>OU015743.1:80110979-80134311 GCA_907169655.1 Acomys percivali | reverse complement strand
CTCTCTCTCTCTCTCTCTCTCTCTCTCTCTCTCTCTCTCTCTCTCTCCTAGGTCTAACTTATGAATAAGTTAATAAGGAAAGTTGCCTACTGACAACCAAGTCCAGGTTTGCTCTCAACTTTATTAGAACTATCAAGTCAGGTCAACCCTGTGGTTCAAAGCCTCAGTATCTCCTGCCAGAAGAACACATAAGTAGTTTAGGCTTCATCTCTGCCTAGAGACGACATCTTGAGAAATATCTAATGTTAAACAGGCACAAGCTGGAGCCTTAGGCTTTATTTATTAGGTTCCTCCCGTCTCACACAAAGACAGGACAGTCGAGAGCACATATTGACATTGTAAACAGTGTGTAAGCATTTACAACATTTCCAACCCTTTGTTTTTGTGTCCTAAATATTCTTAAAAGTTTTAAGTCTCAAATAAATTCAAAATCAGAATAACCTAGCAAATGAGCCCAGGCTCTCTCCTGCCCCTCTCTCTGACTCTTTATCCCTCCCTCTTACTTTAATATCTAACGTTATTTTTAAGCTGATTATAGATGCAATCTCACCATCACTGTGTTGGGAAACAAAGTGGAAAATAACCATATGCATGTAGACAATGGTGGCCATCCCTTACATTATTCACCTCTCAAGACATTTACATTGCAGCATGTTTGCTTCAATATTTATATGCTAATATGTTTCCTAAGCTTTCCAAACATTTAAATAAAAGAGTTTTCAGATATTTACTTTAATTGTCCATTTTGCATAAAAGTATATTGTGCAGCACTTTTAATTTATAACTCAAGTTTCCATTTTAATAGCCAACGTCAGGGTTTCCCTATGACTGGTTTCAGCGAAAGTGTTTAAAATCTGCAAATCAAAAGCATTAGCACCCCCTAGTGGTAGAACAAACTTATAGCACAAAGTAGTAGTCTGCTTCCATTTTCTCTCTAATCCCACTGTAATAGTGAACACTCTATTTTTAAGTCAATCTGTAATGTGCAGCTTAAAAGACATTTTGATTATTTGCATGTGTGAGAGAATAACAAAACTTCTTCAAAGTGTACAAAGTAATACACGAATTCATAGAGAAATTTAATACTGTTTGAATCTGTTACAGCACTCTGCTATGTTCATTACACTATTAGTCTACACTTAAATCATTCTAATTAGTAATAATTATTCTTGGCTTTATTATTAAGGTTTTTAAGATCAGTTTATATCTATGCTGTTCACTCTGGACTTGAACTCACTATGTAGCGCATCCTGGCTTAGTTTGCCCACCCCCTTTTCTGAACTCTGCAATTACAGACACACTCACCACTATATCCAACTTTTCATTGACCCATGAAATTTGATTTTCAGTTTTACTTTTGTATTTGTGTACTATACTAATCAGCTGTGGTTTTGGTAAATGGAAAATGATTATTTAATAAGTGTGTGTGAGGCCTCAAAGTCTATGTCTGAGGCTGCTAATATTGGCATATCTGAGGGGCATATTGATAATAAGCACCACTTAATAAAGACAGTATTTAAATTTTTATATAATGCAATTGAAGAATTCATAAATATTTCATATGACTACTTAAACAATAAAGAGAGATATTATTTTAGGAATTAATTATACTTTTATGAGGCAAGAGTTCATTGTGTTGTCCAGAATAACCTGAAACACAGGGTCTTCCTGCCTCAGCACTCTGCAAGTTGAGAATGCAGCTAACCTATGCCACCATTACTTTGAAAAATGTATTTTTAAAAAGAGAGATACCTTAAGAAATGAATTGATTTATATGTATTTTCTTATTAAGAAGTTCACAAAATGTCCAACTTTCATATGCTTTATTAATTTCCAAATGCTAAAACAAAATCTATTCTGATATATATTTACCTTTAAATCTATCTGGTAGATTTTTTAACAGCAATTTCTACTTGAAAGATGAATCAGTTAGAAGAATGAATTTTGACCACAGGGCTTTTATCAGTATCAGTTATCAAGACAATGATGCATTTAGTGCAGTAGTTGGTACACGGTCAACTCTGTAATCTTTAGTTTACTTGGCTATTATATCAAGGCATCAACTATGGTTTTTAGGCAATGCTTCCAACCATGATAGAATTATTAATAAAGTTTTACATTTTATATTGACACATAGAAATCTAAAATATGCCCATATAATAAACTTCTATGAAAAGAATGATGACTAACAAGGATGATGTAGGCAAAGATTCCTTTCCCTGCTAGGGCAATCTGCTTGTGACCTGTAATATTCAGTGGGCATCTGAACATTTTCAGTTGTTAATACCGCTATGCCTGTGCAGAGGTCAGAGAACAACATGCAGGATTTGGTTCTTTCCTTTGATCTTTTAGGTCTCAGGAATCAAATTCAGGTCATCAAGCTTGGCAGCAGGAACTTTTACCCTCTGAATATTCCAACCAGCCATTAAAGAAACATTCTAAAGCCTCTTGGTTTCATTAATTTCCATCTCTAAATTTGTATGATATTTAGCAAAAAAACCAAAATAAACAAACAAACTTGAATACCATATATATTCCAATAACATACATATAAACATAATTTATATGTATATATATTCCAATATATTTTAGATTTTCGCCTTTATCACAGAGTCTAAGTATCCTTAAATCATCAGCAAAAAGTTATTATTTCTTTTAAAATATTTTAGAATATGTCCATATAATTATAATTTTGTAATAATAATTATTTCTAGATAAGAAAGTGAGTAATACAAAAGCTGTATGTGTTTGCTTGGATGTCAACATAAAATACTATTTAATAAGTATTGAGTAAATGGTATAGTACTTTGAATAACGTGTTACAAATAAAAGTAATTATTGTGACAGTCCTAGAAAACTTAAGGGATAAGAACTATTTTTGATGTATAAATAACACAGTTTCACTTATTAAAAAGTAGAAAAGAACTCAGGACTGCCTTTGACATGAACTCTGGTGCAGATGATTTGATCACTGCCCATAGGCAGAAAGGTCCTGTGAGCACACAGAAGAAAGGGATGCAGACTATCCAGATGAGACCTGATAGGCTGTGGTTAGATGGTGAAGGAAGAGGCCCCACCTCTCAGAGATCTAGTGGAGGGGAATAGAGCAGAAAAGGGATGAAGTGTGGGAACAGTAAGATAAGAGCAAGGGGATTACAATCAAGATGTAATATGAATAAATTATAATAAGAAAAAAAGTAGAAAAGAAAAATATTTATTAGCATTGTGTTGTTCTAATCCACTACACACGAAGGGGTCATGCATTGTCCTTCAAATAGTTCAAGTGAAAAAATCAAAATGCACAGACTTTGATAACTGGCCTTAGAACTGGAAATCAACTATTAAACAGAATTAAGTCCCCATAAAGGGATAGAGCTATAGCTCTTGAAAGCCCGTAGATCTCTAAAGGACATGGCATGTGGAAAGTCATGTTTACATTGGTCTACTCAACTGGAAGACCACCATTGGCTGCTGTCCCCAGAGGGGTGAGCATTTCAGCCCCAACCCAGACTTGTACTATCATTGCATCAGAGCTGTTGGAATCAATCACATACCCTACCTCTAACACCTCCTCAAGTGAAAGGTAAGACTCCGTCGCTAATGTCCAGTGCTTAGCACTACCGCCAGCAATGCCAATGGTCTTGGAACTACAAGGAGGCAGAAACATAACGCAAGCAAGTAATGAAATGACAGCATGAATGATTAGAAAATGACGGTGTTTATAGTGACAGAAGTAGCAGTATAAACTGAGGAACGACAGGAAGAGTGGCTGGAGAGCAACTGTTAAAATTTACTTTTCGCCGTAGTTGTTTATTTTGTGCTGGCTTAGGTGTGTAAGTATCTCGTTGGCATTTTAATATAATTACCAGGAATGAGAATGCATCATGCTAGCTGTCTAACAATAAGGACTATTCATAAGGGAAAACTTGTAAACTTATGACACTGTTACCTTTTTCCTAATGATATTTACAACTTATAATGGTGTGTTTTTCTTCATTTGTAGACATTAAGATGTATAAGCTAATAATCACATGTCATTTTGAATTTAGATCTTACATAAACTTATTATTTTACTTAAAATAGCTTCCAGCTGCCAAGCCAATAAATATTAAAATTTCTATACACAGGAAAGTAAAGAAAGTGCTCTCTATTTGCTTGATTTAATTTTGAAAGACATTTTTTACTGAGAAAACTAACAAGCACGGAAAAATCTTTCAGTGTTGGCTCATTTGGAATCTATTCTGCTTTTGAATAAATTATCACTGCTGTTAGGATTTTTGACAAGTTAAACGATAAAATCTGGGGGCTGGGGGTGCAGCTTGAGGGTAAAATCCTTGCCTAGGCTTGGGTTTGATCCCTAGGACTGGGGAAAGAAGTTAAAACACATACACGAAGTGAAACTGAATTGCAAATCAGATCTCCCTGTAGGTAGAATGGTAGTAGCCTCTCACGCATGTGTTTTGAGTTTATGTGAAACGAGAGACAAATGCATGCGTTCAGTTCTTACATATAAACCCAAAACAGTAACAAGTGTGTTGTTGCTGTGACTTATGCTGCTAGGATGCTACCTAGCTGACCTTGTGTGATCTTCACACTGGATCTCCCTCACTGAAAAAACAAACAAACATAATATAAATACCAAAAACAAAGTCAGGTTTAAGGGAAGAAGTTTTGTTTTGATGCACAGATTCATAGGTTTCAGGACATACTTGGTTAGCTTTATTACTTTGTGGTATGTGTGTGTGTGTGTGTGTGTGTGTGTGTGTGTGTGTGTGTGTGCAGAAAAGTATCTCATGTCAGGGAGCACACAGGGGAGACGATCTTGGAATGGCTAAAGGAAAATGAGAGGCAAGGCCAGGGTACCAATATGTCCATCCAAACCAAATTCTGATGACTTCCAACTCCCTTTGTTTACTTCCTAAAGGTTCCACTATCTGCCAACAGCACCATCAGCTGGGGAAAAAGCCTTAATGCATCGGCCTTTGAGGCGCAATGAAGTTCAAAATTTTAATACCTGTAAGCAATATAATCTGTTCTAGATTTCAAAAGCTGAAAGCACAGTGAATGACAACAGGGAGGGCCTTCACTGCACACTACAGTGCGAAAGAAACAAAGGAACCATGTGAATTTGAAATACTGTATAGTATTCTTATTCTAGTTTTCTAAGCCAAGTGAAAGAGTGTAGGATGGATATGTCGGGCATGAGAATAACCTCTGATTAAATAATGATAGAGAATATTTTATAGTGAGAAAAGATAATAAGATAAAGAGGTTTTTAAAAATTAGTTTGCCATAATGCCACGTTTCAATACTTTTCCTATTATTTTGGATAAAGATAAATCTATTCTTGACTTACATGTTTGCACAAATGTAGAACTAACTGATAATATGGGAAAATTGAATTAAATATTTACAAATATTATAAACCATGGTTAACAATTCCCAAAACACACTGAAGAGAATATCAGTTTATGGAATGCCAATGACATTAACTAAAACATAATTTAGTGGTCAAATAAACCTGAGAAATTGCAGGATAATGACATTTGCTTTGGCTCAGTAACCGTTGCCCTCCTTCAAACCTTTACTCACCAGATGTTCACTGGAAACCTACTAGACAGACAGGAATGTAATATTAATAGTTTAGAACTGTTGTTTGATGGCAGGCTTCTGTTTTTCTCTCAAGGAACATCGCATAGGCTTGTGTTCTGAGATGAACGTTCTATGTGCTAACACAAATATCCAAATAACTAAACTTAACTTTAACTAAAATCATTGTAAAACTGTATGTTTAGAGTATATTTTAAAAGATCACGGAAATGATCAGTGAATGACAAGGAATCACTAAAACACAGTGATTATATATGAGCCAAGAATGTTTAGACATTGAACATGGAGGTGGGAATAAAGAAGTGTTAAGTAATATGCAAGGCAGGGCTCTAAAGCCACGCTGTACTCAGTTCTTTCGGAGCCACCATTCATACCATCACTGTGTATGCAGAAACATGGTCACCAGCGTAATGTTACAGGACCGCACACTATTTGGTAGTATTTGCCCCAAACCAAAAATCATCACACTGTATCAGTCAGCTCACCATATTTTGTCTAGGACACTACATTAGAGAACTCTGTAGCTGTCAGCAAATACATCAAGAGGAAATAAAACATCATCTATATGTGTCAAAATTTTTTTTCACACACCTGCAGCTATGTTTGAACAGTGATGCCAGTCACTGCTGGGCATTGATGAGAGCCTGGCTCTTAGCTGAAGATTCGATATGCATTGGTTCTATGTGTTTCTCACTATTCTTTGGATAAACAATTAGCCGTCAACATTCTGCCTATGGGAATAAAGAAATACAAGACAGAAGTGTTAACATGTAACATGCTGGCTTCCAGTGGCCTCATCTACAGCCAACACATTTCATTTCCATCTAGTCTTCCTTTTCTAATGCAAATGACAGACATGGTCTACACCCAGGAGTTGGAGAGAGCGGTGTGTTCTGAGTACAGTAGGAGGAGATGAACTGTATAACACACAGGTAAGTGTATGGATATAGAAGAAAGAAAATAGCTGGATTTAACATAAAAGTACATTTAACCAGAGTAATTCAAGAAGAGAGGCTTGGGGTAGTACAAGTCCTATGAATTAGGGCATTGCAGAACAGTTGCAGAACATTAGAGTTCTTGGCAGAAAGAAAGAAGGCTTGGGGGAGCCATGATCACTGTACTAAAGTACCTCAGGGGCTTGTAGGAAAAAGATCCATGAATTATTAAGAGTTGCCTCAGGAGACCTAAACAATAGAAAATGCTCTATTAAAAACAATCAGGCGCTGCACTGTCATTATTCATATTGTTCGGAAACACATAAAGTGAGTCAGGTGCTAAGCAGCAGTCATCACACTGCAATCCTGGGGAGCTGAGTACATTTAGAACCTGGACAACAGGCATACAACACAACCAGACAGCAGGCCTACAACAAAGCAGACAGCAGGCCTACAACCCAACCAGAGAGCAAACACACAACTCAACCAGATAGCAGGCTTATAACCAAGCAGATAGCAGGCCTACAACCCAACCAAACAACAGATATACAACCCAACCAAACAGCAGATCTACAACCCAACCAGACAGAAGGCACACAACACAACCAAACAGCAGGCCTACAACCCAATCAGACAGGAGGTATACAACTCAATCAGACAGCAGGCACACAACCTAATGAGACAGCAGGCATACAACCCAACCAGATAGCAGGTATACAACCCAACCACACAGCAGGACTACAACTCAACCAGACAGAAGCTATGCAACCCATCCAGATAGCAGGCATACAATCTCCCCAACCCCCTTCCCAGACACCCCCTGTGTAACCCAAAGAGACAGCAGCCATACAACTTACCCAGACAGACATCTAGCAATCTACCCAACCAGACAGCAGGATACAACTCAATTAGACAACAGGCACAAACTAACCATATTGCTCATAGTGCACTCAAGTACAGTAATCAAATTTCGGACAATAAAATACTTTTTAAAAAAGTATTACTCAAGATGGCTTCAGGAGATGCAATATTTCTCCAAATTGATAAAGTATCATATGCAGTGATCAAAATGTAAATCACTGAAGTGGAGTTTGTTCCTGGATCATGGATGTCAGGATTACGCATTCTCTCTCTCTCTCTCTCTCTCTCTCTCTCTCTCTTTCTCTCTCTCTCTCTCTCTCTCTCTCTCTCTCTCTCTGTTTTCTGGAAGCAGTGATTACAAGAATACTGTAACACAAAGGCCACAAATGTAATTAACTTTTGTATTTATAAGGTGAAAATGTGAGAAGCACAGTACAACCTGCAGAGATGGTACTGTTTTAATGACATCATCTAGAAACAGCTATGGATATCAATTACTATAAATATTTAATAATTTGTTTGATTGAAGCATTATATGTATACATATTCAACATTATTGTCAACATCCAAAACTTCCCATATTGATTTTATAGCAGATAGAACCCTTAGTAATATATGTATATACTTAAATCTATGTGAGCAGCAAAAAATGAGCACCTCAGTATCCTTAGCATTACAGTATTGATAAGGCCAGCTGGCAATTTTTCTAAATTTCTTCCTGACATGTACACACTAGTTTAAGCATGGTATATGAACCTACATAAAGAGGCTTTTTTCTCTTTGTCTTTGCATGTATATACATGTGTGCATTTTGCTCATGTAGGAGGGTGTATGCCCACCCGTGAGTGCACATGCATAAGCTAGCAGCCCATATTGAATGCCTTTTCCCATTGCTCTCCACTTTATTTTTGAGACAGAGTGTCTCACCATTTCAGCTATCATGGCTGGCAGGAATTCTCAGGTATTTTCCTGTCCCTGGCCATCCAGGGCTGGAATTATAGGCTATGCCTGGCCTGTGGGTACTGAGCATGCAAACCCAGACTCTCATGCAAGTGTGGCAAGCATTGTATTCATGGAGACTGCTTCCAAAGCAACTCTTTCCCCCTCTAAATATCTACTCTCCTGCAAAGGCCACCTGCATGGTGTTCATCCACTGCTAACAGAATAAGCACTGCAACTCAAGGCTGGTTGAGAGAGTATGTTATGGTCTCACATGATCCACACCAACATTTACCTGAAAGAATAACAGCTAGAATTTAGATCCGCATGAAATGTTCCTTAACCTAAAGGGTCCTTGGAGCACATTGAGAATGGTTCTCCTCATGGATCATAATGCTGCAAGGAGACCACCACCAATCAAATCTGGCCCTGTGGCTGAGAGGTCTATACCTAGGCAAAGGCACAGGGCTCTCATGTGGAAGAGAAGTGAACTGGTGCTGCCTTCTTGATGTTACCCAGCTTCAGTTATGTGTGCTCTTTTTAATCTCATTTTTCCCTCAAGAACAGACAAAATTCTCCCTCCAAGGTTCTACAGTGAAAGCTTCTCCCATGAGCCTTCACGACCAGTTGAAGGATAGCAAAAGTAGGCTGCATAGCATTCTATTTGATAAAAGAAACTCTGACATGCAGATCTCAAGCTGGAAATTTAGCACACATCATCTCATTTAATACTTTTGCCCATGGTATATAATATATTAATTTCTAATTTAGAAAGAACATCACCAGAGTTAATTGGCACTTCTGATACTTTGCTCTGCATATATATGGCAAAAGAATCTTCCTGAATTCTAGGTTATGTCCGAGCAGCTGTGGCTAGAATAAGAGACTGCTGGTTCTCTGCTGATAGCTGTTTAGTTGGCACAGGGATACTGGTAGCAAGAGGTTAATGGCATATCATTAGGATTAGATTTCATTCCATCACTAGGAGGGAAGTCTTTAGTAAGTCAATTTAGGGGCAGAAATGGATAAGAGCTTTGGAATTTTCAACCAAGGTTGCATGCTCCTTTGACTTGACACCTATGTCTACAAAGAAACATCATGGTGAACAGGCATGACAGAGAATAGCTGCTTGTTGACAGCCAGGAAGTAGAGGGAGAAAGACAGAGAGAGTCCAGGGATAAGATATACCCCTGAAAAACATATCCTCATTTATCTAACCTCCTCAAAACTCTACATTCTAATACCCCACCTGACTATTAACTTACCTGTAGCATAATCACTAAATGAACCCTTTTATGAGATCAGTGCTCTCTTGACTCAATATCTTTCCATAATGATAGCAACTGGGAACTAAGATTTCAATCCGGAGCCTTTAGGAGTAACACCTAGTACCCACCTCCTAACATGTAGCAAGGATTACTGTAAGATGTGCAGCACTAGGCAAGAGAAGTGCAGCTGATTTTGAATTCAGCTCCAAGGGTTACAAAAAACTAGGTTTGCATTGCACTGTTGGGTAAGGATCACATTCCTAACCTGAAGTGAGCACAGAGACAATGTTGCTGCAGGCTGACCCCATTGCACCATCTGCCTAGGTGGGGCATGCAGCTCCTTTTCTTGTCCCTACGGTTGAGTCTGTTCTGATTAGTGCCAACAGCATGGCTAGGAAAACACATTTGATGAGGAGCTTCTTAGAGATGAACAGCAGATAGAAGATACAAGAAAAGAAATGAAGAAACCAAGGGAAACCATGAAGATCATCCCAAAGTCTATATTTTCATAATCCAGATTCCTCTTCTAAACTCTATCTGTTGGCCATGGCCAATGGCTCTGCAGTCACGTTGATGTTGGTCCTCTGTTAATGTTTTTGCTTGCTTCCAAGGATAACACTGACTTAAAAAAAAAGAAATTCAGGTTTTCAGAGAATTATTTTCAGATTTTAGGAACTATGAGAAAAAGAGCTGGGGGGAATAATCCATGAGAGAGGATGGTCACTGGGAGACAGAAATGAAAGCCCCATGGAAACACTGGTATTAGCAGCAGCAGTGGTAACATACACTGGTGATGGAGCTTCCTATATCCAGATTGGTTGCCAGTCGACTGGAGATGGGGGGGGGCATATCTTTTCTTCAGCAGCTGCTTCCAGCCACTACAGTCAGCAGTTCTATCCTTCAGCCATCCCAGGAGCCAAAGCAGAAATAACTTGTTTAACCCTTAATAATAGTAACTGCCACTGTTGTCATGAATTCAGCTACAGAATTCATACTGCATCCATCCAGCTCTGTACAGGTTTTTTCCTGGGTTCTGTTCTTGTGGCTATCAAGGTTATAAATGGTACAAGGGACCCCTTCAGGGGCTCTGGGTAAAGTAAGGGAAGCCATGAGCATGGTGTTCTGGCCAGGAGACCAAGAAGCCTAAGTTCCCAAAGCCTCTGGAGTTCTTGGCTGATGTCTGCTGTGGATCTAGGGGAAAAGATGGCTTATCTTGGCCATCTCTGCTGTTACGAGAAATGAGGCGGTGTTCCAGTGGGTCTTTGTGGGTTCTTGTTTGCCTTTGCACGCTCAACATCTCACACCTTTCTATTTCTTCATGCTTTATCTGAGAACTTCAGCCCAATAGTGAAAGAAGCAGCTCATTGACTGTTATCCAGACTGCTAGCGGTGTGTGAGGAGCACTCCCAGACTGCATCCAATCCACCTGCATGTCATCAAAGGCTGTGATTACTCCTGAATTCTATCTGTTCTACTTAAAGGACTTTTGGTCCTTTCAGAAAGTAAGTGGAGCAGGGGTTTCTTCTTAAGTAAGGCCAAGTAGACCGAAACTGAAGGCTTTGATGTAGAACCTAATCATTATTTTTATGATTCAATAAACCTGGTGGTTATGTATCTGATAACTGGTCAACCTAGAATTTAGATTCTACCTCAATGAATGAACCCCTAAACGCTCAAATTCTACTCTTATTATTAACCTCATAGTCTCTCCTAATAGTTTTTATATTTAATATTTGGATAATTCTTACTAAAACCTAAGGCTTAATATACCAATTCCTCACAAAAATTTTGAAATAATATATGCAAAACTTTAAAAAGAGGGAAAAAAAGCAAACTAAAGGGACTTGACAATGTATGTACATAGGTCAACTTCTACCCACTGTCTGTCTTTCAAAATAAAGTTCAATTGGGATACAGCCATTCTTAATTGTTGGGCATTTGTTTATTACTTCCCCCTCCATGCAATGGCAGAATTAAATGGTTATTATCTCTAGGACTTTAGGAAAAAATCATTCTCTTATTCTATTCTGCAAACTATGTAGTCACTTAGAAAAATACGTCTAAAATTAATATGTAATTGTTTCCTATTTTAAGAAATCTTTTTAGAATTTCTTATATAAAAGTGGGGCTTAAATATCAAAAGACTGAACTTCTATAATATTTCAAACATACCTTTAATGTAAATACCTGTGTACTACTCATAAATTTGATAGTAAATACTGAGCCATGCAAATAATTACTACAGTTATAAAATATTGTAAAGCATTTTACAGAAATGAAAACTAAGAATTTAACACTATCTAACTTCCCATTATCACACAACCAAGGTGACTGCACCAAAGTTAAAATCCAGACTCTATAGAAGTGCCAGAAAACCCTACCACTCTGCATCTTGAGATAGGAGAATCATCATGAACTCAAGGACAGCCTGATTTGCACACTAAGTTCCAGGCCAATCGGGAACACAAATTTAGACTCTTTCTCAAAAAAAGAACTCTCAGAGTCTCAAATTCTTATTTAACAATTAACTCAGAATCTCTCTGAAACATTTAAGAGAGTTTTGGCACTAACTAAAGTAAACTAATATTACACACACACACACACACACACACACACACACACACACATACACAAAGCAGCACTTAGTAGAAGTACATGTAGAATTAAAAAACACACCTTTGCAAGTAACTAACTGTACATAAAAAATTGGAAATATCTTGGAAATTTCTATCAGAAAAAGATTTAAATGGAAACTAAAACCAGTTTTATTTATTATTTTTTCTTTTTTAAATTAATTTATTCTTGTTACATCTCTATGGTTATCCCATATTTATTTATTATTCATTCAGCAGTCTGCCTGTATGCCAGAAGAGGGCACAAGATCTCATTATAGATGGTCGTGAGCCACCATGTGGTTGCTGGGAATTGAACTCAGGACCTTTGGAAGAGCAGGCAGTGCCCTTAACCTCCTGAGTGAGCCATCTCTCCTGGCCCTAAGATCAGTTTTTTTTTTTATCTTAAGTGCTCTATAACATTTAAGGACAGAAATTTGAGTAAGACTTCTTCATAGCCATCTTTAAACTTAACTATTCCTTTGTAATTTGGACTTTCTTCTAAGCTGTTCTTTGCTCCACTTTACTCTCTTTATCTCATCTCTTCTCCCTCTCCTCCTCTTCTCTCCTTTCCTTTTCTTCTCCATCTTAGACACAAAGTTGAAGACCTGGTTTGCAGGGGCAATGTTGAGAAGCTGGAGAGTGACGAAAATATTTCCTTTTGCTTTTAGCCTGATCTTTAAGCCACTGGGGAAGCAGCCTTGTCACTTCCCAGGTTGATTTGCTTCCAAAAATGTAATTGTATTCAACACTGAATACACAGGGACTATATACTAGAGATAAGTTAAAAAGGTGGCCATGATGTGGCCACATAGCCTGCAAAGACACAATAGTAAAAGAAAACATATGGGGCAAAGAAAATAGTTAAAACTCAACCAAAAGAAGTGAGAACAGAGAAGTGATGGCACAATGTGTTGTAGGTATTTCTGCTTGTTCCTGTCACACTAAAGAAAAGAAGGGGTCACTAATAATGCTTTAATGAAAGTGTCCTGTTGTCTGGCAAGAGAATTGGATCCCAAAAGTAAGACCACCAAGGCAACCAAAAGCTTTTGCCTTCTTGTTCCTGTGCACTGATTTGATAGCAATCTTCCACAAAGCAGCAGTGTGAACCAGGACTAGACTTCTGCTGTTTATTCCTACAGAGATGCATGCCTCAGGGTGAGAGACATTCACAGAAGAAAGGTGACTGTCCAGCTCCTCACTGTCTATGTCTACACGCTTCAGAATATATATATATATATATATATATATATATATATATATATATATATATATATATATATATTTGAGTCAGAAATACTTACCAATGATGCTGGGCAAGGTAGTGCATGCCTTTAATCCCAGCAATTGGGAGACCGAGCCAGGTATGTTTCTATGAGTTTGAGGCCAACCTGGTCTACAGAGCAAGTCCAGGACAGCCAGGACTATGCAGAGAAACTCTGTTTCAAAAACAAAAACAAAAACAAAAAATAAAAAACAAAAAGAAAAAGAAAAAAAAACAAAGAGAAATACCAATGAAAATCTACTCCTATTCATAATCCCTCTCAGCTGTGCCTCTACTAACCATGTCAATCAGATTGTTGGAAACTTAGTATAGTGAAAAACATGCAAATGAGAAATCTCTCCAGTGTGCAAGAGGCAATCTACTCTTAAATGACTTAGTCAGATCATTTTAAGAGGTTTATTTATTTATGTTTTTTATATGTATATAAGTTTCTGTGTGTATTTGTGTTCAATATTTGCATGCAAGCATAAGAAGGCCAGATTGTGTTAGATTCCATGGAGCCAGAGTTATAGGTGGCTATGAGTTAACTGATGTGGGTGCTGGCAGCTAAACACACATCTTCTAGATGATTAGCAAGTACCTTTAATCACTGAGCCAGAATTCTAGCTTCTAGTTATATGGTTATTTTAATTTTATGAGGTTTTATTTTATTTTCTTTTATTTTTAGAGAGACAATTTACTTGTCTAACTTACTTATCCTATACAGCGTGCAGTAGGATTTTCAACGAATTGGAGGTAAACCTTGTATTCTACTTGAGTGGTGTGGGTATAATGCCTCATATTAGACTATATATATATATAATGTATGTGAAGAATAATCTTAAATTTGAACTCTATGTCAATGTATCAAAATTAAACTTATTTTGCATCAATATACAAATTTCTATACCAGTGAATTAAAAATAACCTTGTGAGCACAGGTAAGGCCTTCGGTTGAGGCATCAACTCAATAACCTACTTTTTGTCCTATCATTCCTACATATTTTCATATTCTCCCTTCTTTCTTTCAGCCCCTATCTCCAATCCTAAGAAAGAAAGATAAAGGAAAAAAAAGACATCCATGAGTCCAATCTTGTTTTTTCTCTGGATAAGACCAATAGTAACTTATAACCAACTCCCAATGAAAATAAATATCTAAAGCCCAAGAAAACAACCCAAAATCCTACCTTTTAAATTTTTCTGTAATATTGCTGGCTCCATCCTCAATGCCTCCTAAAATTTTGTCCACATGTTTTGTTATATCTCTCATCAGTATTGTTATTATTAAAGAAAATATCAATTCCCTCACCCATATGAGAAGGTTTTTACAACTATAACAGGTTTTACTTAAGTTCAAGTGAAACAGAATATACCATCAGACACATGCTGAGCATTGAAAATGTCCTTTTTCCTATTCCAATTTTAACTTTCTCAAGCAAGTAATCAAAAACATGAAACACAAGTCCTCTAAAGTCTTTTAGCTGGATTTCATTTCTGTTCCCTTTATGCCTCTGGGACCTGCAGTTCATCCTATTTAAGAAAAAAAGAAAATAAGCTTAAAAACTAAAGACTTAGGCTTTTACTTTAAATGTCCACAGGTTTTGGCTGTGGTCCATGAAAGCTTCTTACAATGCTTCTAATAAAGAAAAAGACACAATGATATATATATATACACACAGACACATATATATGTGTGTGCATGTATATATGTGTATATATGTATATATACATATATATTCATGATATGATGTGTAACTTTTGGTTTCTATAAAAAAGTCTGTTATAATTAATTTTATTCCTTCTCAAGTCTCTGATGGGGTTGAAGACCAATAGTTTACTTTTATAATTGAGCCTAGTTGTTTAGGGGTTAAGATATTTTTAGGTCTAGATAGATGTTTTAAGTTGATAATGACAAAATATGATAAATATTGATTTACATTCAGAATTTTAGACTCACCAATATAGACAAGATTTTTTTCAAGGCTGCCAAATACAAGTAGCCAAAACACGATGAATGTAATATATATAATATAATATGTTAAGATATATTATATTATGTAATTCCTGATTGTTCCATGGTTCTTCTTGATGTAGGTAGTTTATTATATATATATATATATATATATATAATATAAATGTACATGTAAAATGCTTAAGAAAAACAAGGAAAAATGTCAATTATGTTATGTAAAAAGAATTTTCTTTTAATCCAAAGTGTGGGACATGGAGATGCTTTTAGTTTGTCCACAGCTGACAACAGCCTCTTGCAGCTCACATAAGGGTGTGGTATTTACCAGCTATAGTTAGTTTAACTCTAAGGACTATGAGAAGGTATAAATTCAAGATCCAAGAGGGGCTTGAAGAGAATGCAACCAGATTGCTTTGAGGAGATGGTTGGAGGAAGAAAAACGCTGCTGGTTCATTAGACTGCTGGACATCCTGATGACTGAAATTGGCATTGCCTTAAAGAACTCTACAACCTTAATCAGGCAGAAGTAACTAAAGAGAACTTCCCCCTCTCCCTTCCAACCTCCTTTCTTTCCTACCTAGTGTTGGTGGGTTGGTGGCAGGGAGGTAGACGCATCAAGGAACTCCAAGGAAAAAGTAGTATTAAAGGGCACTATACATGGCACCTAGTTGTGGCTAGGCATAACGGAAAACTTGATTTCTAATGCCACAGAGAAGACAGTAGGTTCCAAAGGAATGAAAATACTGTTTTAGGATGTCAGCAAAATCCAAGAGGGGAATTGTGGTTTTTTTGTTTTGTTTTGTTTTGTTTTGTTTTGTTTTGTTTTGTTTTGTTTTTTTGTCTTCTTCCTGTTTTCCATTTTTAAACATTTCGAGAGAGCGAACAATTGAAGAAGTTGTGACTGGATGTGGAGGGGTCTGAGAAGCGAATGGTGCATGAAATAGGAAAAACAGAAGTGTCACTCACTTCTCTCATTATGGAAAGAATTGTGGAGTTAGCTGTGCAACAAGAGAGTTTGTTGTAGAGAGCAACTGTGCCACTGGTAAAGAGAAAACAACTATTCATACCTGCTAACTGAGAACCAGAGTCTCCCTGTTTTGCCACCCTACCCTGCTCCACACAGTTTCACTGCCAGGTGCCTAGAGCCCCTGAATGAGGCTTGGAAGAGCAGGAGACTGTATAGGACAAAAGGGTGAATCTTTAACTAAGTGCACTGCCAGAGGAGTTGCCTGGGACTACAAAATCACCAGCAGTTTCCCCAGTAACTGTGTAGCATATGCCTGCTAATGATGGTGGTCATTATTATGATGAGATAACATGGCATCCAATAGAAATGTTAGGTTTAAAGTGTTTTTTAAAGAGTCTACTGTGTCCTATAGAATGCATTCCTCATTCATTAAACAAATATTAAGTAACTGGGCTACTCAGAATTATTCCCTTGGATCGGAAGGGATTAGCATCAGCTGTGCTAGAAACTGGTCAGTAATTACAATAGTAATCATGGCAGAGAGATGAAGCCACAAAAATAGAACCACAAAATATAGCTAGAGGGATAAATGTTAAAGATCAGTTGCTTGGCAAAGAGTGTTATGCTGACCTATGAGAACAAATTCAATTTAATGATGTCATTATAGAATAATGTTGTGTTACAGCTTTACGAACTTGGGATATGTTTGAGGAGCCAGGGAAAAGATCCACCCCATTTACTAATACAAGGCTTTGAGATGCCTTCACAGACTTCTTACAGAGACTGGCTTCAGCTGTAAATAAAGCTGTATCAAACCCTGATGCCAGACAGGTGTTGATAGAGATTTTGGCATTTGAGAATGAAAATACTGAATGTAAGAGCGTAGTTAGATCATTAAAGGCATAAGCAACACCAATAGCTTAATGGATAAGAGACACAACTGATATTGGCTCTTAGGAGTATCACGCCAATATCATAGGACAACCCATACCTAGAGGTCTCAGATATCAAAATATCTGGTACTTTAATTGTAGTGAATTTGGCCATTTACAAAGAAATTGTAAGGTTAAGAGCTTCAGAGTGCAAATTGGCAGGTGCATTTTCACTTGTAGATGCAAACAGTCAATTTCTACCTGCAATGTAATGTCCAGTAGATGCTGTGATGAAAGGGGTCATTCGACTAGGGACTGCATGTCCAAGTGGGGCATATAAGGTGACCTGTTGCCATCTGGAAATGAAGTATGGGGCCTGTCAGCTAGAAGTCCTATGGCAAAAAATACAAGTCTTTTTTTTTTTTTTTTTTTTTTTGACAGCCAGGAGGTAACAAGCAGGCAGGGGAAAACTGAAATTTAGTATTGCTGATCTCATGCACACTACTGAAGGCAGTGTGGCTTTGGATCTGGCCACAGATAAAACTCTGTATTCCCAAAAGTTGAATGTTATAAAATAACCACTAGTATTTATGGTTCCTTGCCTTCAGGGACAGTAGGGATGATCTTGGGAAGAGGTGGATTAATGTCTCAAGGGTTTATTGTGCATCCAGGTATTATAGATGGGGATTGCAAAGAAGTAATTAAAATTATGGCATATGTAAAAAAATGAGATGCAAATTAACAAAGGGGATAGAATTGCTCAGCTGTTAGTGTTTCCCTACATCAAGGGCAAAGCTGCTCCAGTAGAAAGAACAGGGACATTTGGGAGTACAAGAAAACCTGTGCTCTAGCAAACAGTGGTTAACGACCATAGACCTAAATTAATGTTGCAAATGAATGGTGTTGAAATAGAAGGTTTGGTAGATATAGGAGCTGATGTCACGGTCCTTTCCTAAAAGTCTTGGAATCCAGAATGCCAATTCAGAAGGTTTATACACAATTTATAGGAATTGGTAAGTTGCCTTAAATAAGACAAAGTGTCTGATGAATTAAATATGTGGGACCAGAAGGGTAAACAGGGCAGTTGAAACCCTATGTGGCTGACATACTCATAAATTTATGGGTAAGGAATCTTTTACAAGAGTGATATACTCAAATTAATATTCCTGTGCCCATTGTTCAAACACAGGACATCACAGGGATTGAGTTTCCAAATTTATGAGGGACCGTTGCTGAAATACCCTACCCCTAAAATGGATAGTGAAAAGATCTGTGTGGCAAAGCAGTGGCCTATCACAAAGGAAAAATTGCAGGCACTTGAATAATTGATACAGGAACATACAGAGGCTCAACATATAGAAGAGTCTAAAAGTCCATGGAATTTACCTGTGTTTGTTGTAAAAAAAGAAATGAGGAAAATGGAGGGTGATAATGTATTTAAGAGCAGTGAATAGAGTAATTCAACCAATGGGCACTTTACAGTCTAGAATTCCTTTATCTTCTCTGTTACCTAGGTCATGGCCTATACTAGTAATTGATTCAAAAGATTGTTTTTTGACAATCACCTTGTATGAGCAGGATAGGGAAAAGTTTGATTTCTCGGTACCTACTTTTAAAAATAGTGGTCCCATGAAGAGATACCATTGGAAAGTTTTATCACAGAAATGTTAAATAGTCCAACTTTATGTCAATATTTTGTGCAACAACCACTAGAAATAACTAATAGGCAATTTCCTAAATTTATTATTTATCATTATATGGATGACATTTTGTTGGTTGATTCTGATGAATCAGAAAATGTTTAAGGAAACACCAAGAATTCTACCATGCTGGAGGTTACAGATTGCTTCAGAAAAAATACAGAGAGGAGATTTATTGCTTATTTGGGTTATAAAATAAGTAAACAAAAAATTGGACCACTAAAGGTACAGATCCATAAAGATCAGTTGCAAACTATTTTTAATAGCTAATAGCTTTTTAAAAGATCATTTATTATGTATACAATACCTTGCCTGCATGTGTGCTTGCCCACCAGAAGAGGGCACCAGATCTCATTATAGATGGTTGTGAGCTACCATCAAGTTTCTGGAAATTGGACTCAGGACCTCTGGAAGAATAGCCAGTTCTCTTAACCTCCTAGCCATCTGTGCAGCCCCTAGTTGCAAACTCTTAATGATTTTCAAATTTTAATGGGAGATGTTAAGTGGCTGAGGCCTACGATTGGATTAACTACATATGCGTTAAGTGATTTGTTGCAAACATTACAAGGAGACTCAGATTTAAATAGTCCAGGATGTTTAGCGACTGAAGTACAAAAGGAGTTAACTCTGGTAGAACAAAGACTGCAAGATGTATCTATAGATCAAATGGATCTTAAGCTTGGTTGTATTTTGTTTTTGTTTTTGTTTTTTTTGCCTTCAACTCATTCTTCCACCAGGCTTATGATACAAAGAGGAAACAGTATTATGGAATGGATTTCTTAGCACATAAAGTAAAAAAAAATTAAGGTGTACATAGAAAAGGTTTCTGAACTGATTATAAAAGGTAAAATAAGACTTCATCAATTGTCAGTAACAAACCCAATCAATATTGTAGTGCCTCTCAATAATGCTGAGATTATGTCATTGTGGGTAATAAATGAAGACTGGCAAAGAGCTTTTAGTAACTATTTGGGAGAAATTAATAACAGATATCCTAAAAGCAAATCTATACAGTTTATAAGAAGAGAACTAATTGTATTCTTCCATATATTGTAAAGGGAACATCAATCCATGAGGCACTTACTTCCTGTAGTGATATAAACAAGATGGGGATGGCAAATTATAAGTCAAACAAAATAAGCAAGGCAATCCATATATCTCAGTTAAAAAAAACAGCATTGTATACAATCCTTATAGTATTATTAGATTTGCCTGAATCTTTTAATATAATTACTGACTCTCAATATGCAGAAAGATTTGTTGTACACATAGAAACTGCTCAAAATTTCCTGATAACTCAGAATTAATTTTGTTATTTATGCAGTTCCAATAGGCCATCAGAAGTAGAAACTACCCATTATATATCACCCATATTCAGTCTCATACAGTTTAGCAAGGTCCATTGCTGCAGGGAAATGAGGAAATCAACCAATTACTAATAGGAAGTATGTTAGAAGCCTCATGAAAAACACCATGTTTAAAAAAAAAAAACAACACCATGTTAACAGTAAAGGTTTTTTAAAAAAATTCTCTATCACTTGGCAACAAGCCAAGAAATAATAAAAAAAGTGTCCTACATCTTCTCTGTATAACCAAATTCCATTACCATTACCATTGCTGGAAGTAACCTAAGGGTATCAAAAGAAATGAAGTCTAGCAGATGGATGTGTTTCATTTTTCAGAATTCATAAAACAAAGATATGTATACCATACCATTGATACATATTCGGGTTTCAATGGGAAACTGTCTTAAGTTCTGCAAAGACTGATTGTGTAATTGCACGTTGGTTGAAAATAATGGCAATTATGAGGGTAGCTGCACAACATAAGACTGATAATGCCCCAGCATATGTACTCGTTAAGATGAAGTAATTATTTGCCTATTATAAACTATAGCTCATTACTGGTATACTATGCAATCCTACATGACATGCAGTCATAGAACGAGCTAATTGAATTGTAAAAGAGATGCTTATGAAACTAAAAGGAAGAGTAAAGACCCCCAAGAACAGACTAACTAATGCTTTGTTAACAATACATTTTCTTAATGTTAATGAAAAGGAACTGAGAGACACCAGGTGTTTTGGAAAAACTGAGGAATTAGGTCAACCCACATACTATAAGGATATGTTGACATCATAATGGAAACCTGAAATAGTTTTTGACATAGGGACATGGTTTTCTTTATGTATCTACAGGGAATGAAAGAAATATACTTACCAACAAAACTTAATAAAGATTTGGCCAGGGAAGACCTCCTACTGGCTGAGACATGAATATCTTCTCATGAAAAATGAATCTTATTGGCTACCTGCTCCTCATGATATGCCATCCTTTCATATATCATGGATAGAGATTTATATTACAGTCCAAACAAATTTATAAAGTGATAAATGCCATTTGCCTGCTCAAACATAGAGCAGAAAATTATCTTTAACTGATTTGTGCAACTTGCATATTATACACACTTACACACACACACACATACACATACACACGTGTGTGTGTGTGTGTGTATGTGTGTGTGTGTGTGTGTGTGTGTGTGTGCACACGCGCGCAGAAATTCGGCCTCACTGACTACCTCAGTTGCTATTTCCTCAAGAATTTGCACCCAGGTCGACTTCAAAAAAGTTAACCCAGGACTTTGCCAATACCCTAATTTTCTTAGGGAACCCAAAAGGTGGCTTTGTCCCCAGACAGAAAGAAGTAATTTTAAGAACACAATGCCCCTATTCCCAAAGGTGGGGTGGGTGTTTTGGGTTATTTGGTGGGTTATGGGTGATTGTATATTGATAGAAATCTAAGATTATTTTGTTCAACTGTTGCTTAATGTATTGTATATATGTAAGTCATTTATTGTATGTTGATAGAAAATTACGATTATTTTGTCCAATTCTTGCTTAATGTAGTGTACATATACAACTCATTTGAAAATGTGATGTAAAGTTCTAGTCTTATGAAAGTAACTATCGCAAACTATTTAGGGTAATTAAGAAGTGCAAGTTAGTCACCTATAAATAATCTCATAGTCTTATTAGATGCTAGTTTAGTGAATTACAGAAATAAGCTTTATTTAGTCTCTTGTATATATTTTCAAGGTTAAGCAGATAGTACATAGCTAAAAACAAGCAATGTTTGTCTATTTAGATATACTGAGAAAAATGGGTGGTTTTCAAACACTTCAGAGACCTATTGAATATGGCATTTAAAAATGTTTTAATAATAAATGGTTTTTCTGAGAGAGAGACACATCTGCTCCTAACATCACCTCCAATATAGTTCAAAGAAGATGACGGGCATCCAAGAAACAAATGTGGCAAGATGACACTGGGCAAAAAACTGCTCTTATCTTGACTGCTGATAGCAGGCTGTTTGTCCAAATTGTGAACAAGCAGGACACTGGAAAGTTGACTGCTCAACTTTGCAGAGACTGAGTAGGCCAGTCCTTCAAAATTCCTGCTTCACAGAAAAGTCTGTTAGATATTCTGGGCTGGTAGGCTGAAGAACAGATGCTCCCAAAACACAGAGAAACCTATGCTGACAGTCCAGGCAGTTAACTATCTCTGTTATTTCTTTAGTTCTGGAAGCTGCTTTCTCTACACTTACTGCATACTTAGATAATATTATTTCCTGCTTAAGTCTCTGATGGGGCTGAAGACTAGATAGTCATAATCTTACTACAGTTAACCTTAAAAACTAAGAAAATGTTTTAGATTTAAAAAGATGTTCCTAGGTTGATAAATGCAAGTTAAAAGAAAATGATTAATGTACAGAACTCTGGACTCACTAGGATAGGATAGATAGTGGAATACTTTCTCAAAGTTGTCAAATACAGATTAGAGATTCTAAATGGAATTCTTACCTGATAATTTTCATAATTATTCTTACTGAATATAGTTTATTAATATTAGAGAAAAAGCCTTTTTTGAAACTAATGGCATAATACATGAAATTATTTTCCTGTGTTTCTGTCATAGCATTTTCATTTCCAGGGATTTGATATGTGTGTAGTCATTTCTAACACACAGCCAACATATACAAATATTCTTAAATACCCATAAAATATTCTCTATAGTGTATTAAATATGCCATACTCAACCTAGGACTGCATTTGGTTGCTATGACAAAGATATACTTATTTTTTTATTTTGTTAATATTTTAAAAAATTATCCATCTTCCCTCTTATTCTGTCTTTACTGAATTCCCCACCCAGTCAAAGTCTCCTGTTTTCCTCTGTCCCTCCCCTCCTGCTGCAGTCCCTTTGTATTGTCCTGATATCTGTGGTTACTACAAGTGATACACACACACACACACACACACACACACACACACAC
>OU015743.1:80082673-80110969 GCA_907169655.1 Acomys percivali | reverse complement strand
CACTCACATTTAGAAATTAGCAGCTAAGAACCCACAAATAAGAGACAAAAACACTTGAAAAAAGGGGAGTGTGTATTAGAAATTCAGGTTTCTTTAAAACTCAGGTTATGTAAACAGGGTATTGTTTTAATCCCAAGTGTGAGGTATGGAGATGCTTTTAGTTCTTCCACATCTGATAACAGCCTTGCGAAGCTCAGAGAGGGTGGCGTTCTTTGCCAGCTGCAGTTAGTTTAACTCTGTGGACTCTGAAAGGGTATAAATACCTAAGCCAAGAGAGGCTTAGAGAAGATGCTTCGAGGGCTTTTTGTGGAACAGACAGAGAAAGACTGATGCTGCCTTTGCTGGACTGCTGGGTATTGTGATGACTGAGATTGGTGTTGCACCAAAGAACCCAACCACCCTAATCAGCAGGAACTAAGTCTTAAAAGATCTACTTTCCTTTTCCCTTCTAACTTTCTCTCTTTCCTACCATAGGTTGGGGGCTTGAAAAGGAGGTAGAGGCTTAATGAAACCAAAATAAAATAGAGTTAAAAGTAGCTCCTAAAATATAATCCCATATCTTCTCTCTAATTAGAGTTGGACATATTTAGAGATATTGTACCCCTAAAATGTACACAGAGGATTTTTTAACTATAGAGAGATATCTATGGCCATAATATATTGCTTCACATATCTTTTATATGCTTGCTTATTTGAAGTGTAAAATACATCTTAATTGTATTTCTTGTTTCATAAGTATTGTCTGGCTATTGCCAAGATTAGATGGCTTTTCTGATACTTTGCAAATTAATGAAAGTATGAAAGGTGGGTTTATAACAGTAGTAAATCAATGGTGTTGGAATGAGTAAGTATCACTATAGACTGTGTTAGAGGTCCCCTCCAAAAACCACATTTATACATCTTTGAAAGTTATTATTTTACTAACACAGTAAAGAAACTTAAAATATAAAATGTCATTCAGAAACTTACTTTTTAAATGTTATAGTAATTAGTAACACTATAGTAATTAGTTACTTTTCTGTTGCTGTGATGAAATACCATGACCAAAATCAACTTAAGAAGAAAAGAGTTTATTCAGGTTTATGTTTACAGAGGGAACAATCCAGGGAAGTTATTGCATGGTGGCTAGAACAGGAAAGAGAGAGATCACATTCCATCTGCCCACAGTAACACAAACCAACAGGAGGATGCCTTAAAGCTTGCCACTAACGACATATGCCCTCCAGCAACATCTGACCTCACAAACAGCTCTACCAGCTAAACACCAACTGTTTAAATAAATGAATCTGGGGAGACATTTCTCATTCAAACCGCCTTAGTAATATACTACATTTGGGTACAGATTTAGCAGTCATGTATAACTATGAAGGTTGGGATATGAATAGGAATCCTAATTTTCTTGGGAAAATTCATATTTTATTTTCCACAGGTCTTTGGCTTGCCAGCACTATTCTAGACACCATGTTAAGTAATTGGGTGTAAAGACAGAAAAACCAAAAATTTATGTCTCAGGAAGTTCCAATCTGCTAAAAGAACCACACACAGAGGCAAGTTACATAGACACTGTGGCCTACACAAAACATGTTCACATTTTTATGTATAAACTTCATCTGAAACTCTACACGTAGTATTTCTGGTCGTTCAGTATATATGGTGTTTTATCTTTGTTTTTGTTTTTGTTTTTGTTTTCTTTTTGTTCTCAGTATCTTCTGTTGCCTGGTTGACTTCAAAGTAAATATACTAAATTACTCACATTTTCATTCCAACTTCCAAAAAACCAGAAGCCCATAATTTAATAAATGGTGCCTGCCTTTATCTCTGTCATGGTGTAAGATTATAGAAATAACTTACTAAATGTTGGGTGAAAATAAATGCCTTTGTTGGTTTAAAAGTACAGCAGAGGCCCGAGGAGCACCACAGGAGAACACGCAGCCCAAGTGCCTGACTCATTTTTGATATCATACTTTCTCTTTTCCTGAAGATTAGGCTAAGGCAAATCCTCTGTATTAATTTTGATCCTGGTCTCAGAACTACAAATAGCAGAAAACAATGAACAGTGACTATTGGAGCAAAATGTTCATAACATGAAACTGTAAAACTTCTTTTAGAAATAAACCTTAGTGAACATAAAGGCCAGAAAGAGCACTTCCTGTTTCTTCCCCCTAATGACTTTTGTGAAATTTTTCATATATTTGTGCATATGTTTTTCTTATCATAACATTATCTACACTGCCATGGGAGTAATATTTCACATACAAAAACAAAAACAGAGAAGTACGTTGTAGCCCCCTGGTTGTTATTTTCCTCAAACTAAAGGAGAAAATTCAAGCCATTTAATGAGATTTCCATATTTGACCTCTGTCAATCTCTTGAGTGTTCATCATTCTGGGGGTTTCACTCGTAAGAATGATTCCATGACCTCTGTTAGCCTCATGGCAATCCAGATTTCTGTGATTTGATTAGCATTTTCATGAATTCTTCTACTCACAACTCCTATAGCCGCATGGAGCAATCCACGGACTCCTAGGGTAGTCTACCATATGTCAGGTCACTCTCTGTATTTTAATTACTCATTGAGTTCATTCCTTTATGAATGCTTTGATGCTTCTGGCTGTGTTCTTATTTCATGCCTATATCACACTCAGATTTAATTTTTGCAGTTGAGTATCTATAGAAACCTGAGACTATTATAAAAGCAGATGTTGGTAATCTTTCACAAAAATGGAGCTTCTATATTGACCAAGGTCCTACATTCTTTTTTTTTTTTTTCTTTTTAAGATTTATTTATTTATTATTTATACGGTATCCTGCTGGCATATGTGAGCGCAGGCCAGAAGAGGGCACCAGATCACATTATAGATGGTTGTGAGCCACCATGTGGTTGCTGGGAATTGAACTCAGGACCTTTGGAAGAACAGACAGTGTTCTTAACCTCTGAGCCATCTCTCCAGCCCCTACACTCTTTTTATGACAACTAAAGGAGAATAATTCTTTACCGTGTGATTAACACACCCCTTTCAAGTTCCTGAATGTATTTATCTATTTTAATACTCTCTGGACAGTTCTAAACTGTATGACCAAATTTCCCATCCTATCTCTGTTGTCACTCTCACTCCAATGTACAGATTTAGAAGATAAATAAAAATACTATTAAACTATCTTAATATGGATTTCTTATTACAAGACCAAAAATTAATTTTTCCCTGTGTTCCTTCTGTGTCAGGGACAGCACCCTCCACACAGGTTAGACATATAGAAATCACCTCCTGGTGTATGGAATGTGGTTACCTTCCAGCTCGGTTCCTTCCCTCTCGCTCTTGAACTCCAGACCTAAGGATGGCCCCTGCTTCCATCACTGTGCAACCAGCAAAAAATGTCTCACAAGGTATAAATCTGGTCATATTCTGTTTTAAGTCTTTGCCCACTCTCATTGCTGCATCCCTCAGCACTCAGTGGTCTCATAAGACAATTCAGTTCCATCCCTCAATGTCCTAGGAAACTACTGCCTTTTCTGTGAAGACATCCATCCTCTCCTCTGTGTGCCTCATCAAACCTAAAATTGTTATTCATTGTTAGGTCTGTATTGCTTGATTTTTGCCTTTCTTTCTACTCTATTGTAGCAATACCCTGCTCTCTATATTGTTGGATTCATATGCACAAGCATGGTAACACCTCATGTGGCTGAATAGTTGACTTTCTACTGCAAGATGTAGTACAATCAATGACCTTAACAGATAACTGGGAATAAAATCAGAATCCACCAGTGGATTGTGTTATCAATTATAATTATATTTTATGAGTAAACATCTTTTACTAAAAGACCAAAATTTTTCTTACCAGTAAAGTAAGAACCACCCCCTCTCTCTTTCCATCCCGGTGTTCTCATTATCACCTTACCACTCACATTTCTAACAATTAGGAACATTTTCAGCTAACTAAATTCTTCATACTGGTACATTATATGATGAGACAAAAAGGAAGGAACTATTGGGTTAGCAAGTTATTTGTTTGGTGAAATGATTAAATTGTTTTACGGGAGACGTAGTTTCGTTTTGCAAAAATGAATGCAACATACATTTGCTTTCTAAGATTTAAAGGAAAATATTAAACTGGTTATATCTAAAGCTAGTCATCAAAGTTATAGTTGAAGCCTCAAATAAAGTGAAGAATAATTCTACCCATGTCAGTGAGTGCACAAACATGAGCCCTGATCAGACAGCCTCATTTTTGGTCTGTGTTAATTCAGAATAAGAGTATACAGGATCAATGCAGCAGCACTTTGGTATGCTTTCTGTAACTCTGTTTTTTTTTTTTTTGTTTGTTTGTTTGTTTTGGTTTGGTTTGGTTTTGGTTTTTTTTTTTTTACAGAGCTTGTATTCATGAATGACAACAAATAGATGGCATCCAGAGTCACAGAGGACTAGTTTCTGACCCATGAGTTCGTAGTTTGGGTAGAAAATTTCCACTTACTCTTTCTCTACTTATATGGTCTAGTTATTTAAGTGGACAAAATACCAAGGCTGATATTATTTTAAAATAAATTCATTACCATCTGTTCTCAATTCTTTGTCTTGAATCTCTGGCTGCCAAAGGTCATGCCTGTCTATTATTGTGCTGCTTATGGCATGGATGCCTGATTGGAAAGCTCTAGCATTCCAATCCCTTAGCACAAAACAGCACACATGGACTGGATGCTAAGTAGAAACCATAAGGGAAAATTTGCAGTATTCCCAGAATACCAAAGCCTCTCAACTCCTCTTTGGGACGCTAATTGCTGATGTCACACATTTGTCTGGAGACTGTTGGGTGACAGGCAGCTTGTAAGGAAATTAAACACAATCTAATGGCCCTTGAAAGCAAAGTGGGGGTGCTCTACTTACCTGTAGAATCTGGGTGCACATGGAGCAAGAAACAGCCAACCAATGAACCAAACAACCATAAAAACAAAACAAAACCAAGCAACAAAACAAAACAAAAACCATATTAACAGCCTTGTCCTGACAAAACACATATTTTCTGTGATAAGCAGTCTTATTGCAGGTCTGATACACAGTAATTTGAATAGAGGGCGTTTTTGAAGTCATCTGCATGTTATTTCTTTAAATGTAAAGGGTTTTTTTTGTTTGTTTGTTTTTTGTTTTGTCAAAATTTTGGGAATCAATCCTAGAATCAGCTTTTCCAAGGCATAAGGTAAGTAGGTAATTTTATTCACAAGAAAATGATTCATGCACAGAGAAAGTTAATATTTTTTTCACTACAAAATTATATGCCTGAGAGAAAATGCTGATGAAGAAAACCAAAATATAAGTAGGTAACACGGTAATTAGAAAACACAGAAACTAACAAACTTTATTTTACAATTCAGGGGAGCACAGCACCTTCAGGAGTAAAATTCAGCCATTACATAGATCCAAGACTCCTCCTCCCACCATGAATTTATCAACGCAGTGGATTTCAATAAAGCAAACACTTTCTCATTCATATTTACAGCTTTTGTCTATGTAGGGATGACTTATAAGCACATTCAAAAATAAATTTAACAACTGGGTTTGAGAAAATTTATTATAACCATTCTTATGTTATGAGAAATAAAGACTGGATTCTCAACAACCAATAGTGGTACACTACTGTGTGTGCCGAGGTGTGTGCTGATGGAGCTGGAGGGTGGCTGGTGCAAGGAAGCTGGTGCTAGCTGTGACAGAGAAACCCAATTGACTTTCACATGCAATTTGGGGATGGAATACATTCTACTTACAAATTACATTAGCAAACACACTTAAGATGCCACAGAGTTTGTGGTTCTCTATGAAAAAAATTTATATGTAAGATTGAGAGACAAGGAGAACAGAAGGAGATGACCGACCATATCATCACCCGTGAAGCCTTGTGATCACAACCTGTTTGTGTGGTCCTCATCTTCAGTGAGCCTCAGAGATGCTGGATGCTCTTTCCCACTCCACCAAGTGCTCCTGTGCAGGATCCCAGGTCTGCCAAACACACTGCACTGTGCTTCTTCCTTTGATTTACAGGCTACATGCAATCTATACAACAAGATCCCAAACTTCCTTTCAAGTTCACTAAGTTTGCACTGTTAGTAAGTTTCAAAATGACAATTGAGATTAATTATGAAATCATTTATCTTAAAACAATCAGTAGCTCTACTATCCTTTTCTCATCATTACTTGCTTGTATATAAAATCAAATGATAAGGACCCATGTACATTAGAAAATAAACGATAGCCAGATGTGGTGGTTCATAAGTTTAATCTCCACGCCCAGAAGGCAGAGACAAATGGATAACTGTGAGTTTGAAGCCATCCTGGTCTACATAGAAAGAGTCTAGACAGCCAGGGTTGCACAGAGACCTTGTCTCAAGACAGCAGCACTTTACTATTGAGGGGAGTGTATGCTACTACATCTGGAGTGGAAGCCGGGCGTGGTGATGCATGCCTTTAATCCTAGCACTTAGGAGGCAGAGGCAGGCCATCACTGGCCAGCCTGGTCTACAAAGCAAGTCCAGGACAGCCAAGGCTACACAGAGAGACCCTGTCTCAAAAAAAAAAAAAAAAGAAAATGAAAACAACCAACCAACCCCCAAAACAAACAAACAAACAAAAAAAACCTGGAGTGGATTCTGGCTAGCACAAGTGAAGTTGAAGGTGGTTGAGGTAGGGAAATTCAACTGACTTTTAGAGGTTATTTGCAGATGGATACAATTTCATAATAATACATGTTTAAAGACTAGATAAATGCTTTAATAGACAAACAAGAGGATATACATAAGCCAGAATGAAAGACTAAAAAGTAGGAAGAAAATAGCAACAGATGAATTTGAATACAAACTTAGCATATGACTAGAAATTAAAGTAAAGCTGTTAAAATTAAAACTATCAATGTACAATGTAATTACATATCAGGGTTATAGGAAGAACCACAGAATGGAATTGGATCTTTTAAATAAACCATAAACAAATAGACAAAAGTTTATTTAAAAAATTAAAAATAAACTGCTATCTTCACGCAGAGTCAAACTGGTAGGAAAACACGAACTGTCATCTACTGGGACGTCAGGGCAAATTGGTTCAGTGACTCTAGAGACTCACGGCAACTTGAATCGTAAGATGTTTACGCTGTGTGAGTCAGCAAATTCACAGCTGTGTTAATTCTCTTTAAGAATGCATGTTGTGGGGCTGGAGAGATTGAGCAGCAGATAATAGAACTGAGTACTATCATAGAGGACCAGGTTTTATTTCCAACACCCACATGGCAGTTCACAATCTTCTAACTGCATTTCAAGAGGATTCAAAACCTTCTTCTGGCCTCCATGGGCACTGTGTGCACATGGTACATGTGCATACACAGTGACAAAACACACACACACAAACACACATATTTACAAAAAAGAATATGTGTCTACAGGAATATCATTTGTAATTTAAATAGGATTCCTTTTGAAAGAGGATTTCTCTTTGTGCAGCCATGGCTGTCCTGGAATTCACACTGTAGACCAGGCTAGCCATGAGCTCACAGAACTCTACCTGCCTCTGCCTCGCAAGTGCTGGGATTAAAGGTGTGAGACACCACCAATTGTTTTAAAAAAATCTAGAATAATTTTGCATAATACAGGAAAGAAATTAAAGGCCCCAGCACCTGCATAGTGGAAACCATTAGCAATCCTAGATCTTTTGGCAAGTGAAGATGCCTTCACAAATTTATAGGCACTCTGGGCTGGATGGCATGTCTCCAGGTTGAGAAACATTGACATGTATCAAACTATGAAGATGGAAGTGGATAAATATAATTTATAATATTCGTTTTGTAGAATACAGAGTGGCAGCCATTCTGAAGGCATTAGATATACATTTATATGTACAACACAAACAGTTCATTATGAAACAACTACTGTAATGCTATGTACAATATGGTACGGTATGCATAGAACTTTTAAAAACATGAAGTAGTCTAAGTACATTCACTACCACCTGAAACAATGGAATAACAGAACAAAAACCACTTTGGTGCTGTCATTATTCCAAGAAGAGGCCAGGGCAACAGGCCTAAAATTAGAGCCACGAGAGACCTGCCTGAAATTTTTATTAAAAATTACTTACAGAAAACTTAACAAGATCTTGACATTAGTAAACCTACCAATGAGTACATTACATCTAGTTGACCATGTTTCTACAATCTTCCCTATTTGTGAGCTATTTAATGATCACATTTTCCTTAGTAGTATATGAAAAGGGTATTAAGACACACAGTTATAAATCACAGGGAAAGAGTCAGGCCAAGTGAAGAGTCTTGTCACAAATAGATTCTTCCTAATTGCTGATGAGAAATGGTCATCTTCCTGGAATCATGGGACTAATGGTAGTGCTATCTGAGGATGGCTGGGGGTTAGTACGGATCCAGAGGAAACTATTGAAGGATATTTTTGAGAATGCAGGCAAATGAATTCAGAAGGAAGAAACAGAACCAAAGAAGCATTTTTAAATATTGTGTCTGTTAACAGAAAGGTATGTTTGGAAATGTAATGGATCTGTCTTTAAACATGACATGAAGTTCTGAACATTTAAATAAAAAGAGACATTAAAATTCTAAGTGCAAACAAGTAAAATGGAATGGATTGATGAAGTAATAGAAATAAGAGTTTAAGTTTGTATTCTTACTATGAAGAAGGCTAGAACTAGGGATTAAACTTGAACTTTCTTAAGCCATGTTACAACTAAAGACTACAAGTTAAACATAGAGATTTCACACAGTAAAATGTATAAGGAAAAAATAGGGAGAAAATAAGCATTCATTAAATGTTTCCAGAGTACCATTAACCAAGTACTAACTGACATATCTTCAGTCTTTCAGTGTTTTACAGTGGGCCTCCAAATACTCTTCATCTGTGTTGCAAATGAGGCAAATAGTTATCCCTGTATATGTGTGACTATGTGCATACATAACATCGTACAAATGTGTTATACTTAGTGTATCTGATTGCTGCATAGCTTGTATGCTTGTGCAATCTATGCAACAAGAATATGATAGTACTGTATAATAGCACACCTATCGCTGTGTGTGTGTCAACATGTGTGTGGGTCCCTGCAGATGCGGATTCTTTGGTGCTGGAATTATAGGCAGTTGTGATCTGACAGACATGTGTGCTGGGAACCAAACTCAAGTCTTCTGCAAAAATAGCAAACTCTCTGAAGCACTGAGCATCTCTATAGCCCCCGATGCACCAGCATTTACACTACAGATGTGTAGCTATTTACTTGTATATTGTCTATTCTGCTTTTTTGTCCTATGGAACATACACACACACACACACACACACACACACACACACACACACACACGAGACAAGGTTTCTTTTTGTAGCCATGGCTGTCCTGGAATCACTTTGTAGACCAGAATGGCTTCAAACACACAAAGATCTGCTGCCTCTGCCTCTCACATACTGGGATTAAAGGCAGGCGCCACCACTGCCTAACAAAAACAGAATATTTAATACTTAACATGTGATGTATTATTGTGTACATAAATTTTTTTCTTGGCTTTTGATTACATGTAACTTTCTCCAGTTCCTTCAACTTCCCATAGTTGAACCCAGAATAGTTTCTAAAGGTTGAAATGTCTCATCTTATTCACGGAACTTCTTTTGTAGGATCAAATCGACATGTTTATAGTTTTGTGTGAAAATACAAGCAAAAAAGTCAGTCAGTCAAACAGAAACTGTTCTGTGATATACATACATACATACATACATACATACATACATACATACATATATACACCTTTTAGCTAGCTCTACAAAGAAAAATTGTGAAAAACCTTCAAACATTAAAATGAGGAATGGGTTAACAAGATGGCTCAGGCAGAATGAGGGCTTGCCACTAAGTCTGGGGCCTGAGTTTGATCCTCAGAATCCACAAGCAGAAGGAAAGCACCTTCTCTGAAAGCTGTCCTCAGACTTTTACATGTACTCTGAGGATCATGTGAACTTTCTGTTAAAATAAACGTAAAAAATAATTTGTAAAAAATCTGGAATGAAAATGTGTTCTTATCACAAACTTTCAAGAACTAAAAATCTTCTTAGAAAGAATGATCACACGGCAGTTGATTATATAACTTCGAGAAACTGATACATTCATAGTAAAATACACATCATCAAAACTAACAAAAACCAAAGAGATTTACAAAGAAATAAAGAGATTAAATTAGTAATTTAGTAGTCTGTGTATATCAAATGGCTTTCCCAAAGAATTCTGCCAAATATTAAATAATAAATATGAATGCTTCACACACTCCCAAAATTTAAAAAATGGAGAAAATATTTGCTATAAACCCAGTATTTATGATCCAGATGCCAGATGAAGACATTAAAAGAATATAATATTGATATCTTTTTTAGATAGAGACACAAAAATCAAAATATCAGCAAATGGATTTCAGCAATATGTACAGGGCTTTTACCTGTCAAATAGGGATTTATCACAAAAAGGCAGAACTGATATAACACATAAATATTAATACATATGCCACAGTAATAGTATAATGATTAAAAGCACATGCTTGTATCAGTATGTGCAGTGAACACCAAAACCTCAACATATTTCACACTCTGAACATAACCTGGAAAGTAAATGAAGAAAGAGAAGTGCAACGAGATTGAATGCTCAGAGGAGCAACAATGCTGGGGACTCACACCTCCCAAACTAAGATCTTATCACAAAGAAAAGAAGTCAAGATAGTGTGGTACTGGCAAGATGAAGAATCCAAAGTATGTGCTTCTCAATGAACTGCTGACAGCATAGCTGTTCTGAAGACATGGAGCTTCACATTAGGTCTTATACTAATATAGACTTTGGACCTGTTGAATTTTCATGTCTGATCATTTACAACTTCTTTACCATAAAATTGTAATTAAAAGGAGGGGAAAAATCTCTATAACAATGAATAAAACTAAGTTTCCAGAAATAAATTTGCATATTTAGGATGAATTGATATTCAACAAAAATTCCACATAAATTCAATGGAAAGAAAATATATCTTTTTGACAAATGGAGCTGGAACCACTGAATCTCGATAGCAAGGAGAAGAAACCAAATAGCTGATGCGTACACAGTGAGCTTGATACGGGGCAGACAGAATCTTATATAAGATAGGAGACTACCAATACAAATAAAGCTAAGAGGTTTATCTTTAGAAATCCTGTCCTACCTAAGGGTAGATGAGAGAACAGCACTCTTGCAGTTCAAAGCCAAGAAGCACAGGGTCGCTGAAGGAGGGAGCCTCAAGCACACAACTGTAAAACATTGTTATCATTCCATATCTTGGCATTGCCTTCTGAAGGCTTATTTACTATGGATCCTTTTTTATCTGCTATAACATGTCTGACTGTTTAAAACAATTATGAAACAACTAAAAGACAACAAAATAAAAAACATCAGTTTAAGGAGTATAAAAGGCTTCTGGTGTGGCAGGGATGGTGGGTAACTGACTCTATTTTTTAAATCTGTGAATGTTACATTAAATACCTCAGTAGATAACTTAGTCATTATTATAACCATGGCAGAAGTCCTAAGAATCAAGGAGGATTGATGGTTATCATAAATATTGTAAGAGAAATGAAGAGCAGTTCTGATAGTCCCATTGGCAAACTGAGCATGGGAAACCTGAGAAAAAGGATCTTTAAACTGTAGGGTGTATCAATAAAAGCTTACAATATAGAATAACATGGGGAAAAAAAGATTAGTATGCCAAAGAATTGCAGAACAACTGCAAAAAATCAGCATAATGGTAATGTCAGTAGGAGGAAGAGGCCAATGAGGGAGGAAGAAAAAAAAAGAAAGAAGAAGGGAAAGAAGGAAGGAAGGGAGGGAGGGAGGCAGGCAGGAAGGAAGGAAGAAGGAAGGAAGGAAGGAAAGAAGGAAGCAGAATTAATATTTGAAGCAATAATGTTTGAAAATCCCCCCACTTAATATAAGAGAGCTCCAAGATACACTGAGAACATGAGACAATATGAATGCCAATAATATATATATATATATATATATATATATATGATAGACAGTAGAAATGAAGAATTATGTTTAGTTTTGTATCATAAAGCACTAGGTCGGCCAAGAATGTAGTATAATATAAATTAAAGGTGACTTGCTTCTAATGGAAAACTACAAGCTGTGCAGTAAATTCTAAGTAAGAAAGAAAAAGACTGACAATTTGACAAGAAAGAGCACAAAGTGGATCATATGAATGTTCAATTGAGAACAAGGAACGGGGGCAGGGGAGATAGTTCATAACTTAGTAGCACTTAATGCTCTTCCAGAGGAACTGGGTTCAATTCTCAGCACAGACATGAGGCCACAGGCATTTGTAACTCCAGTTCTACTGCCCTGATATGCTGTTCTAGAATCTACGAATACAAGGCATGAACATAGCACATACACATGATGCAAGCAAACCCTAATGCACAAAATAGATAATCTTTAACAGAAACTAAAAGCATGAGAACAGGACTGCTGTAAACTCAGCACTTGGGTAGCTGAGACAGGGGCATTGATTGTTGGAGGGTAGCTTCGGCTACACAGTCTCAAAAGACTCCCTCCCCTGAAAAAACTCACAACAATAAAAAAAACAACCTCATAAAACTAAAAGCAAACAAACAGAAAACTTAAGAGCTGCAAGAAGAGTAGAAGACAAGAAAAACAGGAAACAAAGACAATTCATATAAAACAAACCATAAATAGTAGCTACTATTATAATGACACCAATCAACCATACTTTAAATCTCTGTGACCTAAATTACACCCAATTAAAGACAGGCTGCCAAAATTATCATAATCAGATTACGTTTTCTCTCTACAAATTCTTCTTTGAATAAAAAAATGCATAATGATTAAAATACATAAACACTGAACAACAGTCAATACAGACACCAATAATAAGAGAGCCATATTCCAGACTGACCAAACGTCAGAGTAACAGAAGTTATCTGGGATGGAGAAGGAGAATTAGTAATGATGACGTGTTGTCATTTCAAAAAGATATAATCACCCTTAGTATTTATGTGCCCTACAAACCAGCATTAAAATGTGTGGGGTGAAATCGGATTGGGTTCCAAAAGTAGGAACACGCTCATAGTCAGAAACTTAAGCTTAATGATGGTTTATTCCCCATAAGATTTAGTGATTTTTAGATTTACAACATGCAATGAAACACACAATGTATACACAATTTTGTGAGTTGAATATATCTATGCATCAAAGTATAAAATATTTTCATCATCCTTGTACCAATATTAAGTCAATACTTCACACTCTTCTAGTCTTATCTACTGACCATTAACTTTACCGGTTCATACATATATTATAATTAAATTAATTTAGAATGTAATCATTGGTGTCTGGTTTCATTTGCTCAACAGTCTTTGAGAATGTCTTGGGTAACTCACAGTTCTGGAGGGTTAAGTGCCCAAAGTCATAGTTGTAAAGAGAGTCAGCATCTGGTTGGCACACACTCACTGTGTCTTCACATACCCTACCCTGCATGTGGTCACGGAGACTGAGGGAAATTCATCTCATAATAAATGCCATTCCTATCTCCTAGCAAACACCACTTAGGAGTTCATTTAAAGTTGATTATTTTATAAGAGTCATATCTCAGGGTGCAGTCACACTGTCTAGGCTGTCAATAACCTAAAGGTTTCTGGGGGAGAGAATCAGTTGATGGCAATTGGAGGTCATCCATATTCTTAGATGCATTGTTACTTTACTTCCACGTCTACTTGCTGAGTAGTATTATACTGCATGGATATACCACAGTTGTTCATAGGATCATCAGTGTCTTACTGTCCTAAGTGTTGGGGAATATCTTGACACTAGATATTATAATTATATAACTTTCTATATTATTTTATTTCCTTCTTCTTAATTTGGATTTTCTTCTCTTCCTCCTCCCTTCTCTTTTTATATCTATATCTCTTGTTTTTAAATTTATGTTCCTGGACATCTCTGTCTGTCTGTCTGTCTGTCTGTCTGTCTCTCTCTGTGTTTCTGTGTCTGCATTCCCCCCTCTCTCCCCGCTCCCTCTCTCTCTATTAAAAACTTTTGTGTGGGAGAGTAACTCCTCTCCCATTTTCAATTTCTCTTATCAAAACAGAAATGAAGTAGCTCAGAGTTTCTCTGGTCCTCTTAAATTTTTTTTTTATTTAGTTAATTTATTCATGTCACAACTCAATTGTTACCCCATCACTTGTATCCTCCCATACCTCCTCCCCCACTATATGTCCATAGGCTATCAAGTATCTTGGTAGCTTGTTTATTCTTTCTTTGAGTGCCATCAGGCCTCCCCATCAAGGGGAGGTGGTCAAATATTTCTGGTCCTCTTATGTTATACAAATAGATACATAGTCTCTATCTTAAACTACAAATCATGCCTTTAACTCAGGTACCAAGGTGGAGGAGCCAGATGGTGTCACAGTATTATTAAGGCTTTTTGAGAAGCTTCAGGTCATAAATGTAAAAAAATCCATAAAGGGGAGATAAGGCTCCCTTCCTCCCTCTCTCCCCCACTCTCTTTCTCTTCCTCCTCCTCTTCCTCGCCACCCCCATCTCTTCATAGGCTTACATATATGATAAGGTGCTGATTCCATATCTGGAAAGGGGTACTGCTGAGCATGTTTTAGAAATGGAAACAAATGAATTCTCTAAGCCAGTCTTTTAATGCCAAGGCTCCCATTCCCATAGCAAAGTGAGACTCACAGGTCTGTGGCTTTAAGCCCAGATGCCGACTTTCCACGCTACAGAACTGCACTGACTATGACTGAAATCATGGAGGCATCTGGCAAAAAGCCCCAATACATCTAAAGAAAATCATACCAATGTTTTCAGCTTTTGATACTTTTATAAACAGCAGAAATATTAATGTTACTGTGACGAACTATTTGGTCACATTATCAGGAAATTTTGAGCATGGCTATGCTCCTTATAGCATGAGTACTGGTTTAAATTGCCATGATTTGTTTTAAAGCACTGGGCAAAATTAGCTTCATGTGTTAAAAATTTCAGAAAGTTGTCAGCACCCATTTAAAAAAAGGAGCTAAAAGACCAATATCAAGATGACAGAGCTAGTAGAAATATTTTATATATACATGGAGCAAACCTAGATGTTCCTGTGGCATTGTATCTTTTTTCTTTTTTATGTGAACTCAATTTTACACATTAAAAGGAAAGAAGAAAAGAATTTATTTAAGAATTACATGAATTTTCTAGCCTGCCTGTTGGTCGAGAACTTTAGCATGAGTTATTTTACTTAATATTTACAAAGCTCTATAGAGTGTGCATTTTTATTAATCCATTTTCTAGCTTCGTATCCACAGCATGTTCCTGGCCTCAGATCCTTCTGGAACAGTGGGGAGGTGTCCAATAGGCTGCGTGTGCACAGATTCCCCTGCTACTACAGTACACTGAACTGTTCCAGAAAAGTTCATTTCCTAAGCTTAGTGGCAATTTTGCTTTATTGAACTAATGCCACACTAAGTTCATATTTTGAACCACACATTCAGTAAATGCCAGTAATTAAAATGGCCCACTAAACCCTCTCTTCTGGTGATGCTTGAAAAAGTAGGTTTTAAAGAAATTAAAAATTTTAAGTAACATCTAAGAATACTCTATTCTAAACTTAACAAACCCATCCACATTGACAAAGCACTCAGTTATAGTCTTTGCAGGAAGGAGCTAAGTCAAAAAATATAATAGAAATGATTAATCTTTATAATCTGCATTAGAACATTGTTATCTCATCTACCATACTTCTTAGTGATCTTTAAAAACTTTACACTAATAACTAATGTAATTAAATTTATTGGTAAGGACATTTGTCTTTCTGAAGTCCAGAGCATAAAAAATGGCATGTGAGCAAGTAATATTTTCATTCTAAAAGCAATTTATCATAAAACACTAAAAATAATTGGGAATCCCAAAAATATACATATAGCATAGTTGTTAATGGTTTTTGAAGAAAGTTTTATTTTATTAGAACAACTGTTTGGGGGAAATATTTGGCAGTTTTGTGAGCATTCTTTTTTAGCATTCTATTTCACTTAAGGGTTCTATTTGAAAACACGTAAAAGTGGCTAGGTACATTATGATATAGAAATATCTAAACAGATTCCTTAAGCTTTAAAGTCATATTTAAAGAAAGCAGAAGAGTTGCAACGTCTTTAATTAGCTATTAATTTTGACATTAAATTGCAAACAATTGCTTAAATTAATTACAATTCATTTGTATCAACCAGCAAAAATAGAACAAAGTTGTGATTCACTGTGACTTTCAAGTGAGTCTCATATAAAGCAAAAGGTTCACATTTAAATTACATGAAAATAGTTACAACAGCTAAACAAATCATCCTTAAACATCACATCATCTTGTATGCAGTATTTAAAAATGACAAGTTTATTGCTAAAGTAACAAAAGTCTAATAATACTTAACACTACAATGCATTTTGGTTGATTTTTCTCATTCAGTGAGTTAATACCGAACCAAAATTGTTTAAATATTTTCATTTTTTTCAACACAATATGAAAGCACTATTAAATCCTGTATATTTTGAAAAATTCAGTATTTGATCTGTTCAGGAACATGAATTACAACTCTAGGTTTCTGAGTTTGCCCCTGGGTTCCCCCTGGGACTTCTGCGTATGTGCAAAGCAATTTTCTTTTCCTCCTATACATTGTACATTTATAGGAAAAACATAAAAGTAATCTAGTAATCTCCTGATTCTAAATGAGTCACAGAAGCCATGGTCCCTACCTAAATCTCCACACTACATGTGAAAGATGTGCTGCAGGCGGGCAGGAGACAGGCTTGTGTGCCACCACCCTCGGATTCTCAGTGCCTTCCTCTCCGAGTTTTTGTTGTGCTGTGAGAAACATCAGTTCTTTCTGTGGGTAGGGTTTGCCCCACAGTTAAAGAAAGCACGTATTTCCTTCTGCCTCCAATTACATAAAACAGACACAAGTTAGAGAAAGGGTTTTATATATAAATTCATGGATTTTTTTCAGTTTCTCTGTTAACTATGATGGGAAAGGCCCATGTCACTTTCTGAGAATATCTCACCACCTCATGCCATGCCTGTGGAGAAGGGAGGGCCCGTGGTACTAGCATCTTACAAGTAACTGCTTGAAGCTCAGAAATTAGCAAAAGATTAAAAAATCAAAACTCAAGCAGCAAAAATGGGACATGCTAGCAAGAGGTAGCATGGTGGGAGGCGTTGGGGCTTAGAACTGAAGCACAGGTCACCTGCATCACATCAGCATAGGTATGAAAAACACATTAAACACTGCCATTTAAGGGTGTCAAACAATTCATATGCTAGCCTAAGCAACCAATACATGTTAAGCAAATATATAGACAGAGATAACTGGAAACAGTTCTCTGCTCAATAAAGGAATTTTCACCTGAGGTACAATTGACATTGAACAACTTTTCTGTGTTTAGAATTTGTTTGCAAACTATTAGCTCGATTCTACTGGATCAATGCGTTTTCTATTGAAATTGGTTTTTTGCGAGCAGAAAGTGAGGCATTTCTCGTCACGTGCCACACAAGTCATATCAGAAGGTATATATGTCCTTGGTGGAATTTTGTATTATATTTATTTAAGGAGCAATTTCCCCTCACAAATATTCATTACTATTAGCCAGAATTCTGGTATCTTTGAAAAGAAACAAAAGTAAGGAATGAAAAGAATGAAGCAGGAGTAGAAAGAATTTCAAACACAAAACAAATTACTTGTGTGTGGTGACTCAGAAACCTCTATCTCATGATCTCTGACCATAGACATTGATAATGGAATCTCCTCATTTACTGCACATAACTTTTCTATCAAGGTTTTTTTTTTAGCTGGACAGACTCCCTGTAATGGAATCTACTGAAGTAATGGAAAAGGCAAAAACTGCTTCAGGGACTGGATTCAAACCCAGTCAACCAATTATTGGATGTGGGGAATGCTGCACTCTTGTTTAAAGGTGAGCTCTTGGTGATCACAGGCAAGCCAAACCTAGGCCATCAGCACCCGTAATCCAGGCTTGTGTGCATATTTGTTCAAATCTGAAGTCTTAACGAACGTTCAAATCCACCCTGTGAATCATAAGATACACATTTAACAAGTAAACCTGGTAAAACTGAGTGAATGGCTTGAGAGATGGAGCATGGCCATTTGCTTTCCTGCAATACTCACTCTTATCTTTAAGATAAAATAACTTTCTAAAGTTAAACATAAGCTGTAACATTCTTTGTGCTGTGTGCTGACATTCTCACCCAGCAGTTTGCCACAAGAAGGCACGTTGCTGAAAGTTATTTTCTAAAATTCTAACCGGAAGAGGCAATCTTGGTACTGAAGTCCTTGGAGCACATAGTGACTGTGCCTGCATGGCGTTCATGCAGGCAATGACAACGTGGGAACCAGCTTAAGTTCCAACTCAGAAGCATGGGTGCCAACACAAGAGCGGGTGTTCTACAGAGCTCAAGTCACAGTGGAGATGTTTTAGTATGTGACAGATATAACATCAAGGGTCTTAGGTTTTCAGTTGCACTGACTGATCTAGAGAACTTATAAAACTCAATCTGCAGCTTGTCTATATAGTTTGTGTAACTGTGATAATTAATTGTACAATAATTTATGGAATTCACTAGAATATCTTATGTGTGAAGATAAAACTATTTGAATTGAGGCAACTTTTTCAATACCTCATATTAACCTTCTGAGTGTAATAATTATTAGATCTCAAAATTCTCCCTACCTTGCATATTTTATTCATAATGGCTACTAATTTAGATTAACTTGCTTTTATACTATACTGAATGAATTAATACTTTAAGCAATCTTACAGGTAATATTGAAACACCCAGTGGTTTAATGTTGGAAAGTTCCTAGAAATTTTATAAAGTATCATTTTTTATGAAGAATCTTCAGTTTATTTTAAAGTGATGATCAGTTCTAAAGCAACAAAACTGGAGAGGCTTGCGTTGATGGCCCCTTCTGCTTCACACTGGTTTGCAGACATTGTCAGTAAAATATAAAAGACGTTTAGAGCCTCTTTTTTTTAATTCTCAAACCATAGTGACAGCACCCATCACTCATCAGATGCTATGCTCCATCTTACTTACTTGTAAATATAGGAAATTTCTGCTGGAAAATGCTTCCAAATTAATCAAACACATGACAGTGAATAAACACCTTCCAAAGTGTTCATCACAATGCTGAAGAATTGGCTGAAAGAGCATCTTTCATCCTTAGTGAGTCCCACTAGTAAATTCCCTCTATTTTACTAATAATGAGTTCATTTATTTGCTAATATATTAAAGCCCTAGAAACTGCATTTGGCAAGAAATGCCACTATAATTATACTAGTTATCAATTATTCATCATAAAACAAATAAATATGTTTTTGACAACCTTATATGTTTGAGGCAATGTAGAGTTAGCTTTAAATCTGTTTATATAATTTTCAGCTAAGGTTAAAATGTATAACTTTTTATATTAATGGCGTTAGCACCTCAGGAATATGAAATTAGATCGTTTTCTCATCATTAAACTTGAGAAGACTTAAAATATTTTTATAATAGTTCAAACTCAAGTGCATAAGAAAGTAGTTTTGCCTTTTAATTCTAGTGTTTTTAGTGAGTATAAATCAGTATAAATGATGTAGAAAGCAGTCAAACAAACATTACTGTTATAACATGGTGATGAAAATATGCAACATAAGGAAAATGGGGTAATGTTTACACAATTAAATACCCTTAAACAGTTCCCCCAATTCCCTGTGAACATAAAGGAAGAAAACTTATAGAAGCTTTTTGGGAAACTCGTCTTGTCTCATACCATTTAAAAAAAAACTCTTGATGTTGGTACACATTTAGGAAATGTGATCCTTTTCTGTAACTATTCTCTGTTCACTCTGATTATTACATGCCAATATAGATGAGAATAAATAATATTTGAGAATAAGTCTCAAAATCTTTGAGAATGCATTACATTTATGGTTGAGACCTGTATCATCTGACGTGACCTGGAAGATGTTATTATTCTGCATTTTCTATATCTAGAGACAATTTCAGAGGTACTTAATATTGGTGTACTTATAAAGTCCCAAGTTCTGATAGTTTATTCTTTGATAGCTGATATTAATTTCATAAGGAGTTATTTCTACACTACATATTTACAAGTAGGATTTAAAGTAATCTTATAGAAATTAATATAAAAATTGTTTCTAAAGTATATTTTCACATGCCTAATAGATTGACTAAATAAATCCACAGACATAACAATTAAACAACTGTGAGTATAATCAGCACATGTTAACAATACTACATTTCAATAAAGACAACAAGAGGAATTAATTTTATTGTATCTACTATTTTCACTAAAAGATTCCCTCCTCAAGTCAATGAATTTTATTGATGGGTAACTCATTTTTATAGTAATATTGGCTAAAATCATATTTTCTACTTATTAATTCATATTTACAGATTACTTCCCATGTGTGATACATTTTCAGTTAAATTTATCATGGCATAGACAGTGAAAAATTAAACCCTTAAAAACACATTGCAGCAATCTCATTCTACAACACACTGTAGATCCCAAAAGATTTTTAAACACCAATTTTAAACACCAATATCTGTCACATCTTAACAATAATTCTGTGCACTAAATTTTGATTTCACATATAATCTCAAGGTGTTAACATTTGTGTGTTTTTCAGAAAGATGCAATTGCATATTTTCCTGCAATCATTTCCCAAACCATGAAGCATGCATATGGAGTCATTTGGGGCTTGTGCTGTGTGCTTGAACACCAATGCTATCACAAGGAATGATCCTCAAGTAGCGAGCAGCCTCACACTCAGCCACCTCAATTGAGATACTTGAGATCATAGAAAGGAAAAGTTTCTACTATTCTTTGCATTAGGCCTGGTCAGAATGCGGGCTAAATATCTAAACTGAGAAGAAGAATTGATGACGCCAGTTGTTAGTGGCTTGTCAGGAGGCAGACTCCCTGATCCCACCCTCTGGTCTTCAGCTTAGAAAGCTAGAAACTTCTGGACAGAGCAGGTGGGGTCTAGAGACAGTCATCATGAAGTGGACATGTGACTCTCCTAAGAGTCCCTTGATCATCCTTTTCACTGTCACTGACCAGCAGAGGAGCAATTTATAGGCACAGTTATAAGGGACCATAAATCTGTGAAAACAAGCCCAACCCCAGGAGTCTGGACACTCTGCTTTCCAAGTTTACAACCCTTCATTCTGCAGGACTAAGCGGAGGAGCCATCTTCTCAAAACAAGCATGCTCGGACCTCTGTCCCTACCTCCACACTAGAAGTCACAACTGTGATCACATAGGTAAAGAACATGGTGGCCGTGACGAGTTCACATTTTTAACCTAACTGCAAAGTCTCTGCAAAGAGAAATGATGTCATCTAACTGCCTTGGGACAAAATCATTTGTAGTGACTGAAGGACAGATGAAAGTGCTATGGCAGCATCTAGAAGTGCAGCCACCTTATTGATTTGGAAGTAGGGAAACAAGGCTTAATTGATTAAAAGAAAATAAGGGCCAATAACATCTAATGAAGAGTGTCATGATACAGGATCCTGAGTTCTAGACCGTTAGGAAGATCTTCAGCCCTGCTGAATAAGCTGTTACAGCTGCAGCTGGAAACATGTAATTTATTATAGAAAGTAATTTACTTTCTAGACCAGAAAACTGGTCTAGACTTTTAAATAAAGTACTTTTCCTGTGCATCCATACTCCGTATGTAATCACAGTATTTATTCTTTTTTCAGTTTAAATATAATGGAATGTTGTCATAAAAGCATATACAAATTGTTTTAATTCTCAGTAATAGAATATCTGCTATGACTCAATTAAAAACACACCATTTTATATGTCAATTACTTGCAAAGAAAACTTCCTGTTCTCTTGCAAAAATGATTTTCCAGCCATGCACTGTGGTGTACACCTTTAATCTCAGCACTGGAGAGGCAAAGGCAGGTGAACCTTGGATTTCAAGGCCAGCCTGGTCTACAGAGTGAGTTCCAGGACAGCCAGGACTATACAGAGAAACTCTGTCCTGAAAAAAAAAAGTTTTTCCAAAGCATGTTTCAATTAACAACTTATATGAGATATTTCTATTGGGACAGGATTCCATACTTGAACCACTAAAAATGAAAATAAATAATAGAATAAATAAAAATAAAGAGATCTATAAATATAGAAACCATATCCACATCATTAATGAGTTTGTGTGAAGCTAATGAGTCTCCTTAGACTTGGACATCTCTTTAAAGTTTCTTATCACTGATGGAAGTCATCAAATATTAATTTACTGTCGTCATCTTTCAGCTCTGTGACATTTTTTCTAAAGCAATCTTAAAATCACAGGGACTTCTTAGGAAGAGGGTTATTTTATAGACAACAGATATAATCAAGAAAATGAAACAGACAGACTTTCATTTTTTCACAATTGCACATAGAATAGAGCTTGATAAAGCTGGAGTATAGTGTGCTGCATACACAAAGCACACAGTACAGTCTAGGGAATATTTCACATGCTTCCATGGGTTCAGCTTAGTTCTCACATGCAACTTTATAAAGTTCTAATGAAAAAAGAGTATAGTTTAAAGGGTTCCCTTTGCCTTAGACAAAACTATTCAAAATGTTTAAAGCCCCTCAACTCCTGCACACTTTTACAATGTCAGAAAAGACAAGAAAGAGAAATTATTAATTTTTAAAATTACCCAGCAACTCCATTGCATCGTCTTCATTGTCAATGTCTTCTTCTATTACAGATGGTGTAGGGCTATGAATGGACTCGAAGGAATCCTGGGAGAGCATTGCGGCCAGAAGTTTCTTATGCTGCTGCTGCTGCTGTTTTAATCCTTTAGTCTTGGGCTCCATCTTTAAGCTGAAGAAATATTGGTATGCTAGTCAGTTGTACTCAGTAATGAAAATCTAATAAACTAACACATTTCCATTCCACTTCTGCCCCGCACAAAGGTGTTGTGTATTATTTGCTTTCCCCAAGGGTATGGGAAACAGTGTGTTTATGAAACATCCTTTGATATTCAGTTTTTGCCCAGTGTTGGAGTGCAAGCTCCTGCCCTCTGAAGTGCTACTGTTCCTCCTGCATGACTCATGCACATAATAGCTTTTCTGATCTAGTAGGAGCTAGAAAGTCTAAATTATTTCCTGATATCTACAAGTGTATGTCAGGCGAAACACAAGTGTCAGAGTATTGGTGGCATTTTATTTATTTTATTTAATTCATAAGAATCAAAACTAATGATGATAATCCATTACATACACTCACATTTTGTGTTTCTTCCTCCCTCCTACCACATGTTCCAACATTTCCTCTTATCAGCTCGTTTCTGTGTGAAGAATTTCATTTCATTCACCCTTACCTTGGGAGAACTGCTTCTGGAAACAGTTTCACTAGGCACACAATTTATGGTCATTTACTTGCTGTGCTTCCTTCTGTTCTCATATTTTTAGATGAAAAAATCCATTGTCGTTCTAATGATTGTTCGCACACAGGCGGTTTGATATTTATCTCTGCCTGCTTTTCAGAGTTCCTCATTGGGGGAAGAAGAGATGGCTGAGCAGTTAAGAATAGTCCCTGCTCTTGCAGAGGGGCAGGTTTCAGTTCCCAGCATCTACCTGGCAGCTCACAACCATCGGCAACTCCAGCTCCCTGGGATCCGACACCTTCCTCTGGCCTCTATGGGCACCAGGCACACACAAGGTGCACAGATATACATGATGGAAAACACCCATACACATAAAATGAAATAAGAATTTAAAAAATTCTTTCTCTGATGTTGGTTTCTAGAAGCCTCTTTAAGATAGGCCATTGTGTAAAAGCCTTGCTTCTCTCAGTTTCTATCTTCTCACTCATTCTGGTTCTTTTCCAACCCACCCACTTTTCCCTTTCTTCTTGGAACTGAATAAGAATTTCAGACCTTTTCTTACTTACCCATATGTCACTGAAGCTGTATCATATATTATATGTATGTGCACACATGCATGCAGGTGCACACAAAAGCCAGCAGAGGTCACTGGTTCCCTGAAACCTTAGGCAAAGGTGGCTTGTGACCAGCCTGATGTGGCACCTGAGCCCAGGTTCTCTACAAGACCAGCAAATATTCTTAATTTCTGAGCAATATCTCCAGACCCTGTATCTTATATTTTCAGTCTATTTCCTTTTGATTGTTAAGAACAGGCCAATTCAAAAGACCTGCTACCACAGCCTGCAATTCTGTCTTCTGTTATCTTTGCTCCACTATTAAGCTTACACTATTTTTATTTCTGTAAATTCTTTTGTCAGTGCTATAATTCTCATGCTGTTCCTATAATTTATGTTTATTATTATTGTGTTGTATGCTTACATATTACCAAGGAATTTATAATTACTTAAGAAAGCATTTTTTATGATGACTGCTTTCATTCCTAGCCAGATATATTTATCATCTGTGTTACCTTAGGGAGACATTGGTTGACTTTCAGCATTCAGGCTGTGGTTGCTCTGGTTCTTGCCATTAATGGTATTTTATAAAATTGTGTTCTGTACAATTTGGCTATTACTTTAGGACTCTGTGCCCTATGCAATGCTTGTAATTTATAAAGCACCCAGACCATGGTTATTGAACTAGTTTAAAGTCTAATAACAATTTAATTGTCAGAGCCCTTGCTCTACTTTTATTTGCTTGTTTTCTATACTGTTGCTGTAGCTACCACTGGTCCCTCTTGGTGTCTGATAAGGGGCATACTCAGGTTGCTAAACCGCCACCTCTACGTAGATGAATAAACTGTCAGACTGTCGGGACACAAAGGCTTTCTTGTGCCCAAGCTATGTGTCAAAGATCCTTCTCAGGGATGTCTGAAATACTATCATCCCACATGCAAGCAGATGATTAAGGGCTAGGAGAAGGGTTGTAATGAACAAGAGAAGTGGCTAGGCTAGGAGGCTAAGGATTTATCTGTTTGCCTTTGGTAGCTTACCGCTTGCCACAGAAGAAGGCAGAGGACCTGGGCACAAAAAAACCAGAAGCCAAGAAATGCCATTTCTTTTTCAATGAAATAAGGCACAGCTTCATCAGTACAGAATAAGATGGAGAGTTGGATACTTGGGGAAAGAAGAAATGGCATAGTGCTCTAAGTAATTAGAGGAGATGTGTGAACAGAGCAGGTGTAAGTGGTGGTTTAATTGGCAAGGCCATTGTGTTTGGGTTTTGAGCACTGATGGTGTAGAGACACTGGACAGTGTGGCAAGTGTTCTCCAACCTCTTCTGGTCCCATCTCAGAACAGAGATAGAGGCAGAGCTTTATCAAGAAAGAAAAAGAGGAAAGGAGAGCAGAGCCTATACCCAGGGGATTCTCCTTATTGATGAGCTGGGAGAGAAGATAGATGAAGAACGAGGAACAAGGTGGATGAGAATCAATCAGTGCACCATGGGTTCCAGTTCCAGTTGAGTATCAGAGAGAATGAAAGAGAAGGAACAGGAGATGACGAGGAGTGAAGCACCTGAAGTAATATTACAGATTCCAGATAATAATGACAAGATCAGGAAGTTATAGAGGGGATAAGTGGTTGAAAGAGTAGAAGTCAAAAATATTGAGAAAGAAAATGAGAGACTATGTCTGGAGCAGAACTAATTATCATCCCATTTCACCAAGACATAAAAACAATGTGTTCAGGGGAAGGATGGCATGAGGGTTAGCTAATTATTGCTCTGTGGAGATACTGGGTAGATGTAAAGACTGTGAAGATTGTGATTTATATTATTCCTACAGTATGTTTGAAGACAGATGTACTAGAGAAAAGGAACTGTTTTGGGGAGAGGGCAGTGAGCAAGACATATAAACTCAGGCCATGCCTCCTTTTCTCCAGCACCATAGCCTGAGAATGGAAGAGGTGCAAAGAATAGCATGCTGCAGGCAGCTTGAAAGTGCAAAGTGGTAGGTGGGATGGGAAGAGATGGGTGTTCCTCTTTCTAAGAACACTGGATGCTCCATACTCCATCATCTGAGTCTCTTCAAACCTGAAGCTATCAGCTTTAAGGTTTGTGGGATTTCTAGATGTCCCTTCCAAAGAATGGGAGGGTTTCTTCTCCAAATGTCCTTAATTGTGAATTTTGGTGTTACCTCTACTGTGTCCACAAAGCCCAAACCACACTATCTTTGTTTTTGAAGTTAGTACATGAAAGAGTTACTCCTGCTTCATTCCGCTTCCTCACTCTTTATCCTGATTTGCTTGGCACAGCACCACACAGTAAGACTTTATCATGTGCCTCTCACTTGCCTATTCAGCTGTCAACTGTCTTTCTGGGGAAGGCAACCGTTCCAGGTTTGTGTGATGACCATCAGTCAATCTGAACTTCAATGAAATGAAAACTTAACAGGAAGAGAACTGAGCTTTAAATTAAAGTTTATTTATAAGTTGTAAGATTCCTGTTAATTTTATTAAACATTTACATTCTAATAACAATTCCCATTTTAAAAAGCCAGCTTACTGGATCGGATCTACAATATTGATGGGTTCTATTCTTGTTTTAATTAGATGGTTCAGCTTTAAAAGAACTGATTATGTTTTCAAGGCTTGATGAGCCTATTTACTAATTCCACATTAAGATCTATCAAGTCATTTTATGAAATTTGTTATACAACTATTGCAAAGTCTAATTAAGATGGCTTGAAATAAGATTACATAGGCTTATTAAACTCGATTTTTGTTTACACTTGATAAATGTGTGATGATAACTCTAAATGTGCAGTGGATGCATATGCTATCTCAAAAGCTAGCTAGGCAAGCTGTAGAATTAGGAAGCTATGAACAGATATGAAAAGTCTTGACTCCTTGCTTAGCAGCACCCCCTCTGCCTTCTCCCCCTCTCTGCCCCCTCTTGCATCTCTCCTTCCCTCCCTCTCCATTTCCTTTTCCCTCCTGTCTCTCTCTCCCCATTTCTCCCCTCTTTCTGTCCTTGTTAAGATGCTTTCATTTCTCCCTTGAGCTCTCTTAATTGAGAATCAAGAAAAGAAGGATTAGGGAAATATCTTCCATCCTGTGCATACACCATTTTGAATGTAGCATCAAGAGAACCACAGATGTCTTGAGCATACCTAAGAACCACCAAGGCCCATGATTTTAACATTGGAGTGTCTGTATGTTATTCTAGTAGCTTCTCTGTACTGTTCTTTCAATTGTCTTTCTGTAGCCAGCAGTTAACTCTTTAGTTGGCAGTCATACATGGCATAAGTTGTTGACTCTTTCATTTAATGTATTTGAGGTAGTTAAGTTAAGGTAAGGATTTTTTTCTAACAAAAGCTCCAGGGGCTGGAGAGATGGCTCAGTGGTTAAGAGCACTGACTGCTTTTGCTTAGAACCCAGGTTCAATTCCCAGCACCCACATGGTAGCTCATTAACTATCTTTAATTCCTGTTCCAGGGGGACCTGACACTATCACACAGATATGCATGCAGGTAAAACACCAATGGACATTAAATAATAATTTAAAAAAAATTTAAAAAGCACCAAGAAAATATTTTCAGTAAGTTTCTGTCCATACGACTTTCAGGGTTTAGTTTGCCATTTATTTAATTCTCTAGTCTAGCAGTGAATGTCTAGTCTAAGTATCTGCTGTTCAGTATAAAAGGAAAAGTTGTCTGTGTGCTGAGATGAGTTATTGCAATAACAGCCACTCACATAAGACTTCTTTTGTTTTTCTTTTCTACTAGGAAAGGACAAGTTATAGCAATGGTCCAAAAATAAAAACAGACTTCCATCGATTTTTCTTGGGAATACGCTCTATTTAACATGGGCCTAGTGATAGCCCACACCTCCTACACCCATGTAACAGATATTTATTGAAAATAGCTCTGTGCCAGCCTTGGTGAGGAGACAAATGGAGGAAATAAAGCTTGAGAATCAAATTTTCTTTGAGGAGTTTGGAATATTCTTATGCTTAAAAAACTCATTGCTCAAGATAGATAAATTATAGAATGTGTTATTACTGTTTAGCGACAAAAGTTATTTCTATAATTATACACTAGAAACTTTAAACCTTTCTCTCCAGCACTTCTTATTCAATCAGATGTTGTGTGAGCCCCAGCATAAATATAGGAATTCTGTTTTGTAATTTCCGATAGGAAAAATTTTGTTTGTAACCCTAGTTTTTTTCTGCATGTGATTTCTACACACACACACACACACACACACACACACACACACACACACACACA
>OU015743.1:80062363-80082663 GCA_907169655.1 Acomys percivali | reverse complement strand
ACACACACACACACACACACACACACACACACACACACACACACACATATGTAAAGTATGTACGGTTTAGCCAAGACACTCACCTTTGCAATCCACAATTGACAACTCAGCTTATATTTTAGGTACAGGGTGAAATAAGACTGAGTTGGCTTTTCAGGGCATAAGGACAAATATTTAAGAAAGGTCTTTATGGATTGAGCAAGAGATACAACAAAATTTGAGACTCTCAGGGCAATAAGAGCTCTCTGAAGTAAGGAACAAAATAGAGGTACTAATGTTTGCAATAAACAGCTCTGGATATTATTATGAATAAATGAAATCAAGATGGAAGTTGACGTTCCTCTCTTTTACATTAAAGTATAAGAACCTACCAATGAATAAAGATAAAAGTTTTCTGAGTTTCATAAGTCTAGCATTAGGAACCAAACTGCCCCCACTGACAGGTGAAACTGATCTGGAATTTCCCAGAAGAGAAATGGACTTTTAGAAATGGCGTGCTTTTCCTATCAGGGCACTTCAGCTATTTAAATAATTTAAGGCTATTTCTCGTGGAAATGGAATCAATTTTCTCTAAACCTGAAGTGCATTAATGAGTATTCTGAACTTCTTTCCCTCAAGCCAAGTGGTAAGTGAGAGCCAAGCAACCTTGAAAGCTATTACATTGTAGAAAACACAATTTTCTCTCCTTGGGAAAAAAATAGTTTTTGGTTGATGGTAAATTATCATAGGAAATAGGAAGTTCTTTGGTGATTCTGTGCAGAGAAAAAGCCTTTGGTAGGGACCAGCTAATAGCAGTCACAGGGTCTTATGGTCCTGTCACCTTTTCATTTATGAATATTTAAATGCATTTCTCCATGTTTCAATAATTCTTGCCTCCCATAATGATTTTTCACACTGGCTTCCTTGACCTATTTTCTGTTTTAAGTTGTATTTCTCATGTCCCCCAAATGGTAATGGTGAATATGCTTTCTTTATGAAACATGATCTCAAGTGGTAATAATGACTATGCTTCCCCTAATAAACATGATCTCAAGTGGTAATGGTGAATATGTTTTCCCTAATAAACATGATCTCACATCTCAAAGTTGCTCCACTTTATTACACGGACATTTATGACACATCTGAATTCACCATTCTGAGAAACATAATCTAAGTAAAATGAAAGTTACATGTAGTAGTGCTTTGAAAGAGGATGCCCCATAACCTCATATATTTGAATGTTCAGTTCCCAGTTGGAGGACTGTTTGGGAAGGATTAGGAGATGTGGCCTTGTTGGAGGTGTGTTATCATAGGTGGGCTTTATGGATTCAAAAGCCCATGCAGGTCCAGTTTGGCTTTCTCCCTGCCTGCTACTTGCAGATCAGCATGTAAATAAGCTTTTTTCCCCACAAAGTATTCTTTTATTTCAAGTTATTTCATTGTGTAGTGCCTGTGCACCACAGTGAAAGCACTTCCATATTGTTTAATTTGGCATCATTTCCACATACATGGGCTTCCAAGTTCATGAAAGGAACATACATTAACCCTCACCCACTGATAGTGGGAGACGCAGGTACTCCACTTTGGCTAATAGGAAGGTCATCTGTACAAAAACTAAAAAGAGAAATGCTGGAGTTAACCAACAAATAAACTAAATGGGCACATTTCACCCAGACACAAGAATAAATCCTCCTCTTAGAACTGCCTTCTTTTTAATCGCATAGATTTGGGCGTGTTGTGTATTAACTTTCATTCAATTCTAAAAATTTGTCTTTTTTTTCTTATTTTCTGTTTTTACCCATTCTTAATTCAGCAGAAAGTTGTTCAGTGTATAAGATTTTTGTTGTTTCTGCTGGTGTTGATCTCCAGCTTCAATCCATGGTCAACAGATAGAATGAAGGGTGTTATTTCATTGCTTGTACCTGCTGAGGCTTTCTCTGCGTCCATGGATGTGGTAAATTTTGGGGAAGTTCCACGAAGTAAGTAAGCTTTAAGTTACTGCTCCAACACTGTATCTGCCTGCCCGCCCACCACCGTGATCCCTATCATGGTGGCCCTGGATTGGCCTTCTGAATACGTAAGCAAGCCACCACTTCCCAACCTGTGTGTAGTGACCATCTTAAAACACATATTTCCAGTGGTCTTAGGTACCCTCAGCCGTAAGTTTATTTTGGTTGCTACATCATAACTGTACTTTTGCTGCCAAGTGGTGTCTCAGTTTCTAAGGCCACAGGAAATATGTTATTTCAGATGGTCGCAACCCACAGGCTGAGTATCACAGAATTCAGTGCTTTCTTCTAAAAGCTGCCATGATAGTGGTGTGCCTTCACAGCACACGTACTTTTAACTTCTTAAAAATATTATAGTTCATAAACTAAACCATTAAATGCAAGAAAACATAATAATATTCAACCACAGTGATGATCTGTAAGCTAAAATGACTGTAATATAAAGACCTTAACTGTGCCCCACAATTCCTACCCAGTGAGGATTCTCTCCTGAAGATGCATCTTCCTAACACTGTGGCGTCTTCCTCACCCAGGGCTTAACCCCTTGCCTAGTGCTATAGAGGGTCTTTACTTTCAGCTTAGAACCTCGAAGTTATTTCTCCATTTGGTGTTAGTAACAAAGAAACAGAACTTACTTAAATAAGAAAAATAAAAATAAAAACACAAATCCAGGTACGGTACTTGGAGAAAGAGTGCTTGCCTAGTGTATGTCTAAAGTCCTGCATTCACCTCCCAGAACTGCCTAAGTGACAAGATAAGACTTTGAGAACAAAACTAAACAACACTATTTTTTAAAAGTTTTTTCTATAATTTTATTTATTTATTTACTTCATGTATGCTTGTTTGTGTGTGCGTACACTTGAACGTGCATGTTCATTTCCCACATACATAGGAGGTCAGAGGACAATTTGAGGGAGTCTTCTCTTCAATCATGTGGTCCCCAAGAAAATCAAACTAGCCTGGCGGCAAGCATCTTCACCCTCTAGGGCTGCATGAAGTTGCTTCCTTTTGATGAGTCTAACTGTGTACTTGTAGGACACATTATGGAATGAGAATCTAGTTAATTTTTTCACCATATGCGGAATCTAACAATTTTCTTTATGAAAAGAACAAAATCATGTTCTTAAGTTTATTTTCCCCTTCCCATTTAATGACTACTAATCCAGTTTCACCGAGGAGGTCCCCCTCACCTTCCTCCCTGGCTAGCGCCACTGTCTTCACTTTCCCAGGAGTCATTCTTACTCCGTGGAACTGGAGGCTGCAGCATTTCAGCCGCAAGGGGATCAGCGTCATTTTCTGCTCTGCCAATCCACTCCCCAATCACGCGAGGTCTCATGAGGGAAGAATTGAAAGCCACTGTCTCCTGCAGGTACAAAAATAAAAATAAAAAGCGATGCTTTAGATTACATTTTCTCGACAACAGATAACAGGAATACAGCCTCCAGTGTTTGGGCTCACTGGAACCAAAATGTCCCTCCACTGCTCGCCAAGACCGTTCAATCTACGCCTTTTTCTGTGAGTTAGACTATTTCCTGAAGATCGCTAGGATTAAATATCTAGGACTGAAATGTTGGATTTAGATTCCACGGTCTGTATGTGTGTTCTTGGAAAACTGGGGCTGGCATTCTCGGTGGAGAGAAGAGAAGGCTGCAAAGGCCACGCCCACAGCGTACAAGGGTGTTGTGCCGCAGCTGGGAAACTGAGTAGTCTCTCAGGAAGGAACCAGCTTCTGCAGCTAGAAAACACAACAGTGCGGGCGTCAGGTGGGTAGGATGCATTTCTCACACTGTGATGAATTCTGGACTTCCAGGGACGCCGTAGACATATGAACAGGTCCATAACAATGACAAGCAGGTTAGGTTAGCTGCAAACATGGTGGTGTCTTTTCATACACTTGAAATGAGGGAACTCATTCAATTCACCTGTTTGCTATGATGCACCCAAGAAAATATTAATGGAGGGTGTTGATGTATGTAATTACAAGACATATTTTAAGTGGAAAAGTCAAATAAAAACTAAATATCTGCATGATGTAACATTTTGTCTGAAGCCGCATCTAGACTTACATTTATCACTTGACTCATAATTCACTCATCTATTCATTTATTGCTTTTAATGTGCACATAGATTTATTTATAGCACATATTAATTATATTTCAAAATTCAGTATTTCTGAAATACGGTCTTTTCATCAACATTTCCTATTCACTTATTGATTTATTTTACATGCTGACAGCACTTTTGTCTCCCTTCTCCCCTCCCAATCCCTCCTCCCGACCTCCTCTCTCCACCCAGCCTCCATCCACTCCTCCTCTGTTTCTCTTCAGAAAAAGGCAGGCCTCCTATGAAAATAAACCAGGCGTGTCATATTAAGTTGCAGTAAGACTAGGCACCTCCTCTTCTATTAGTGACACATGGAGCAACTCAGTAGGATAAAAGGGTCCCAAAAGCAGGCAACAGAGTCAGAGACAGCCCTGCACCTGATGTCAGGAATCGCACAAGAACATATCTGCAGAGGGCCTTGGCTAGTCCCGTGCAATCTCCTCGGTTAGTGGTTCAGTCTATGTGAGCCCCTTTGAGCCCAGCTAGTTGATTCTGAGGGTTTCCTGTGGTGTCATTCACCTTTCTGGTTCCTACAATCCTTCCTCTCCTTCTTCTGTGGGATTCTCTAAGCTCCACCTAATATCTGGCTGTGGGTCTCTGCAATCTGTTATCATCAGTTTCCGGGTGAAGCCTCTCTGACGACAATTGGGCTAGGCACCTATCTATAGATATAGCAGACATCATTAGGAATCACTTCATTGACTTTTCCCCCCCCATTTGTGTTTGGTTCTCTTCTGGACTATGCAGCCTGTGGGTCCTGGTCCTCCAGGCCGTGTCATGTCAGGGGTCAGCTCCCACTGATGCATAAGTGAGCATTAGCCAAGAAGTAAAGGATAACCATGCTACAATCCACAGAGCCAGAGAAGCCAAATAACATGGAGGGATCGAGGGGGAATGCATGACTCTCACTGTGAAGGGGATATAAAATAGGCATCATGATGGATGGGGGAGGAGTCTCGGTGGGACTTGGGGATGGGAACAGGAGAGATTCCGGGGAAGATAGAGGGAGAGACAACTAGAATTTAGTGGTAGGGTATCTCTGAGATGAGCTAAAGACCTAGTGCAATGGAAACTCCCTGGAGTCTACAAAGGTGACCTTCTCTAAGTTTCCTACAATAGGGGATTTGGAGTCAGAATTGGCCATCGCCTGTAACCAGGCAAGACTCACAGTGGAGAGACGGAGACACCAACCCAGCCACACAACCTTCCACCTGCAATTTGTTCTCCATCCAAGAAGTACTGGGGTAAAGGAGGCTCAGAAACTGTGGGAGTGGCCAACCAGTGACTGGACCAGCTTGAGACATATCTACTAGATTTTATTAAGGCTTAGTATATGCTAAGAGCTGACTGTTGTGCTGGGAAAAGCAATAGCAAGAATGAACAGCATTTTATAATGGCTTTATCTAAAAGGAGATGTAGGCGATTTTAATATCCTGGCTTGACATTTCTTTATCTTCTCAATATTTCATGATAAATAGCTACTTGTCTAGTCATGTTTGAAATATCTTAATTTGAGAAAGGAATTCTGCATAAATCTCCTTTACTGAAAAATTTCACAATTTGTGAAGCATTCTTGAAAAATATAAGCCTGGTGTTCTGTGCCTTTATAAATCACAAAATATGCAAATGCAATGCAGAACATAATATATTCAATATTTAAATATCCAAGTGTAATAAAAACACAACAGTTTAAACAACATGTAATAGTTTAGATACTAATTCAAACATTAATACCACATAAAATGTGCCTTAGACTATATGTAAAGGACAATTCTCCGCGTTACAGGGAAAAACTGGGAATTTAATTAAATGTTATTAATTAATTTTATTTACACAATGGGGCAGCATAGACACAAATTTTCATTGCTATAAGCTCACAGGAACATAAGAACTGGTTAAAAAAAGAAAGTTACAATTGCAAAATCAAAACAGGTGGCCTCAGGAATTACTAAGAAAACACGAAACAGGACTTAAGGTTTGGCAAGAGCCAAATGCTGAGAACAGCAGAGATTCAGAAAAAAAAGTTTGGTTGTTTGCTGGGAAGATAAATGAAGTGTTAGCCACCACCACTGTTGAGAAATGGAACACACAGAAGGTTTAAACGCTTTTCTATCTGGGATGGTTAGCTCCAGAGGCACTGACATTTAGTAAGAAATACCTGACCATTGGACAATGGGGGAAGCTGCTCACAGGGTCAGGGCAGTTGGGGAGCCTTTGTTTTATAGTATTAAAATTAACACTTGGGGACTTGTACTTTTCTAAATGCACAAAGCTCTTTGTGTGGTGGTAGCAATGAAAAGATGGAAGAAACAAGCACTGATTCTTTGAAAAAAAATATTTTGACATTGAAAATTCTTGAATTCAGTCTGCCCACATGCATTAGATGTAAGAAACATTTCCTTTGTATATTTTATTTAGATTGGTTTAAGCTCAGTAAACATATTTCTGGTATATACCTTTCTGAAAGCATTTTGATAAAGTGAACTATTCTTAAAAGGACATAATTATACCACAGTAAATAAAAATTAAATATATTTAAATACACACATGCACACTCACGCACACAGAGGAAGGGTTGTGTGCATGTATGTGCATGTGTGTGTATGTGTGTATGTGTGTGTGTGTGTGTGTGTGTGTGTGTGTGTGTGTGTAGTCGTGCTTAGCATGAAACTGAAACTTCCAATGTAGACAATGTTGGCCCAAACTCACAGAGGTCCGCTTGCCTCTGCCTCACACCTACTAGGATTATAGGCCAGTGCCAGTGTACCCATTGAAAACGCATACAAGTAACACAACATCTTTTAAAACTTTTTTTTTAGGTTCAAATGGGAACATCTCACTTAAATATTGAAGAATAATGTTTGTAAATGTGAATTCTTTAGAAATAGAAAACCCCACATCCCTCTGCCCTCTTTGAGGTTAAGCTCCCCAATCTCTCAAGGGTTCTGAGATATGATTAGAACCACAGGGAATGAATGCACCCAAGAAGACTTTCAAATAGGAAGCAGAATCCTGGATTTGCCTAAATTCAAAAACAAAAGCATTCCTTGTCAGAAACTCCGCCAGAGGTCACAGATGCCCTTGGCTTTGCCTATTAGCAATAAGTGTACATATCCCAGAAGTAGCTCTCTCACTCCATACCCACTCTTCCAGGAGCATGCTCTCTACAGTCTGATCCACAATTAATTAAACTGCTCTTCCACATCGTGCTCTTGCCAAGCTTGGGATTTTAAATGTCCCCCAAAGTCCACGTGATAGAGACTTTGTCTTCAGCCTGAGGTGCTTACTTTAAGAGAAGGGACTATTGGAAGGACTTTGGGTCATGGAAGTAGATTTCGGAGCCTTGCCTCCTCTCTTCCTGATGCTCCTAGACACCAAGAAGGACACAGTTTGATCGACTATGTACCCTCCATCTTGAAGCCCTGTCTTGCCACAAGCTGCAGTAATGGTGCCAAGTGCCCATCATCAAAAATCTTCTGACCCGGAAACCAAAATAAACAATGTAAATCTAAATAGTTTAAGGGATATAAAATCTCTGCCGGGTCCTGAGTTATGATGAGAACAGGAAATGCAAGGTACTCAGGGAGGGAACATCAACTAGGAAACAGAATCCTGTGACTTGGTCTGTTTGATTTCCTTATAGGGTGATAATAATCAAAGTAGAAACTAGTGTAGTAGATATAAAAAAGGATGAACTCTGTCATAGTAAATGTTATAACAGCAACAATTAAAAAGGAAACTTCTACTAAAACTGGTATTGAGACAAAGCAGATTTTGTGTGTGTGTGTGTGTGTGTGTGTGTGTGTGTGTGTGTGTGTATGTGTGTGTGTGTGTGTGTGTGTGTGTGTGTGTGTGTGTGAATTAGATCCCTTTTAGATGAGGTTTTGACTTGCTTTTAATATAGAGACAAGCAGGAGAGTAGTGAGAGGAGTATAGGAGATAAGAGTGGACGAAGAACAATAAGAAGCTTCAACTGCTTTGTTGCTTTAATTTAGTATGAAACAGAACCGCGAATCATTAGGCTGTGGGAAGTGGAGTTTGTTCAATGATGGAGCTTTGATAGCCAAGATAAAGAGGGCAGTGTAAAAGCAGAAATAATAATTTTGAGCGCTGTAAGGTTGAGGTTCAGTGCAGTCTCTGCGTGTTGGAAACTGACAAGGAGGGCTCCTTGCTGCACAGTAGCTTCTCAGGCTGGTGAAACTGCATGATAACTGCTCTGAAATGAGAGTGTGAAGTAAATTTTCAAATAAAAGTCTGTCAAATGTTTGACTTGATCAGAATCTAAAGGACATAGGCATGATGAACAAATTCATATATTAGGCCTGAGTTAGAAGTGAAGGCCAGATTGTGAGCACAAAGCTAACTGCGTTTCCTCCACTCGCTTCTTCTCTCCTGTGTATTATCAGTGTAAATTGGTGATGTCCAGTTATCCGCCACATGGTGCCTCAGCAGAGAATAGTTAGGACACTTCGGTTAAGTCCATCATGGAATTTACCTACACACACAATTTGTTCTCTAAAACTTTGCATCACATTCACTGAAGGGGAAAAAAAAAAAGACTAGAACAGTCTATGTTTTATCTTCACCCTGTTAAGCTGTCATATGAATAATACAAAGGAAAATCACTTATTATTTGTTTCAGAACATATTTGCTCAAATACTTATAGCTGTCAAGCTTCATTACTACTTTTTAGCTCTTCTGTTTGCATATACTTTACATAGCATCAATTATAAATGAAATACAAGACCCCATGATGGCTTCAGTTTATACCACATTGAGATGGTTCACTCTGAGAAGTTATTTAAAAATAAATATGCCAGTCTTTCTGATTTCCACTTATTTACATTCATAGAGTACATATCTAACATGTCTTACTGAATTAATTTGCACAAAGCAACTGGACATTTGAAGACACACAACAAAATGAGTAAGGGAAGGAGGATGAACTCTCAAAAGTCAGATCCTATCCCTTAAACAATCTGCTTACATGCATTTTGCAAAGGACTGAAGTATGTGGTCATATACACAGCATTTGTGCATATATACAAGACACGGCATCTCACAGTAACTTCCCATGGTTAAGTCATTTCCACTCAACAAGTCTCCCTGTTCAATTGCTTTGTCATTACTGCCTCATTACTTTTATTCAGACAGACAGACAGACAGATAGGCAGATAGGCAGATAGATAGAGACAGTGCCTCACCATGAGCTCTTGCTGGCTTGGAACTTGCTATATACACCAGGATGGCCTCAAAAATCTGTTCAGGCAGCAAAGTGTCTCTGTCATTTTTTTTTTTCATTTTAGAAGCTTCTAACCTGCACTTCCTGTTTACTCAAGTAATTAATATTACTCTTTCTCAGGTCTCTGATGGGGTTGAAGACTAGATAGTTTAGCTTTATAATTAAGCTTAGTTGTTTAGGGGTTAAGATGTTTTTAGGTCTAGGTAGATGTTTTTAGGACTATGTCCCCTGGCGGGGGAGACCTAGTGGCACTCAGAGGAAGGACAGCAGGTCACCGAGAAGAGACTTGATACCCTATGAGCATATACAGGGGGAGGTAATCCCCCTCAGGAACAGTCATAGGGGAGGGGAATAAGGCGAAAATGGGAGGGAGGGGAGAATGGGAGGATACAAGGGATGGGATAACCATAGAGATGTAACAAGAATAAATTAATTAAAAAAAAAGAGATATAATAGATATTGATCTACACTCAGAATTTTAGACTCACCAAGATAGGAAAGATGTTTTCTTCAAGGTTGCCAAATACAAATAGGCAAAGCAGCCTCTGTCTCTGCCTCATGTTTGGCTTAAAAGCATGAACCACCATGCTCAGCTTAGTGATTTCTTTAAAGTGATCTCATATTATAAAATTTCACTTCCTTCTCTGATGAACTTTGCCTTTCTTGTATGTCTTTTGATATAGCTCCTGCTTGACCAACAAATGCCTTAACTCTAATTAGCTGAATAACTGTTACAGCTGTGGAATCCACTTCTCTATTATAATTATCTATATAGACTGGGCTTTCCAAAACACCCCATTTTCAAATATCCAGCAACACTCGATGAAATGAATATTTTTAAACACAAAGTTCAGAGAAAAGGGCTGCTGCTGGCACATCTGCAATAGGTCCATCAGGAGTGACCAAGGAACCAACAGCTTTAGAGTTTAATGACAGTTAGTGTGCAAGGTCAATTTGAATGAACCCAGTCTTTAACATCCCTGGTCCAAGTCTGCTCTCATGTGACTTTTGAGTGACTTACATAAAATATATGTAAAATACATTTTATTCTACATACGACTTGCTTAGACCAATGGTGAGGTCAGAAATCATCATACCAAATATAAACAAGCCAAGCCCTCCAGAGGCCTTTCCTATCACATTTGCTGTCCTGCATATTTGCCATTGTCACGAGAAAGACATGCCTATCAAAGATGCTCTGGGTTCTCAGAAGATGCCTGACCTCAGATAACTGGACAGACACACAAGACATCCTGCAAACATTTAAAAAGGTTCAACTACAGTCACTTGAGCAATTCCATCCAGAAACCTGCACAAATCAGCCTAATTTCAAAGACGCAAGTGAGATAAATGTCATTAAACCATGAAGTTATGATGGAAAATGTGACCTAGCATCAATTGAGACTTAGCACAGTTAAGTAAAAGATTTACTTGCTATTGGGATATTGGAGCATTTGAAAATGGCAAGGAAATTATAAGAAACTGAGAAAATGGACAATAGTGTAATGTGGTGTTCAAATACTTGGTTAAGTTGTCAGCTTGCAAGATAGAAATTGTATCTAATAGATTTTCAAAATTGAGTATGGAAACATTTAGGCAAAATATTGTAAACATCATCAATTTCTGTTTAATTCCATGCAAGTTGTTTCAAGAAGACGGACAGAGAAAATAACTGGCCAATTTGCAAGGCAAGTTTCAAAGGAAATGTTGAGCATAGCCAAGTTTATCACCAAGCTTATCACATTTCAAAATGTTCAAAGATTAATTGAAGTTCTTGCCAAATGTTAAACTTAGGTCTTTTTAGATAAACAAAGCTTGAAAGTAAAGAAATGCCAAGAATATGACAAATCTCTTCTTTAAAATTTCTGAAAAATTAAAACAATTTACTAAAGGCAATGTTTCATATACCTACTGAAATATTAGTCATTATACCCATAAAGAAGCAACCATTAAAATATTTGTGGATATTAATATGGCAGAAGAAAGGATGTGGAATCAGATATAGGTAACATCTATTTGGCAAAGATGGAATGAACAGGGGAAAAAAACACATTTGTTTGGAACAAAGGAGGTTGAGAGAGATTAGGATGAATGCTTGGATCCACTTTCCTGTAGTGAGGAGGCAAGTGGAGGAAGATGCTCAGGGGTCTCTTTTCCTGCATCCCTGTAAGGTTCTTAAGAAAAGAAGAAGCTCTTACAAGGTGAAACCCAGAGAAGTAACCAATGGGTCAGGACCGCCAGGGAACCCACTTCCCATAACTCAGCACAGTTAAAGAAACGCCCATTCCACTGTGCCATCATGGGTGACTCCACACACACCTCACCATCCCTTTTCTATGGCGGAAATGTTCATAACATCATCCTATACCAACCTGATCATGTAACAGAAACAAAGAAAATTGTCATCATTCATATATAGTTATTTTATACAAAAATAACAAGAAATTTCAGAGACAAATGTAAGTTAACGTATAGCTTTCTTACAAACTGATTAAGGGTCAGCTAAATTGATGAAGAGGATGCTCACAGAGTGACTCGGAAATGTGATGATGCTGATTCTCCCACACACACTAAGTACAGTCTGCGGCAAACCCACTATAGTAACAGAAACTTGGCAAAGGATCCAGATGTGCACTGTTCTATAAATGGTTCTAGGAAGTTTTTCTCCATATGGAAGAAAATATACCTCAACTTTTTGCTGTACTGAACAATAATAATTTGGGTGAATCAAATAATTACATGTGATTAAAACAAAACCTGTAGAGGAAATTTTTATGCAATTATTTTAATGATTCCATGTAAGAATGGATTTTGAAACAAAATACCAGTATTTCAGAAAAATGGTAATTTTTCTTGTAATAATAAACACAATTAAAAATGTGATATCAATGCTCAAAAAAAAAAAAAACTTTAGGCACACAGAATCCTGCATCTAGAATGTATGATAAACTCATAGGAAAAATAATTATGTTTAAAAACTAGGGGAAGAATGTGAGTTGACCGTGGACCTCATTAAATATAAGATTGTCAGTTAAGTCTATTGAGTTTTTTCATTATTATTAAAATTGTGGATAAAGACTGCAGAAGAAAAAAATGTATAATACTGAACTATTGGTAGGAGTGTAATTTGACACAAACACTTTATTTTTAAAAAATACTACCTCATCTAGTGAAGATGAAAACCCACCAAAGGCTCAGTCCACGCTGCCTAATGAGTCTGTTTCTATTTTTGTACCTGAGGGGACTACTGTTTACACAGGCAAGGGATTGGAAGCACCAGTGCCTACAGCACCATATTTTTTGAAAGAGAAAATTGGGGGGGGGAGGAGTTGCTTAGAGTAAAACATCATTTATTAAAAAAAAAATTTAAATCATAGATAAATAAGAAACATATTGTTAGAAAGGTATGTGTGAACCTGGTGTAATGGCACTTGCCTTTAATCCCAGTGCTTGAGGGACAGAGGCAGGTGGTCTCTGTGAGTTTGGCGCCAGCCTGTTTCTACATAGAGTGTGGCAGGGCAGCCAGAGCTACCTAGAGGGACACTGCCTCAAAATCAAACAATAGAACAAATAAAAATGTGTCAAAATAATGGGGGGGGGGGGAGAGAAAAGCAAGAGAACAAATAAATGATGCAGGCAAGCCACCCTTACTCAGGGTGCACAGGGCTTCCTGCTGGGTCAGCAATGGTCTACTCTTTGAGTTTATTATCCGCATTTAGGTATTTACTGTAATTACACTTTACATATTATACACTGTAATGTACGACATTCGAATTTCTTGTAAAAAGGCGCCATATCACTTCACTGGTCTGTGGAAAGTCATCAGAATGGCACACCCAATGGCTGATAAATGTATCCCTGACTTTTCTCTACTCTCATTTTATGCCTTTATACACAACAGGAAGTATTTCACTCCTTGTTGTGGGTATTTTCACACTTGTGCAAGGTCCTTCATCCTTACACACCTTCTCTTAAACCATCAACTCGCTGTAAATGTAATCCCTCTCCTCTCTGACATCTCTCCTGAATTCTCCTTTCTGCCTCAGATTATATGTCAGCCAACTCTGCATATGTAAATATTCCAGTATTCAAACTGGCTATTTTGTAAATAAATTCCATTATCTTATTTAACATAAATTAACAGTAATTCTTTTAATAGCAATTAATATTTAGTTTTAAAATTTCCCAGATGGTCTTAGAGAAGTTATCTGTTTGTTCAAGGCAGGATCGAAGCACTTCTCCACATGCTGCAGCCAACTGTCATTCATGTTGCTATTAATTGGAATTCTCTTACTCGGATTAGTTTTTCTCCTATAGCATTGTTATTTCTTAAAAACTCTGAAGTGATGAGACTTCATTCTCTGAGTACTATGAAGTCTATATTCTTCCCCTTAGAACCCAGTAATGTGGCTTGGAATGTTCCTTTCCTCCTTATTATGTTGGCAGATTATCAGTTTGCTCTACATGAATGCCTGTTGTAAATAAACTCCGTTATCTTACTTAACATAAGTTAACGATAATTTTTTGATGCCAGTTGATATTTAGTTGTGAAATTTCCTTGAAGGTCTTAGAATACTTAATTTTTCTCTGCTCACACAGCTCAGAGAGAATAGGTCTGGTGTCATTGCAAGGCACACGGTCTCCCAACAACTGCACATCTGTGTAGCTGGCAGCACTGAGCATTTTATTATTCCATGTATATTTATTTCTTGGAATACTTCATTGATGAGAAACTCTGTCATATGATGCTGTGTTACCCCGAGGGATGATTTATAACTTTATTCTTTCTCTTTGCTCCAGCAGGTTTTTCAAAATAATAATCGTGGATCCCTGACATCCGTAAAGATGACTAAGGAAGTGTGTGATGAAAGTATCAGTTTAAAATCTAGCGTTACTCACAGTTATTATTCTTACTTGTGTTAAAGTTTTGCAACTTTCCCCAGTAGGAGACGATTTTAGTTGGCTCCTGAAACAACCTTGGTATGTAGAAGTTTGTTGATCTGACTGAGACACAATAGAGTTTCTTTTTGTACCTCTTCTACCCCAGACCTGGAATCAGCCCCTGTGCCAAGACACTTTGCTTACTGGTAATGTGAAATATTCAAAGACTAGACACACCGCACTAAGGGTGTGAATCACTATGAGGCTGCACTTGTTAACAAAGCTAGCAAATGTGCTTTTCAAATATATTTCCTTGTCACAAATGGTGGCACATGCTTTTAAACCCAGCTCCCAAGAAGAAGCAGGCAGATGTTTATTTGTTTGTCTGTTTGTTTTTGGTGTTTGACACAGGGTTTCTCTGTGTAGCCTTTGCTGTCCTGCACTTGCTTTGTAAACCAGGCTGACCTCGAATTCACAGCACAGGCAGATCTTTACCTTTGAAGCCACCGTGGTCTAAAAATTAAAAATAAAATAAAAATAAAAATAAAAATAAAAAAAGTCTGTACAGATCGCAGACTTCCTGGCAGAAGAAAGTATAATAAAGAATCCATTTATACTCTTCATCAGAGCTGCACAAGCGCCACTTAACTCAACAACAGTGTTGCTTGACTATCTCGCTTGCTATTTTTCCAGTCACTTTGCATTATCATTTACACATACTGTGGGATGTCTATGGGTATAAAATATATGCATTTTATATTATGACGTGTTCTCAGACCTACTTCTTATATGATGCTTTTCCTCCTAGGTACTTTAAAGTATAGAACATATTCATATATATTTTAATATGATATTCACAATCAATAATTAATAAGTGGTAATTTTTAACTTTAATTCTCCCCAATTGCCTGAAATATCTGATAAAATTGTTCATGACAAAAGTGAATTCTAGGTCATATGTGGAATTTAGTCATAGCTTTTTAAATTTCCTTTTGTCTTGAACAGGTTTCAGTGTCTTTTTGATGTTTAGAACTTCCACTCTTTTTTTTTTTTTAAAGAAATGTAATTTATTATCTTTAGAAAGTATCTCAGTAGTATATTTCAGATGTTTCTTTGTGTTCAGATGTAAACTATGCACTCTTGGGGATAATAACAGCAAAGTAATGCACGTCTTTCATATCAAAAGGTACACAGTGTTGGTCTTGTTTTCTTTTTACTGGTTGTACCGATAGCTATCATTACTTTGAGGCAGTATCTTCTAGTTTTCTCCAAAGTGAATTTAAGACTTTTATCTCCTCAGTAAATTTATTCTCAGACTGACAGCTGGAGGCTATGTTGATTGTCTCTGATTTGGGACATTTCAGCTGTTACTTTTTCCATCCTTTGCTGAGGCTGACCTGCATCTTAATTAGTTCGATGTCTGCTAACTTTTGCCTTTCTAATCTCATCCAATATTTACTCATCATGAAATCTAGTATATGAATTCAGGATTTAGAAATTTTATGTAAATCTAAGTGTACACATGTAGTTCCTTTATCCATGCCCCAAATTCAAGTTCTTAATGAGACTGACATCATTTCTTTGGCACAGAATGCAAAATGCATACAGAAAATCCCATTATAATCCCATGAACGCTATCATGAACAGCCTGATCACTAAAAAAAAGTCTAAGATTGCATTGCTGTCTGCCCTTAGAACATTTCCCCTAAAAATATGCCCCCCATGAGAAAATCTGATTGCTTGCTCTGTTGCAGAAGACATGTCACTGAAGGTAAAGTTTGAGGCTCAAAAGATTTGTACCATTCCCATTATGTCTTTTCTCTCTGCCTCCCGATTTCAATCAAGATGTGAGCTCTCAACTGCTCCTATTGCCTTGCATTCCCCCACATCACGGACTGTAACCCTCTGAAATCATAAGGCTAATTATATGCTTTCTCTTGTGAGGTTTTGCATGTTCTGTCACAGCATAGAAAAGTAACTCATAATAGGAATAAGATAAATTGACCAGCAAATAAGTGCACACCAATTGTTTAAGATATTGCAACACTTTCCTTCATAGTGTTCAGCAGCAATGTGTCAAGTGCATTGGTATTTACATTGTAGCAAGACTAATCATTGTTTTACATAAGTAACCAAGGCAATTTATTTTTGTCAACAAACTTCTCATATGGTTCATTTGTAATAAGAATTTATATATTTTAGTCTGTTTAATGAGTTTATTGAGATATTTTGTGTGTATGTGTCTGTGTGGATATGTATGTATACAGCTGTGCACAGACAGATGCCTAAGTAGGCTGTAAGATCCCTTGGAGTACAGGCGTTGGTAAGATGTATGGCCTGTTGTTTGGGTGCTGGCTTCTGAACTCTTGTCCTCATGCTTATGCATCAAGTGCTCTTAACCACTAATGTTGAGGGACGTTAATTGTTTGTCCCCTGATATCTTTACTGTTCTGCTACTGTGACTTCATGTACACACCAAGTGATGCTGTGTAACTTTGCCTCCAAAATTATCCCAGATTGGCCAATACAAATGCCTACACCTGGGCTAGGCAGAAGAAAGAGGAGGAGCTAAGGTTCATGGGCTTGGAGGGTCACCGAAAGATCACAGGAGGGAGAGGAGAGGAGAATAGAAAGGAGAAAGAAGCAGGTGGTTATAGGCTAGTGGTGAGAAACACGCAGCCTGGAGAAGCTTGCTCTGAGGATTGGCGTCATGGAGAGAAGCAGTTCAAATTGATAACATGAGCAAGTATTATGTGAAGTTTGGATGGGAAGTGACCCAGATAGGAATGATTGAAGCAATTAACACTGGATGCATGGCTGGGTGATAACAAAGTAAGTTAGGGGTTTTGTATCTGCCCAGCTCCAGTATTTAAGGTTATTAAAAACCTAGCCGGCGTGGTGGTACACACCTTCAATCCCAGCATTTGGGAGGCAGAAGCAGGCAGATCACTGTGAGTTCGAGGCCAGCCTGATATACAAGGTGAGTCCAGGACAGCCACAGCTAAGACAGAGAGACCCTGTCTTGAAAAAAACAAAAACAAAAAAACAAAAACAAATCTAACTGGTGTCTGTGTCATTTATTTCTATAATAGTGGGTTAAATAGTAGCTGTTACATTAATAATCATATGAATCAAGATCATTTTTTTCATATCCATATGCACATATCTATCTTACTTTTTTATTTTTAAATTAATTTATTCAGACTACAACTCAATTGTTATCCCATCACTTGTAACCACCCATTCTTCCCTCCATCCCACCCCCACCCTATTCCCCTCAAGATCAATTTTTAATACGATTTCTATACACTCACCCATCTGTTTGGTCCCTAGTCTGCTTTGAGAACACCCTATACTTTTGAATTTTAAGCTCTGTTTGTGACATAATATAAAACGCATTTTCTTGAAAATAGTTTCCTCATCTCATTTTGAGATACAGGTTTTTAAAGATAAAAATTGCAAGAATCATAATAGAAAACATGTGATAAAATATACATGATCATTTCCCCTTACTATTAGAACAGCTATCTGTTAAAGTCAAAAGTACACTTCCATAAAACAAAAAAGTTTTGGGACAGGCAGGGATAGGAGTTGCTGGAGAGATGGCTCAGATGTTAAAAGCACTGGTTAATCTTCCAGAGGTCCTGAGTTCAATTCCCAGCAACCACAGCGTGGCTCAAAACCATCTGTAATGAGATCTGGTGCCCTCTTCTGGAGTGCATACATAATAAATAAATAAATAAATCTTTAAAAAAAAGTTTGATTGATTCTTTCCTCTCCTGCATCAAATATCACATAATGCATAAGTGTGTAAACATGAGTCGATGGAGAAGTGAAACAGTACTTTATTTATTAAAGATGTTCTTATGTTTATCTTAGGTGTATGTGTGAGTGCCTATATGTCTATGTGTGTGTGCCTGATGGCTGCCCACGCCAGCAGGTGGCATCAGACGCCTCAAACTTGAGTTTCAGGCAGTTTTGAGCCAGCCTGTGAGTGGCTGGGGACTAAGTCAGGCTCTATGCAAGAGGAACCCGTACTCTCAACTGCTGAGCCATTTCTCTAGCTCTGCGTCATAACAATTAAAGTACACCCTACAGATGCAGAAAATCGAGAAAAGTCTGTCCAAAGAGTGACAAGAACAAGCCACAAAAATCTAAACTTGCTTTCCTGGTGAAAAATTAACAGAAAGTCATCTGGTGGAAAAAAAAAAGTGTCACCTTATTTCTAAAATGATGTTTTCCCTTTTACACCGTCAGGTTTTGAAGCAATGTCCAGCAGTTTATGGTGCATTCTGTCAGCGACAGTGTTAGATTGTTGCTTCCCATTTAGTCAGCTGGAGATGATTTTAAAAGGCTCTCTTAGAAGCTATTACCTTTTTAAAGACGGCAAGACACTACATTCAAAATATGCTTTGGAGTTAAATGATATTCAAATCTGAATTTCAAATGTATTTTTTCTTCTTTCTTCTTTTTTTAATTTTTATTATTAATTTATTCATATTACACCTCAATAGTTATCCCATCCCTTGTATCCTCCCATTCCTCCCTCCCTCCCATTTTCTCCTTACTCCCCTCCCCTATGACTGTGACTGAGGAGGACTTCCTCCCCTTTTATATGCTCATAGGGTATCAAGTCTCTTCTTGGTAACCTGCTGTCCTTCCTCTGAGTGCCACCAGGTCTCCCCCTCCAGGGGTCGTGGTCAAATATGAGGCACCAGAGTACATGTGAAAGTCAGACTCCACTCTCCACTCAAATGTGAAGAATGTCCTGTCCATTGGCTAGATCTGGGTAGGGGTCTTCATATTTGTTTTTTCAAGTTGATGAACTGGTATTATGTGTGTGATGAATATCACCAGAGCCTCCTCACGAGGCTGTTGCGGTGTGAGAAGTTGTACTTTAAGGACTTAGCACAGTGGTAGTCTCACTATATATTTTAAAGATGTATTTATTATTTTTAATTATGAGTGTGTGTGTTGGGGGTATGCACACGTTAGCACAGGTGCCTGTGGAGGCACTCAACTATGGTCATGTGGGAAAGCAACACACACACTCTTCCCACTACTTATCTCCCTAGTCCCATCACCACCCGGATGCATACATATCTAATTTCCCCCCATTGAAACATTATTTGTGGGGCACCATCTGTGCTGGTTAATTAGTTTGCTTGTTTTTGTCAACGAGATATAAGCAAGGGCCAGATGGGAAGAAGGGACAAAATGCCCCTATTAGACTGGCTTGTGGGGTAAGTCTTTGGGACGTTTTCTTGATTGATGACTAATGTGGGAGGGAGCAGCTCACCATGAGCACTGCCATCCCAGGGTAAGTGGTCCTGGGATGTATACAAAGTGGACAAGCAGGGAAGCGGTATTTCTCCATGGCCTCTGTATCAGTGCCTGTCTCCAGGTTGTCTCAGTGATGGGCAGGTATCTGGATTGAGTTGCTTTTGGTCATGTTTCCACAACAATAGAAACTTAATTAAGACACCATCATTTTCCTCATTTTTAAAATTTAAATAATTTATTCAGATTACATCCGGATTGTTATCCCCTCACTTGGATCTTCCTGTTCCCCCTGCCTCCTTCTTTCACCTTATTCCCCTCCCTTAGACCTGTGACAAAAGGGGACCTCCTCCCACACCGGATGATCACAGCCTATCAGGTCTCATCTGGGTAGACTGCTTCTACTTCCTCTGAGTGCCACCAGGCCTCTCCCACAAGGGGAAGTGGTCAAATAGGAGGTACCAGAGTTCATGCCTAAGTCAGTAGGACACCATCTTAACTCTCCCTAGGTCCCTACATGGTAAAATGCAGCAGCAATTGTTACTATCATAGTAACTAAATATAACATGAAAATAATAAATAACTGAGACAAAACGTCTTGATGGTGAGAAAACGTAACAAAGTGCTGTAAAATGTAGACCTTAAATATGACAAATTACTGTTTAATTAGCTCCAGATAGATATGTATCCAGCAATTACTTGCTAAAAGCTTAGTTAATGTAAATCTGCGAAGGTTAGCACTAGGAGCAAACAGGTTCGCCTAATGAAATAGTTACTAACTGAGTGCTAACTTTTCCAGAGAGAG
>OU015743.1:80006393-80036202 GCA_907169655.1 Acomys percivali | reverse complement strand
AGAGAGAGAGAGAGAGAGAGAGAGAGAGAGAGAGAGAGAGAGAGGTTTAAGTTTGAGGCATACTGGGCAACTTAATGGAACAGTTGATAGAAATAAGAAAAAGAGAGAAGGAGAAAAAAGGGAAGGAGGGAAGGAGGGAAGAAGAGAGGGAGGGAAGGAAGGCTGACAAATAAGGAGAGTGGCGGAACTCCATTGTGTGAGAGAAATATAACTGTGTAGTAAAGATCTTACATTTTATCATGAATACAATGTACACACACACACACACACACACACACACACACACACACACAGAGTTGACATCATTTTTTCTTATCTGAAAGTCAATAATACTTAAAATACTTATTTGTATCCTTTTCCTTTTAAAAATATGAGCAATAACTTAGAGTCTTTTTAAAATTTCATTCTTTAAACTTGTTAACAACTATTTCTATTTCTAAATAACTTTTTATTTAGTAATTTAAAGAAAAAATATAAATAACTTCAGCATTACTGCTATCATTTTTCTACTTTATTGATCTGTGTGGAATACCAACATATAGGTGTAATTCCAAAAGGAGGAAGAAATAAGAAGAAATATTAAGGAAGAAACATGAACTAGATAAATCGTACAAAATACTAGTGAAAAGTGATCTGTACTGCCTTTGCTAACATCAAACAAAAATAAGGCTTAGCTGTAAAACCTTTTCTTTGTACAGAGAAGGAAAAATGTGCTGGTCAAAGGGTCAACTCACCATAACAGTATGTCACAATTATTATCTTTATGCCATACAACTGTCCTCACAGTCTCAAAATTAATACAACTGAAATAACATGGATCTAAAATAAAAACTGAAGAATTTAATATTCTTCTCTATGAAAGTTTAGGATACTAGAGAGAAATCAGTAAGAACAAGATAGACTTCAACCCTACAGACTAAATAGAGCCAGCAAACAATCACAATAGAAATGAACACCCTGCTCAAGGGAAGACAAAGAATTCTTTAGCTGGTATCATATTAATATAGATGAATAATATCAACAAATTTAAAACAATCAAAATATTACAAAATATGTTATCTGACCATGATAGAATAACAGGAAATCAAAGGCAAAGCTGCTAAACATACAGGTATTAAAGAGTTAAATAACACATAAATAAAAACAGAAGACAAAGAATTCAAAGAGAAAGTGAAGAAAAGACTATATGGAGAAAACAAACATTCTAACCCCTGGGGTGTGCTGAGAGCAGTGTTCACATAGAACTCTGTAGCTGTGTGCTCACATCGAAGTATTGATCCCAATTTTGTTCTGTCAGTAATAGTAGAGCTAAGTAGACAAAGAAGAGCAGACTAAACCCAACCTTGGAGAAAGTGGACATAATAATCATTAGAACTAAGAAAAACGAAATAAAAGACTGAAAAAAGATAAAGACCAAAGTGCTAAAAGTCACATCATTAGGCTTTTTAAAATAACAAATCTCTAGCAAGAGGGATGAAGAAAGAATTGAAGACTCATATTATTAAAATCAGCCCTCTAAATAAGACATTCTTATGGACTCTAAAGAAGGAAATTGGATACTCTAGATTAAAAAAAAATTGCAAGGACTCATAAAAACATCAAACCTCATTAAAGAAGAAATAAAAGAGTGTCTGGAGAATTTCAATGCAAATATGAGAAGCTCAGACACTGACTCAGTTGTAAAAAAAAAAAATTAAAAGATTGGTCCAAAGCAATCTTTCCAAAAGAGTCTCTCACAAATTTATAAACTAATCAACATCAAAGTGTTCTTATTGGTCCAGAAAATTGAAAAATAACGAACACTTTGTACCTCATCTTATAAGAACAACTTTGCTCTTAGCAAGGACACAGAAGCAACAATCACACACCAACATACTTGATGGAAATACAGCAGAAATCCTCAGCAAGATAGTACCAAATACAGTAGCATATTGACCAAATTATGCACCAAGAGAATCCAAGTGAGGTTTAACACAAGACAGTAATCAACATAATATAAAACACTGAGCGAATACGGAGAAATAATTGCAGTTTTCTCAAAATGTGATGTAACTTTGAATGTATTTCATGATAAAATACAGAAGGAATCTTGTATGGATGCAACAACTGTCAATTTAGAAACCTACAGCCTATTACTGAGGTGGGAAATAGGTGGGACATCCGGATGTCAGAAGGGATTCTGGGATGGAGCCAGGTGCATGAGATTTCCGGCAGCAAGACATGAGGAGGATGGATGGATACATAGTGCCTGAGCTCAGGGAACCAGCCATATGGCAGAATGTATATTAGAATAATGGGTAATTTTAAGTTATGAGCAGTCAGAGAAGATCCTAGCCTTATGGCCTAGGTATTTATAAATTATAATTGAGTCTCATGAATCATTATTCCGGGAGCTAAAAGATGGGAGGGAAAACCTTCTACTGCAATAAAAATATTTTACATACTAGAGGTTAAAGAGAATATCCTCACCATGATAAAAGGGAAATAAGAAAATCTCACAGTAAGTTATTGTACTGGGTACTGTGAGGCTAAAAGATTTTCTTCTAGGTAATAACAGGGCACAGACTCCTGACCAGTTTTTGCCACTTTTGGAAAACACTGCATGTGAATTTATAGATATAGAAATTAGGTAAGTAGAGAGAAATTGAAAAGCAGTCCATTGAGAAAAGAAGTAAAACTATCACTTTCTGAAGATGGCAGTGATCTTAAATTTAAAAAGTCGTAAGAATCCATGCATACATGTAAGGGTAACACTAATAAGTTTCAGGAAATAAAGTGTCCAGGGATTCATGAAGTTGGCCTCTCCTAGCTGCCTTGAGAGGCATGTGCCATAGGTTTTTCAGGTTAGAGTCCATGGCTCCTGGGCTACAGTGTGTCTTTCTGTTCCTGAGAGACCAACACATGCACTCAGGCAGTAAAGCTTTCAGGTCTCTTTATGTTTCTCGGTATGTTTCCTTGGAAGTCAAGGAAGCAAGGAATCTTGACAAGATAGTTGGTCTTAGACATCTTTGTACCTGTAAAGTCTGCAAACATCCAAGCCCTGCCTCTTGTCTTTTTCTCCTGTTGCCTGGGTGGGCTAGTGCCCATCAGCCACCCCAACCCTCCAAGGAAAAGGAGAACCACAGAAAAAAAAATCTATGCTTTCACTTTATAAGCATGGCACACGTTACCGGAGTCTGAAAAATTGTCAGAGGAACTTTCTACAATTAGACAAGAGCCTGATGAACCATAACAAGATATTTTTCTCGTGATTTTCAGGGAGCCAGTAATCCGATGGTTGATGCTGAGGTTGGAATGATTATTGTTGCACAACAGCTTACGGGAATGCTAATTCTTCATGTCAAACTGCCATCAATCCTTTTATTAGAAAATGGAGATATTAATGATTGCATTTGCCTCTTTGCTGATACTGGGCCTTCATATACTCAGGATTAATTCTGGCTACAGCCCATCAAGGGCAGACAATGCCTCAACTATTGGCAGTCGTTCAATAAGGAAAAATACATAAATAATGGCAAATAGTACAAATGTATGTCAAAAATTTGTTGCTCCTGCTTCTAAGAAAGCTAAAAAATCTGTTTCCTCTTGCCTTTATTATGCATTATATTCTTGGTATTTTTGACTTCTACTGAAAATAATAAAATACTAAAAGATCTGTTTATATTTGTATTTCTTTAAATTTGTATTCCTCATTTAAAATGGTTGTGTTTTTTTCTTTGTTAAATGCTTTGAGTGACTTAGCACTGGCTTTTATTATTTTATATCCTTGCACAAAATTTAAAACTAACAGTGCTCCTACGAACACTGTTAAGCCTTTTCAGACATTTTGCAAACAGTTTGATGTAGACAACACATCAGAGGCATTTCAGAGAACCCTTTGTAAATCTACTGCAGAAAGAGCTAATGGACAACTCAAACACTTTTCAAAAATAAAGGAGGGGAGTTGAGTACTGTGGCTGATGTTCACAATACTTATCTTCCATTTGTACACTTCAAGTTTTTTTTCTGTTAGGGTAAGGATGGCCTTACTGCTGAAGGACATTTTTGGACCCATCTGAAAGGTCACACTCACGGTCCTTTGGAGGGCACTTATGTCTGGCAATTGAATGGCTAGATTCAAGTAATTCACCAGAGCTTATGTTGTGTTTATGTTTTTTACTCAGGGTGCTGGAAAGCTGTGTGGATAGCTGAAAGACCGATGGGAACTGTGGAAGACAGATAAAGAGCTTCTAAGGTGTCTGCACAGGCTACATGAAGAGAAGGGAAAAAATGAGGAGACAGCATTACCAAGCCATGAAGAACAGGGTCTGGCTACCAAAATGACTCAGGTGAAGAAATCTCTCAAGGAAGCATGGAAGCTTGGCAAGGCAATTGGTCTTAGACAAAGTTTGCAAGCATCATTGTATCCTAGCAACTAAAATTGTATTGATCCTGCCAATAGCCACTATATTTAATTCTCCATGACCATTATCAGGTGACCTTGGCCAGGAAAGTAAGGACAGGCACTTACAACAATGAACGCCAAAAAAAAAAAAGGGCAATTTGCTCTCTGCACACCAGAAACAATATGCAGAAGAAAAGACTAAGACGGCTCCATGAATGGTAGAGCCTAAAAAAATAAAATATTTAGGACTAAATTTAACATTTATTCAAAAATAAACAAAAAACATAGTTAAAATAATTAAAGATGATCTAAATAAGTGAAGTGGCATTTCCCACTGATGGTTTAGAAACTTCCTGCTTTTAAATTCAGCACACCCCCAAAATAAACTATTCATTTAATGATGTTACTGTCAAAATTCCAGTTGTCTTGTTTAGAAAGGAAAAACTAACATTTAAAGTCTATTTAAAGTTTGAAGTACAGAGAGCATCTGAAGTAATCCAAAAAGAGAATAAAGAAGATAGAAAGACAAAATTCCAAATGCTCATGCTTCCTAATAAAGAAAACAGCATGGTGTTGACAAAACTACAAGCACACAATTAACAACACAGTACTGACAAAACAACAAGTATACAATTTAATTAAATAAAATGGTGGACAGTGAATAAAATCACCCTCATATTAATGGTCACATGGTGTTCATCAAAGCACTAAGGTTATGAAGGTTATGCATTGAGGAAAGAATATTTTCAACAAATGATCCTGACACAAATGGATATACACACATAAAGGAATGAAATCAGGGCTCCACCTCTTACAGAAAGAAACTCAAGATACAGCAGTAAGTGCACAGAAGAGTGCATATAACAGTATAACTATTAGATCTCAGAGAGAGAGAGAGAGAGACAGACAGACAGACAGACAGACAGACAGACAAAGAAGAGGAGAATCTTGATCTTAGCATTAGCAAGAGACATTTATATTACATACTAAAGGCACAAGCAAAAAAACCACATAAATTGATTATAAAAAATTGAAGCTTTGTCTGTCAGTGAACACTTCTAAGAAAGTTAAAAAACAGAATGCAATATGCAAGAAATAACTAAACCATGTATTTGATAAGAGACTTGTGTCTAAATTATAAAAAGAACTCACGCAACTTAAGAGGACAAGAAGTAACAAAACACCTACGACTTGGCAAAGATATCAATAATTATTTCTAGGAAGGCATACAGATGGTTCAGAAGTCACTGAGAAGATGCCAGCCTCACTGACTCTCAGGGAAATTCAAGTGACAAGAATGAAGTACCATTTCACATCCACTTGAGGGGCTATGTTTTCAATGAAAGTAACAAGCACTGATAGTTGCAGCCCTTACACATTACTGATAGCTATGTAATGGAAGCTTCCATAGTAACAGTGGGTGCTCCTAAAAGGCTGTACACAGAATTACATATGGTTTTACAATTCCATAATAATGTGTCTACCCAGATATCAGAGAAGGCTACTTCAGTAAAATGTGTGTACAAGTGCCCATAGCAACACACTCCACAATAGTCAGAAGGAATATCATTCAGAATACCCATGAAGGGATGAATGGATAAGCAATGTCCTCATAACGATGCTATTAGAATAAAATTATGCCCATGCTAAAATGTGGATGAGAAACAAGAGCTTCTAAAATTAAATAAGCCCACTCAAAAGGTTACACTTTTAGAATTTCACCTACATTATTCCAACAGATAAATGATAAATCACAGATAACCAGCGACTGGTGGGAGTGGTGAAAAAAAAAACTTCAGGTAGAGAGATGAGGTGGCATATATACACACATATATATATGACTGTATACACACACACACACATACACACACACACACACACATATATATATATATAGTAACTTACTAAATGTCATCAGGTTGTGTGTTAAAATTATTACATTTTCATTAAATTTTGACACACATAGAAGTCATTTGGAGCGGTTTGGTATGTAGTGTGTAGTAGCCACAGATTCCCAAACCTCTGAAAACGGTTTTCTTCTCTTTGGGATGATTAAGGAAATGTTCAATTGTGTTTGCTTTGGTTTTCCTTGTTGATTTCCAATATTGAGGAAACTTTTTCTATTTTATTTTTTAATCTTGAAGAAGTCCAATCTGGTACTCTTTATTGTGTGGAATTGATTTATTTGTCCATCTTTCTGCAATATCAAGTTATATTAAGGATCATAACTTTTTTAAATAATTATTTCAATTTCTAGAGTAGTTCTTATTGGAGATTGGGATAGAAATTATGTTTAAATTTTATCACAAATTAGAATATTGACATTTTAACAATGTACAACACTGACAGGACATTGATTTACTTCCCTGCTCACAAATACCTCATACATTTTTACTCAAATTTATTCCTAAATATTTAATGTTCTTTGATCCTATTGAAAATGTTATTTAAAGACATTATCTAGTTTACATTGTTGCTATATAAATACAACTGCTCTTTGTAGATGAACTTTTCATCTAGTGGCTTTGCTAATTTTCAAAACTAATCTCAGTTTATTTTTTGTAAAGTCATATACATTATTCATCTTTACTGATGAAGTCTCTGAGTAAATATGTCTTACATGCTCATTTGCAGTTGTGGGCATTTACTGTCTGATTTCATTTTCCGTGACATCCACTATAATGAATGTTATAAGCACTCATTGAACAGAAGTTTTAAACACTTGTTCTCCCAAAGAAAGACATTTACTATTTTGATGAAGAAAATGATATTGAAGGAGAGATTCTTGGGCCAAGCCCATGCTATGCTCCTTTATTACTATTTTTTTTTTAGGGTTAGTGCAAATTTCGTGGATCTCTTTTTCATTCTTGTGTGTGTGTGTGTGTGTGTGTGTGTGTGTTTGTTTGTTTGTTTTTTGAGACAGGGTTTCTTTGGGTAATAGCCCTGGATATACTGGGCTTACTTTGTAGACCAGGTTGGCCTTGAGCTCACAGAGATCCACTTGCCTCTGTCTCCCAAGTGCTAGGATTAAAGACATATGCCTCTACAGCCCGGCTTTTTTGCTTTGTTTTATTGTTTTGTTTTGTTCCCATTTCATAGTTTTGATCATAATGGTTGTATTTTGTCAAATGCATTTTTCCTTCTATTGAAGAAACTGACTAAATTTTTCTTAATCTGTTCATTTTTAGTTTAAGGTGACACAAATTCACCTTACATTTCTTGGATGAAATGAATATAACAATTTACTACTCTTTTCTTGCAATATCTGGTAAAAGCTTTTGTTCCTGTAATGGTTAAATTTTGCCAATTTGTAATTGACAAATTACTAGGAGGTTATATGACATGCCCTGGTATGTGTGTGATAGATTGTCTTTCTAGAGATTGAATGTATAAATTACTTAAGGGAGTAAAATCGTGGCAGCATTGTTTGGATGTTAAAATTGTGGGGTTGGACTCATCAGAAGGAACAGGATCACTAAGGCAAGACTTGAAGGCAACATCTTGCTTGGCTTCTTTCTCTATTGCTTTGACTCGGCCTCTAATCTGATATTATGTGAACTGCTCCACTGGGCCCTCCACACAGGGGTGGAGTGGTACCACTGAATTCAAGGGTCACAATAAATCCTTCCTCTTATAGGTTATTATGTCAAGCCTTTTGAAACAACACTGAGAAAAGTAGACAATATTGTATTTGCAGTCAGGAGGGATATTCTGGTGTTCTAGGTGAAGTGTTAGGTACTTAACATCAATTGTCAACTCAATGGGCTCACTGGAAAGACAGGCCTCTGGGAATGTCTTCAGGGTATTCAGATCTGGTTAACTAAGGTCAGAACACCCCAATGTTACCAGTACATTGTTAGCCTGTGGCTCTTGACTTCAAAAGAAGAGAGTGCAGACATCCATTCCTCTCTGCATCCTTCTCTGGATGGTGGTCTCTGCATCTTTCCCTACATGCTTTGTGGCCAACTGTTACCTCATGCTACTCTTGCTTCACATGACAAAAATCAAGCCTTTTTAATTTAAGTTGAGTTTCTCAGGTATTTTGTCAAAGTCACAGGACAAATAACTAGTACAGGCATCCTTATCCGGTTTTAGCAATAATGTCCCCTAAAATTAGTTGAATATGGAACATTATGCTTCTCCATTTTCCATAACAAAATCCTGTGGCACAATTTCCTTTCCCCTAAAAGGTCTGTTTTCTAGTGAGGCCCTCTTGGCTTAGGTTCTTTATAAATTTTTAAATGAACTCAATTTCATTCAATGATAGAGGAAATTTAAATATTTCTATTTTATTCAAACAGTTTTAGAGGCTTTCTTTCTATGAATTTCTATCTTTTGTATCCATTGTTGGTTCTATTGGCATAGGTCACACAAATTATTTTCTAAACAGCCTTTTAATATTTTTACCATATGTGATAATGCTTGATCTTCCAATAGTTGTGCTTTATATTTGATAGGTCTTTCTAGATGTTCTTTAAAAATATTTTCAAATAACCAGCTGCTAGGTCTATTAATATTGCTTTCTATTCAATTTCTTTTAATCATTTTTTTCTCAATGTATTCTGGTTTCAATCATAATTTGCCTTTGATATATGAATGCTGATGTCATCAATTTTCTGCTATTTCTATTAAAATGTTTACATTAGAGCCAGAAATTTTTTCCTAAGTATTACTAATTTAGATTTTACCATAAATTTATTATTTATAGATCAAAACATTGTCTAATTTCTTAATGAGTTCTGTTTTTTAGTCATGAGCTCTTTATGCATGTGAAATTTGAATTTTTAGTATTTGTAAGGCAGGATCATTGTTTATTTTCCTTTACATACTTTCTGGAATGCAAAACTATATATTCTAACTTTATTTGGCACAATTGTCTATAAATGTGAATTATCACAAAGTACTTGGTTGTGTTGTTCAAATTTCTTGTACCTTAATTATTTTTCTGTTCTATATACTTTGCCTATCTTTAGCTCTGTAAATTTCACACCATATGCTTGAGAACTTTGCTACTGGTTAAAGGTAGTGGATCCTGGGTATATATCCTCTCCCTCTCTCTCTCTCTCTCTCTCTCTCTCTCTCTCTCTCTCTCTCTCTCTCTCTCCCTCCTTCCTTTTCCTTGGTACTGAGGATTAAAGCCAGGGTCTTGTGTGTATGCCTTGCAATAACACTAGCGATGCGTTGGTATTGATCTTTATCTCAAATTCTGTTTTGCTTGTTGCTGCTGTAGCCATTGAGGTAACTACTTCTTCTTCTTCTTCTTCTTCTTCTTCTTCTTCTTCTTCTTCTTCTTCTTCTTCTTCTTCTTCTTCTTCTTCTTTCTCCTCCTCCTCCTCCTTTTACTTCTTCTTCTGTGTTTTTTTGAAACAGTGTTTCTCTGTGTAGTCCTAGCTGTTCTGCAACTCTCTTTGTAGACCAATGTGGCCTCAAACTCATAGAGATCCACCTGCCTCTGCCTCCTGGAGTACTGGGATTAAAGAAATGTGACACCACTCCTGGATCCTTAGAGACTCCTTTGTGTTTGGTATTTAAACCTTTTGTTGCATGCTTCTTTTGGTTTGTGTGATTTTCTTCTATACTCATTTTATGTAGCATTATAGTGTTTGCTTTTTAATTGAGACACACAGTCCACTTAGTTAATGTAATTATTGACATAAGGATCTGAGTTCCTATCTTGATATTGTGATTTTTTCTTTTGATAAGATGGTCTTTGTTGATTTTTAATATTCATTTATTTATTGCATATTGTTGTAATTCATGCCATGGCATTAGCGTGGAGAATGGGGGTCACCTTGTAAGTACTGGTTTTCCCTTTGCAATATGTGAGTTCTAACTCAGGTCAACAGGATCTTGTGGCAAGGACCCTTACTAACTTGTTTACCTCCCTGGCCTTTTATTCTTTACTTTTATTTGTTGTTACTATCACTTTTCTACATTAGTTTTTAGAAAGACAAATAATTTTATTTCTCATTTTGATAAACTTAATATCTTTTTATTTGTCTACTTTGTAGACAAAAATATGCATCTTTAACAACCACCTCACAAATGCAGTAATTTTGGCATTTGTTTGTGGTTTCCACAAATGGCTTAAATTTATGTATCTTTATTGTCACATACAGTATCTGTACATATTTCAGGGAATATGGTTTGTTATTTCATCATCATTAAAAACATTTTGCAATAAGTAGACATTGTAAATAAGTTAACCAGGCAGCAAAGAACCTAATGAGAAGCTGGCCACACCACCAGCCATGCTGTGCCTGGGCAGGCTCCTGTTAAGAGCACACAGTTTGCAGATGCACAGCACAAGGCATGTCCCCCCAGAGACAAGTGATTCTTTGAGTTTATAGACTTAACTTGAAATAACAGACAAGGAGAGAGCTATTGATGTGATTCATTTTGTGTCTAGTTTTTTTTCTTCATATTTTCCTACTTTGCACTTTATGTTGAATCAATGACTTCGTGTTACTGGCTGTAGTATACGTTGTGCACACATTAAATTTGTATAATAAAAGTGGTTATTATTTAATCTTATATACAACCCATTGAAGCTAGACATTTTCATTACAAGTACAATCTATAATGTACACTTAAAGTTATTTTCCATACACTCTTCACTACCAGTTTGTGTGGGTGTCAATGAGTATTGTCATGTAGGTGAAATACAGAGTTAATTTCAATCTCCTACACAGATTACCTACATTGAGTTTTCAGTGATCACACAGTGCTTTTTAAAACATTTTAAACATATCTTAAATTTCCTTTCTCTTATGATTCAAACAAAGCGCCCACAGTTTGATAATTAGAGGGAGATGTCTTGTCTTCCAAGGCTAACAGGGGTTTGGTATAAGCCTAAGGTGTTTAGCATGTTCCCATGCGTGTCACCATGATAGAGCACTGGAAAAATCAAATGGTGACCAAAGCAGTGGATACTGAGAGACGTTTAGGACAGTTGCACAAAGAAGGAACACGGAGGCTAATCATGAATAACAGAGTAGGATGCTTCTTCTCTAAAATTCTGCTTTGCTTTTTTGTAAGTTCGACCTGCTTCAAAGGAGGTCGATTTCTGCAATAGGCCAGAAGAGGTAAGAGATATATGCAGCTCATATCCATCAAATAACAGAATATCTTAAAAAAAAAAACCCAGCCAGTTACACATGTGAGATGTTGAGAGAATATCTTGTGTCTGTATGGAAATTTCACCTGTCAATAATAAATCTGATGGCCTAAAACTTTGGGAGGAAATAGGAGGTGGGGCATCCAACAGGCAGAAAGGATTGTGGGATAGAACCAGGAGTGCAAGATTCAGCCAGAAAGATGTGAGGGAGATGGAAGCATGGTGCCTGAGCAGAGATAACCAACCATGTGGCAAAAATGGAGATCAACAAAATGGACTATTTTAAATAATGTGCTATTCAGAGAAAAGCCTAGCTATATAGTCCACAGAGTCTTCATTCCAGGAGGTTAGGTCAGGAGGAAAAATTGCAGCGAGGGTATAAGTGAGCATATTTGTGTGCATTGAAGTTCAGTGCTGGAATGAAATGCTGGAATGAACCATGGATTCGTTAGGATTAACAGATAACTAAAAAGAAATGAAATGTTTGAGTTCAATTGATAACTTCTCTTTTCTTCCCAAGCTCCAAAGACTTGCAAATTCAGTAGCATTTAAATAACAAACTTACATGATTTGGAGTCTGGTGATGGTGGAGAAATATTAGACACAGCAAGGTCACTTTTTGATTTTTTAGGCTTCTTTGCAACCATCTGCCAAGGTTTATCATAACTTCTAAAGTCCCTTCTTGTTCCTTTGGGTTCTGTTAAAATGAAATACAAACACATCATAGTAATAAGGATGAAAAATTCTGTCATGAAATAGAGCATGTTACTGAAAAGAGCTAAGTTTGATAAAACACTGTATTTTGTGGATTGTTTTATACTTTCGTCCATAAATCATATTAGTGAAATAACTTAGCCAGGATATCTTTCTTACCTAGTTGGATAAATAAATGTGAGAAGCAGAAATTCACCCATCAGTGTAACACTTACTCACAAGATTTGACTGATACTAAAGATGTCAGTAGCAGTCATAATTTGTCATTATATATATGTAAAGGTTCCAAAGTTTCAAGTTGTGTGATAAAAGGGCAAGAAAAACTGCCTGCACTATTTACTGATGTACATGAAGCTAGATACCACACTCTACATTTAAGTTTGTGTCACTAGAAAACTATTGTTCCAGAGAGAATTGACGAAATATGATGAAATGAAAAAAGAGAATATTTAACACACCAAGGAAAATTACAATCTAAAAGCTATTAAATGTCAGAACTCGACTTTTTTGACTTCTCAATGAAAGTAAAATAAATCTATGAAATAAAATAATCAAGGTGATGGTGAGTAAGCTGTAATTAAAACACAGTTGCACACAGAACTTCATTTAAATGGAGGTTTTGTGCTTCTTTAAAGCTACGGACAGAAAACTAAAATGCAATACCACATTACATTTGTATTCAGTGCTGGAAAACAAACCCTGATAGTGTTGAAAATTGAATCAGGGACACAGAGAGCACACTTCACTCAATAAAGATCCAGAGCAGACAGGCTGCGAAATGAGAAGGCAGTGTCAAATGAAAGGGGCAAATGATTTCCCTTAGAGGAGACACAATTTGGACAAAGATGATTTTCCTGAAGAATCATAAAAAATGTCTCAGCTACGGTTTTGACGACCAAAAGTGTGTGTGCGTGTGCGTGTGCGTGTGTGGTGTGTACATGCATGCCAGTATTCCACAAAAGGAATTGTTTTCTTTTGCAAAAATGAAACAAAAGTAAGGTTTCTCCTCCATATTATAAAGTGATGCACAAATGTCGACAGTCTGTCCTGAGTTGCTAGATGAATTGAAACACAGCAATAGGGCAATGCATGATATTTTGAGAAAGTACTTTGTCCCTGGTACTGAGCCGTTGAGACATTGCATAACTAATTAGAGTATGCACCCAAATAATGCAAAATCGCAGCCATCCAAATAGTCACTCTTTGCTGCTATTAACATCCAAGAACTGATTGATTTCCTTCTCTTTCCACATCTCTCCTCTGAAATTTTTCCTCCTCTTCCATGACCATTATGCTCCATATAAACAAGTACCCCTCAATTTTCAAATCCTCACTTTGTAGCTGAACATTTGCATCATTTTTTACATATAATATGCTTCCTTCTTTGCAGCTTCCTGGAATAGAGAGTTTCTCCCTCATAGCGACACATACCAGCTGAAAAGGCTAGAGACTTCCTGGAGCCTAGATCTTCTGCCATGGGAGGTCTCCACAAAGGAAGGGAAGAGAGAACACAACTCTTCACGCTGCTCACACTCATCACTGGCCTCTGCTTTGCCCCACAGCAGTAGTCTAGACCTTGCTACACTCTCTCTTGCCCTCGGACAACATGGATGAAACACTGGTGAGCTCTTTAAATTGACATACGCCATAGACTTCAGACCCTCTTGCTTCAGTTCTCAGAAGTTTCACTTCAGACACCCCAAACTTTCCCCACTGGGTCTTCTCATTCTCTGGAACCACTCTACCTTGAATGACTTGGCATGAAGTAGCACTTTCAGCACAATCTCTTGATTTTACTGTATCAATCTAGCATAGATTTCTTGATCTCTGACTGGGATTCTATGGACAACTATGTTCCCACACACACAATCATCATCTTCCATGCCTGTCTGTGTGCTTCAGTCACACGTACATTTTGTTCATCAATATCCTCAACCTTCCCACAAAATTTGTGTCTACTCTGGTTCTAGTTGAACAACTATCTGCCTCAAAGAGTCCTTCAAATTTATTGGGCTCTGCTGAAGAACATCTCTCTGGTGGTTTCTACACATTTTAATTATGACTAATTCATGTCTTCAATTCAGTTTTGCCCCAGAGTTGTCTGAACAAATTTTGTTTTTTTGTAACATATCCCTCCCTTAACTCGCCTATCCAATCTCCAGCTCTTCTCTTCAACAAGCAAATTTACCTCTTAATAAACATCAAAATTGAAAGCACACAGAATAACCTCACACTCATCCCCTCCCAGAACAGCCCTTACTGGGCACAATGTAGGACATCTTTCTTCATGCTGTTCTTCCTGTTGGATTGATGAGTGGTTCTTTGATACTGGGTAAGTCCCATGTCTGGGCCTCCTGCCTTGACTGAGCCCAGAGATTCAGAATCATGTTCAAATTTCCACTACTATTTTTTCCTAGGATGCTACACAACATTCAAATTCACCAATAGGAATTCAGCCTCTATTTCGTATTGGAAATTTAGTTTCATGTTTCACCTTGACTTACTAAGTGGACATTTATACCATTACTTAAGTTAGTAAGCTAGAATAATCTCCTCCTGTCCAAGAAAAGCCAGCAAACACTTGTAGGAATAGAATTCTAAAAAACATGGGATGGTAACATAGTAATGATTAATCATGACTTACATTATTCCCTTTTATTGAGTGATGACAGGAACATTGATTTTCCTCTGTCAAATACCATATAGTAAAAGTGTTGCAGTAATAATGTCACAGTTACAATGTAATCATTACATTGTAGACTTCTAGACTTAGGGAAAATATCTGTCCTAAGGTAAGAATCATGTAGCAATGAGCTCTACTTTTATCTAGCAGCTAAGAAGAAACAGAGACTAAAAGCCACAAAAACTAGGGAAATCAGTCGAATGTTGTGGAGTTTATTTGCCTACAAGCCAAATTGGCTTGCAAATGTGTTCTTCTCTAGCTCAGTATCCAGATGAAGTTGCAACCCAGCCAACAATGTGATTTGTCTTCTGAAGCTGAGCAAAGCTGGCTAAGCCATACATAGGCATCTGGCACATGGACATTGAATGCCAAATGTGTGTTGATAAATAATTTAGAGTTTAATATACTACTTTCCATAATAATGAAATTATTTATAAGATATGGTCTCATGAGTGTCTGGAGCTTCACAGATGCCCACTTGATCTTCTGTCAAAATGTGGGTACCATCTTTGGACCTAGAAACTAAAACATTTGCCAATAAACCCACTTGACTTATAAACCCAAGGAAGTGATGCCAAGGGGAAAAAAGGAAATAGGAGGCTATTTTGTTTGTTTGTTTTTTATATATGTTTTAAAATTCTTTTTATTGAAAACTGATTTTTTTCTTTTTTAAATTTAATTTTATTCATTTATTCAGATCACATCTCAATTGCTATCCCATCACTTGTATTCTCCTGTTCCTCCCTCCCTCTCGCTTACACCCTATTCCTCTACCCTAGTTCTATGACCAAGGGGACCTCCTCCCCCACTATATGGTCATAGGCTATCAAGTCTCATATTGGTAGCCTGCTTATTCTTTCTTTGAGTGCTATCAGGCCTCCCCACCAAGGGGAGGTGGTCAAATATGGGGCACCAGAGTTCATGTCAGAGTCAGTCCCCAGGAGACTATTTTGTATGGCAAAACTCTTGTTCTAGTATCTTGTCTATTGAAGATAGATAGCACTTATGTCAATATCATCACCATCAACGTCCACTTTCTTCAGAGGTTATTCACATTCTGTCTTCTTTAATGTAGACTTGTAAGAATATCAAAAGGGTATTAATATGATAATATACCAAAAGAAGACCAAAATTCTTTCCATGAGATTCCACAGAGTATGCGGAGAAGAGAGCATGGCAGCATCCCAGGAAATCATTTAGAGACTAGACAGTCCAGTTCCCATGGGAATTAGGCAAAGAGCCAGTGACCTATGCAACAGACTAGTCTTACTTAGGGTTTCTACTGCAATGCTACAAAAGCACGACCAACAAGAAACTGGGAGGTAAAGACTCCATCATCTTAACTTGCACTAGCACTTGCAGGAGTTGGAGGCAAGAACCCAGAAGTGTGAATGAAAGCAGAAACTATGAAGGAATGTTGCTTACTGGCTTGCTTGCTTTTCATGTTGCTTGGCTGGTTTTCTTAGAGATCCCAGAACCATGATCTCTGGTGGTAGCACTGCCCATACTGAGCTGGCCATCCCACATCAATCATTAATCAAGAACACGTACCATAAGGCTAATCTTGTGGAGGCATCTTCTCAAATGAGGTTTCCTTTCTAAAATGCCTCTATGTCGTGTCAAATTGGAATGAATGGACCAGCCCCCAGCGTGCAAAGATTAGGGCTTGGAAGCAAACGTCAAGCCTGAAGAACAGTGTGCAGGAAGATTGAAACCGCATCTACCCTGTTGTTTTCTCCACTTAACGTGGGAAGAAGCCTATGTAGACTTGGAAGACTGTCCCCCAAATGGTCAGAGGTGCCCAGGGATCAACTATTTCTAAGGTAAGTTTACTACACAAGAACAGAGTTGGGAGAAATACAGAATAATTCATTTTGAGAAAAAACAAAAAAACAAAAGTAAGTTTGTAGACACTGTCTCATTTGTTTCCTGTCCAGAGAGCCTGTGTGCCTTTAAATCAAGTTGTTTGTAAATGGAACACAAGAGTAGAATCATTACTTTGACTCCAAATGGAATGAAATAGTTTCATGCAAATCAGAATCATTTCTATTAAATAAAACACTCCAGTTTTCCTTTATAGAAGCAGAATGCATTTTAACGTATTCTAACTCAAAACTATTTTATATGAAAATTTTACATGAAACTATAATCACAGAAGAGTACCTGAAAATTTTAGGTTTATCATAATATAATTAAAAATAATGGAGAAAATTTTCTATTTGATCAATGATTCTCAACCTTCCAATGTTGTGACCATTTAGTACAGTTCCTCATGTTGTAGTGACCCACAACCATAAAATTATTATTGTTTCTACTTCATAACTGTACTTTTACTACACTTTTGAATCATAATGTAAATACCTGTGTTTTCCAATAGTCTTAAATGTCCTATAGAGGGGTTGTGACCCACAGGTTGAGAATCACTGTATTGGATGTATCCGAAATTAAAATATATTCATAGGATTTTTATTTTCAATTACCTGATGTTTCACTTTCTGCCCAGAGAGCTGCTGACCCAGACAACGTTCTTTGCAGTTGTCCTCGGTTTCCTTGTTTAGATTGAAGATGATCGATGAGAAATGGGATTGGCTGGTCAGGTGTCTCAGTTATTAACTTGGTCATTAATTCCTAAGGACAGAACAAGACACACATTTACATCTAATAAGAAGAAACACTACCTGAGCATCCATCATTGCTTAGCACTACAACTGTCCACACAGAGCAACTAATTAAAACTCTCCCAGCATCCTTCTAGGCAGGCACAAGTTCAGAACTCCTTACTCTGAGGACAATGAATTAGAGATCAACAACCAAAACACAACAAGAATTAGCCAGAAACATAGGGGGAATATTATCTAAATTCTTTTTGTTAAGTATGAGTTCTAAATTTTAAATCTTAATGGATCTATTAGAAACTAAGCTTCAGCTAAAAGAAACAATATAGCTTTTTATAATAAATTAATGTTATTTCCTTTGGAAACCTCCCAAAACATGCTGAAATTAAAGAAATGATTTACCAGTCACAAAGTCACATAAGCCTTATATAATCTCCAAACAATATAGAATGAATTTTTTACAAACCTCCCCCCCTCTCTCCCTCTCTCTTTCTCTCCCTCTCTCCCTCTCTCCCTCTCCATCCCCTCTCACTACCTCTCCCCTTTCCACAGAATTACATTCCTTACTTTTAGCTGCTCTAATGATATCTTAAATTGGGCCAAAATCTACCCAAGGATAATGTCTGTGCATTGTTTTTTATCAAGTTAAGAAGAACAGAGAACAGTCTCCAATTTGTGGTCAGTTATGATATCCAGACATAAACAACTGCCCCAGCACAAGGATGAGGATGCTGTTTAGTGCACTGTAATTGAGTTTGTGAACTGCCATTCCTTTCTTACATTCCTACCTGTCACATCTCATCTTCCCTGTTTTATCCTACTGTCAATTGTCACTTTAACTTCTATTCTGTAAGTGGCAATTGTTCTACTGAGTAGGTTAGAAAGGTTAGATATTAGGTTTGGAATGAAGGGGTACCAAAACCTCCCATTCCATTTTTGACTTTGCTTTTTTCTTTGTCTCTTTTTTGTTGCTTATGATACTGGCCTGTTTCTTCTACTTTAACACTCTTCCTCGGGTGGTTAGCATTCTTGTTTCTTATCATTCTGTCTCCAGTTATCTTTTTTATTATTATTAATTTATTCTTGTTACATCTCTATGGTTATCCCATCCCTTGTATCCTCCCATTCTCTCCTCCCTCCCATTTTCCCCTTATTCCCCTCCCCTATGACTGTTCCTGAGAGGGATTAACTCCCCTTGTATATGCTCATAGGGTATCAAGTTATCTATTTTGGGAGGCTTACCCTAAATTATCTTTATAAGTCTGTATTATTTTTATCCAGAGTCTTGTCAGATTTCCCCCTCCGTACACACACACACACACACACACACACACACACACACGCACACACACACACACACACGCACACACACACGCACACACACACGGCAAACAAAAGTCATGGTAAAATCAATGTCAGTTTTGGAAGCAGAGACTAAGCATTTCATCTCATCTTTAGAGTTACTGAAACAAGATTTGAGGTTAAATCAAAAAAGATTTGGGGTGTGACAATGTATGAGTGTAATATTTAGGTAGAGACCACATAGATTTTATAGTTGAAAATATTGTAACTAGGGACACAATTACAATAATAAGGGAATAATTACAATATTCTGCTTGAGTTACACAGACCACAAGGAAATGGAGGGAAAAGGGAATGAAAGGACCAACAAGCTTGATCTTGTCACAGGAATCCTGCTCATTAAGATTAAAGCAAAATTAGGTCAGACCAAATGGCCCAGGTACACAGCAACTCTCTGTTGTGACCCTGGGAGATCACATGTGGTTTCTTTCAAGCCAGACAGAACATTTCTATATTTTTGTTCTTTTAAAAGAAAGTGAAGTGTTCCCTTATTCTCTGTAGAAGATTGATTGCACAGCCAGAGTAGTCAAGTAGCCTCTATTTCAAAAAAATAATATGAATCTAGTAATTTCAGGGATAGATTTTAATCCACTAACAAGTATATAGGGTTAAAGGAGCAAAAGGAATTCTGCCATAAACAATTAAAACAGTTAATGGTTTTGGTACAAAATGTTGCTTGGTGGGAAGTCTGTCTTCAGATGACTCTGAACACGAGAAGTGTTAGCTGGCCTCTCAATATATGTATGCAGACACTTTGTCCTTGAATGATCTTGAGGACTTTGAACTTGCAGAAATCCCTTTTCTATACTAGAACATTTAAATCCTTAGATTTGCAAAGGAGCTCCTGGCAATAGAATGTCAGTCTCTTTCAGCTACGAGCTTGTAGGGACACAGAAATATAACTGAGCAGCTGGTAGATTTGGGAGGTGAGAATAGACCTGTGCAGGTAGAATGTCAAGTTAGAAGTGGGAATTGCTTGCTGGGTGGTTCACAAGGCTCATTTGGCACCAGGGGAAAGTATTTCAGGACATTAAGCCAGTCTCAACTACAGGGCTGAATACCTTCATAAAATGATAAAGTATCTATAATCTTTACAAGGAATATAAGGCTACTGGTATAAAGGTCCCTGTAAAATTTTGGTTGTATTTGTTTATAAATAAAAATCAAAATGGAGGAAGCAATATCATCCTGCTTCCCCCAAACCAAATATTTGTGAGTATTTTAAGTTCTGTATCTGGAGAATGATAAAATGCAAATACTAATTTACCTGGGACCATGTTTGCACTCACAGGCTAGAACACATACTAGCACACTCGTCCACAATTGATTAAATAATTCATAATTACTACTACTCATAGCACTGCTGACAGAAACAGTGTGCAACGGAAGGTACAGGGAGTGTCATGATTCAGCACCCAAGCTCTGAGACAGCTCTTGCGAATCACTTTCCGTTTACTGGCTGTGTAGGTTAAAGTAAGGTTCTTCCCCACCTTGACATGCAATCCTCCATCAAGTGAGTTGAATGATAATGATAATGTGAATTATAACAGTTTGTAAAGTGCCTAAGCTGTGTACAGACTGCTGGAGTGGGAACTGTTTCTCAGACCTCACTCCTTTATCGATCTGGGTTAGATTTTCCTAATGCGGACTTTGCAGAGGCCTTGGAGAGCTGAGCAAACCACAGAGACAATTGTGGTTAGCAATGAGGCCACACGAGAGACCTGCAGCAGCTTTCCAGAGACTCTGGAAAACTCCACTGCAGCCTGGGGTAGAAAGCCTGCAAAAAATACCCAAGGACTGCAGCAACTCCTAGCACATAATGAATAGCCATCTCCTTCTTGTGCTGTAGTGTGAGATCTCCAGGGTCAATCGCTGTGATCCAATGGCCACCTTTCTTGACCTGCAACAGCAGTTCTCTGACCCCAGAGCTCAACGTTTTCTCTCTCATCATGTAATTTCATCATTATTAACTCTATTATAAGCAAGATACATAAAATAGTTCTAGTTTTTCTGACATAGTGCTTAGTAATGTCCCTCAAAAGAATGCAGCATTTTGATGTTTACTGCAACACAGAAATGCGTATAGGTTGCATACTTGTGTAATATATCTGATTTTACTATTAGAATAACTATCCTTTTATTAATACATATTTGCACTATTATAGCTACATGAAACATTTCCATGGAATTTATTTTGATATTAATGTTCTCCTTCTTTTAATTTCTTTCCATTAAAAATATAATTACATTATCCCCCTAATAACCTTCCCTCCCTCCAGCCCTTCCATGTCCTCTTGTTGGCTGCCTCTCAAATTCATATCTCACTGCCTCTTTTTTATTTAATTGTTATTAGTTAAAGTCCACTTAGAGTTACAGGAGTGTATATTATTTCAGAACTGGCCATTTGGTACTGGTTAAACAATTGAGAGGTTTTGTTCCTGGAGAAAACTCTTCCTCCTTCTCTCTCAACAGATGTTTGGTGCCTGGAGTTCTTTATCTAGGCCTGAGACCCCATAAGATCTCCTTCTTCTGGGTTAGCAGGTCTGTTGTATTGTCCTTGTTCAGATCTTTTCTTTTGAGGTATCATGGGTGATGCTCTCCTGTCATTTAAAGGAGGCACAGTACCACAGTAGATTCCCCATCCTCTGGCTCCTCTTTTTCCCCTCCCTTCCTCATATTCCTTGAGCCTTAGGTGAAGGAGCTGTAGTGCAAATGTATTCGCTGGACTGTGTGTGCCACTATTAATTGTTCTCTGCATTCTCATTGGCTGGGGTTCTCTGTAGTGGTCTCTTGGTTAAAAGGAAAACTTTCTTTGATTAGGGTTCAGAGGTACAGTTATCTGTGGACTTAAGGATATGCATTTAGAATGCAGCTAGACATTATACTGGTTTAGTACACTAGTGGTGTGAGGTTCTCCTCTAATATCCACCAGCACCACCAGTCCAGGTATTGGACTAGCTGTCCCATACTGGGCATGAATTTCCTCCTATCAAATAGACCTTAAGGCAAATTAGACAGCTGCTCATTATAGACAGGATACAAGCAGCACTATTGCACCATTAGGGATGGATAACTTGCTCTGCTCTTTATTTGTGTGGATCATAGGTGTCACAGATGGGTAGAACCATTGCCTACTTCCCCCCTTGAAAGTTTGAACAGCACCTTCTAGTACTATGAAAACTTGTTCTTAGGGATTAATAATGGTGGTAGTATCAATAAATGTTTGTAATATTTTTATATTAGTAGACTACAGTGCATTATCATATGTAGAATTTTATTTTGTTCCCTCAAAACTGGCATTAGATATGGTGACTGAATTAATTCATTCTAAATCTGTGTATACATCAGTGTTCTAAGATAAGTAGGTTCTTTAAATGTTGTACTTGACATAATTACCCTCTAAACATTTACTTCCCAGCCCAACACCCAATTATGATTCCTCAGTAGTCAAAAAGGGACATTGAGTTCTTAACTTAAAATGTGTGAATCCCTATTTGATTACTGATTGTTTGTGAAACCAATGATGTTAGTCTTCCCAGTGGATTGAACTCTACTTGCATACACATGCCATGTCCACGCTTACCTTCCTCACCTATTCCATATGGGTGTATATTTGTGTTTGCCACCTAACGCAAAGCCCATACTAGCCGTTCTACTTGGCTCATAGCTCTTGCTTGCCTATTTCGATGTTATAGCCTATTGTTGCCTATTTCACCTTCCTCAGAGCCCATGCTTTTCTATTCTACCTGTCCCATAGTCCATTCTTGCCAATTCCACTTACCCCACAGTCCTTTCTTATCTGCCCTGTAGACCATGCTTGCCTTTTTACTTGTCACTTAAGTCATGATTGTTTTCCTTCCTGCACCAGAGTCCACACTTTCTTCACTTTTTTTAATACTGGAAAACATACACACTGGAAGAACTTTTCTTGCCTCATTGTACATTCAAGCAGATCTATAAAATTTGGCCATAGCAGAAAGGGGTTCAAATGCAGGATATAAATCTATGCTCAATGATGGTGAGAGAATAGCCATCTCTTTAATGCTGTCCACCAGACCCTTCCAGGGGAACTCAATTTTATTATTGTTGTTGTTGTTGTTGTTGATGATGATGATGATGATGATGTTGTTGCTTTGTGTCCCCTGCCCCCTACTTCTGAACTACCTTAACCCTATTTCTCTTTTTACCAGAAAAGACTCAGATTTAATGAGAAAGCTGAGATCAGCAACAATGAAAGTTGTCTAAATAATAACAGCTCCCCTCCAGCCAGACACGATGCACAAAGGAAAGAAGGAGGCCCTTCCCTCCGTTGTGAAGAAACAGGAGGCCATAATGGTAATGAATCTTGTACTTAAGAAAAGGCCTATGAACTTCAGCATCGGAAAAGCACATTTAGCCCCCAAAGAGACCTCACACGTTTCAGCAAATGGCCCATATACATCAAGATACAGGGCAAAGGGCCACCCTCGCTAAGTGGCTTACAGAACCTCCTGCTATTAACCAGTTCCTTCAAGCCATGAACCCCTAAACAGCTACCCAGCTACTTAAATTGTTACAGGCCAGATGCAAAGCTGGTGACGAGATAAAGACTGGCCTGTGCTAAGATGAAAGCTGCAAACAAAGGGGAGATCCCAACCAGAGACCACCTGTTCTTCTACCAAGGTCCAATACAGGCACCACCTTGGTGCAGAACAATAAAGCTCACATGGTGGTGTTTGCCTATGGAATGTAGACCCCTTTGAGCTGGTGGTCTTCCTGCCTGTCCTGTGTCCCAAGATGGGGGTCCTCTGCTGCATCATGGGGAAGGCCAGGCTGTGGATGGTCTACAAGAAAACGTACACCACTGTTGCCTTCATATAGGCTTATTTGGAAGGTAAGGGTGCTCGGAGGAAGCTAGTAGAAGCTATTAGGACAAATTACAAGGACAGATACTTTGAGATCAGCCACAATTGGGGAGGCCACATCCTGGGTCCTATTCTGTAGCTTGCATTGCTAAGCTGGAGAAGCCAAAGGACAGAGAACATGCCACTAAACTGTGTTAATTTTATACTGCTAAGTTTTTTGTGCATAAACATAGTTACAAAGTTATAAAAAGTAAATTATCAGTCACTTATTATGCCTGAGAAGAACAGGTGGTATTTTATACATATTTATTTATTTACTATATATTGAAGAATTGAAAAAATTCACAAATCAGCCAACAACTACACATGTTTGCATGGTTTTGTTAACTCCATTCTTACTTTTCCCTAGATCACTTGACCTTCATCAGATAACAAGCAGACAAGCCTGGACAGTAAAAGTATCAATATGTCCTCTCAATATAAATTTAGGAATATTTAATATTTACCATGAGATTGCCCTCCTATAAGAATACAAACCTTCAAATGAATGTCTAGGCAAATGTTGAGGTCTCCCATGATAAAGCTGTCATCTCACATCCTAATCCTGCCCTTTACTGAATTATGTCACTTGGCATAGCATTCTGTCTAAACAACTTACTTAGCTTTAGGCATGATGCTCCACACTGCTACTTGAAAATACTTCTGTATCAGTATAACACATTGACTCCTCATAGACATAGTGAGTTGGTTCAGAACTCAATCTGGTTACAGAGGTCCGTGATGAAAGCAACAGATTTATAGAGAGTCACAGAAAGAGAAACTTTCTCCTTTGGATAAAAATGAGTTTGTACTTTTATTTTTCACTTTTAAAACAACAACCCAGAGCGCTATGCCTAGCATAATAATGGCAAAATGTCCTACTGTACACCCAGCACCTCCTTCTGGGACTAATGAACTAAGGCAAAGACATGTATGTTTTTCTCTTTCGATGGTAAGTAGAGCTTCAAATGGCTGATGTCTTCAAGGGACTTCTATGGGCAGACACACTGTGCTGTAGGTCTCACTCCATGAACTCTACATGAGAACTTGGAAATATAATGTGGCTTAATAGGAGGACTGGATTGCTGTCTCACCTGGATTCATGCCCTGGCTCCCTACCTACTCTACACATTCCATGCAGTTGTTCCATTTGTCTTAGCTGTCTCATCCTTAAAATGGGTAGGGCACTACCTACGTTATCTATTGGTTGTCAAGAGCAAAAGAAACATTTATAACATGTCACATGAATATGTTTGGGGCCATATTTCCAAATAATGTGACTCCACCTTTAGTTTCCTATGAGGAAAAGGATGTACAGAGTAGAAGGGTTGTCCATTTGTCCTCTCTAGAAGTTTTTCTCAAGATAAGTGAACAATTTTTCTTTTTCTTTTCTTTTATTTATTTTATTAATTTATTCTTGTTACATCTCTATGGTTATCCCATCCCTTGTATCCTCCCATTCTCCCCTCCCTCCCATTTTCCCCTTATTCCCCTCCCCTATGACTGTTCCTGAGAGGGATTACCTCCCCCTGTATATGCTCATAGGGTATCAAGTCTTTTCTCGGTGACCTGCTGTCCTTCCTCTGAGTGCCACTAGGTCTCCCCCTCCAGGGAACATAGTCAAATGTGAGGCACCAGAGTACATGAGAAAGTCATATCCCACTCTCCACTCAAGTGTGGAGACTGTCCTGTTCATTGGCTAGATCTGGGTAGGGGTTTAAATTTTACTGCCTGTATTGTCCTTGGCTAGTACCTTAGTTTGAGTGGGACCCCTTGGCCCAAATCTGCCTATAATAATGTTCTACTTGTAGGTTTCTAGGACCCACTGGATCCTTCTACATTGCTATTCTCACATGGTTCTCTCATCTAGAGTCTCAACAGAAGAATATCAAATGGCTGAGAAACACTTAAAGAAATGCTCAACCTCCTTAGTCATCAGGGAAATGCAAATCAAAACAACTCTGAGATTCCATCTTATACGCATCAGAATGGCTAAGATCAAAAACTCAAGCGACACCACATGCTGGAGAGGATGTGGGGAGAGAGGAACACTCCTTCATTGCTGGTGGGAATGCAAACTAGTACAACCACTTTGGAAATCTATCTGGTGCTATCACAGAAAACTGGGAATAGGGCTTCCTCAAGACCCAGCTATTCCACTCCTTGGAATATACCCAGAAGATGCTCCAGCACACAACAAGAAAATTTGCTCAACCATGTTCATAGCAGCCCTATTCATAATAGCCAGATCATGGAAACAGCCTAAATGTCCCTCAGTAGAAGAATGGATAAAGAAACTGTGGTACATATACACTGTGGAATACTACTCAGCTATTAAAAACAAGGAATCCCCGAAATTTGTGGATAAATGGATTGAGCTAGAAATGATCATAATGAGTGAGTTAACCCAGAAGCAGAAAGACTCAAATGGTATATACTCACTTATATCTGTATACTAGCCCCATGGGCATGTCTCACGAAAGCCTTCCCTTACCAAGTGAACAATTTTTCAGATTTGCTTATTAGTCACTCCTCAGAGTGCAGGCAACGTTTGGAGCTGCTCATGTGTAGACAGCACCTCCACACCAACCCTTTTACACCAACTTCTAAAATAAGCTACTGCCAGAGCTATAGTAAATTCTCACTCTGTGCCTTTGATTATACATTTGACACCCACTCAGGAAACTTTCTAAGGTGTTTCCTAACACCAACACCAACACCAACACCAAAATACTATGTCTCCAACAATGATAATGTAAGAATAGACAGATTAAAAGTCTCAGTCCCATAAGCCTGTCCTCACTTACTATGGAAATAGAAAGTCCCAAGCCACTCCTGTTTCTGATTGGTTAAATATACATAATGATATGTGTGTATCATGGGAGATACTCAACTGCCGTTAGTAAAAGCATTAAATAAATAAATATTGGTATATGTAACCAGTGACAAATTAGACAGCAGTGAAAATGAATACTACTACTGCAACTTAAAACATAGGTAAACTAAAAATTGAGGAAAGTCATAAAAAAATGTGTGTGCAAACCTGTGCAATGACCACAACGCAGAACAAGACTATGTCACTATTATTATTATTATTATTATTATTATTATTATTATTATTATTTATTATTACTACTATGGTATTATGTTGATTATAGGCTATGTTACTAGCCTTTGGCAACATAATACTGAATGGAGGAAAGCTGAACACATCCCTCCAAAGGCATGCATGGGATAAGATTGGCAACTCTCATCACTCTTAGTTAGTGCTTGCAGTGTTACCCAGAGTAAAGGTAAATAGTTTGATACAAAACAGGAAAGAAGTCAAATTATAATGATCTTATATTTAAAAGTTTTAAATGGCACATCTAAGAAACACCTTTGGTGAAATACTAGGATACAAAAATGAGCTAGAAAACACTATATCAAAACAGAAAATTTGGTGAGAAAAAAAGTAATCATATTCATGAGTCTCTCCCCAAATGCAGTACTAAAAATAACCCTAACCAAAAATACAAAAGGCTTCTACAATTATGAAATACAGAAGAATAAAATGAATATATTAGAATTTTTAAAACCTCAAATTCATAGCTACCCAAAATAATATTATAAAAATGGTCCTATTCCCCAGGTCAATTATAGATGCAAGGCTATCACCTTCAAATTTCAAAAAATTTGTACCTAGAATGAGAAAAAAGTCCTATAATTAATTTGGAAATACAAAAGCTCATGAAGAGCCAAAGCAATCTTTAACAAGAAAAGCAATGCAGGTGGTACAATAAAAGCCAACCTCAGATTATCTTATAAAACCATACTATCAAACAGTCTATGCTACCAGAACAAAAATAGACAGATAGCTTCATATCTAACTAGTATAGAATAGGATACAGAGCTAAACTATGCAAACTACAGTCTTAAAATTTTTGATGAAAAATATTTACTGGGAAAAAAAAGAATCTCGTTAGCAAGTAGTATTGAGAAAACTGGACACACACATGAAGAAGACTGCAGCTTAATTTCTACTTCTTGCCCTGTACCAAACTCAACTCAAAGAATGTTCAAAGACCTTAAGGTTTGACCGGAGACACTGGAAAGACTAAGGGGACCACTTTGAGATACAGGTATTGGCAAAGACTTTCTGAATAGGACTCCAGCTGCCATGGCACTAAAAACAGGTGTCAACAAGGATTGTCTCAAACTAAAAAGCTGTACAACTATGGAAACAACAGAGTAAAGACAAAACATACACATCAGGGGGAAAACCTTGGTTATCCTCCATGTGTTAAGAAGGACTGTCCTCTAAGACAAGCAGCTGCCATCTTGGGGCACTGAGCTCTACCTGGTTTCAAAGATGGCTCAAAGGTTAAGAGCACTATCTGCTCTTCCGGAGGTCTTGAGTTCAATTCCCAGCAACCACATGGTAGCTCACAACCATATATAATGTGATCTAATGCCATTTTCTGGCCTGCAGGCATACTTGCTGGCAGAGCACTGTATGCATAATAAGTAAATCTAAAAAAAAAAAAGGTACCACCTGGCACCTTTAGAAGTGGCCTAGGCAAGGGGCAACATTATATAGAGGCAGAGTAGACCAAGAGGGGATTGGAGGCAGACACCTTCATTTCTGACGTTATGGGGAGCCCTCTTATTGATGTGGCAAGCTTTTCAGGTGAGTCTATTGGGGGCCTAGTGCCTACATCTCAATAAGTACCCCCTCACCTGTGCTCTGTGAGAAGTCCAAAATCTCAGTGCTCCCCCAAGTGAACTTGGGTGGATATTGTCTCAGTTTGTTGTGGGTAACATGCTAGGAGAAGATAGTGCTTTGTGTCTCTCCTGAAAAGGGATGTTAAGTTTACCATCTAACATAGCTATATCCAGAATATAGAAAGAACTAAAAAAATTTAAGTGTCAAAGGAAAAAACCATCAATATATAGTTAAATGAATTATTGAGGAAACACAAAGTTGAATATATTAAATATATATTATTTATATATATATAATTAAATATAAATATAAATAAATGAATATTTTAAAAAGTTACATATCCTCATGCATAAGAGAATTGTAAATTGGAATTACACTGAGGTTACATTTATACTATCTGAATGGCTAGCGTTAGGACAAAAATATATAACACATTAAGATGATGTAAGGGATAATGAATTCTCATATATGGCTGGGGAAAATGAAAGTTAGTGTAACCACTCTGGAAGGCAGTAAGGTGGTTCTTTGGATGCTAATCCTCACAGCCAGACTTTGGAGTGGAGCTCAGGGAGTTTTATGGAAGAGTTGAAGGATAGAAGGAAGTGATGGGGACAGGAGCTCTATAAGTAGACCAACATGGCCAACAAACCTGGGCCCAGGGGGACCTGCAGAGACTAATGCATCAACCAAGGATGGAGTACCTACACCTCAATAAGTACCCCTTCACCCATGCTGTGTGAGAAGCCGGAATCTCAGTGCTCCTCCAAATGAACTTTGCATGGACCTAATGCTTGGAGAGGACCTAGATCCCCAGCTCAGATGTAGTTCACAGTCTCCATGTGAGTCCCACAACATGGAGATTAGGGGCTGCCTCTGACATGGACTCTGTGGCCAACTATTCATCAATTCTCCCTGGTAAGGCAGCCTTGCCAAGCCACAGAGAATGAGGATGCAGGCAGTCCTGATGAAACTTGATAGGATAGGTTCAGATGGTAGGGGAGGAGGGTTCCCTCTTCCTGAGGACTAGGAGAGGGGAAGGGGAAAGAGAGAGGGAGGGTGGAACCAGGAGGAGACAATAGAGGGGACTACAGTTAGGATCTAAAGTGAATAAATTTTTTAAAAATTAAAAATATAACAAGATCTAGCATGATCCAGCCATACCTAAGTAAGTACCTGAGGAAAGTGAAGGTAGCATAATGTAGAGACACCAGCCAGCCTGTCATTTTCAGGCACAAATTTCAATAGCGATCATGAAATCAATCCAAGTTTCTATGAAAAGATGAATGGATAACATCAATGATATATATATATATATATATATATATATATATATATATATATATATA
>OU015743.1:79958992-80006383 GCA_907169655.1 Acomys percivali | reverse complement strand
ATATATATATATATATATATATATATATATATATATATATATATATACATACAAGTATATGTATGTGTGTACATATGTATGTATGTATATATAATGGAATATTATCCAGACATTAATAAGAAGAAGTAATATAAAATTTTAGAAAAAAATAATGAAACTGGAGATCACTGTATTAACTAAAATAAGCCAGACACAGAAGCTAAGTTTCATGTGTTATTCTCAAGTGTGAAATCTTAAAATAATTAATAAGGCCTAAAAGCAAAAGGAGGACCATAGGAAAATGAGAATGAGAGCAGTGAGGGCATGATATGTATGGGAATGAAAATTTTATACTGAAACACAGTGTTTTTCACACTTCACAGCAACTCTTTTTTTTTATTTTTTAATTAATTTATTCTTGTTACATCTCTATGGTTATCCCATCCCTTGTATCCTCCCATTCTCCCCTCCCTCCCAGTTTCCCCTTATTCCCCTCCCCTATGACTGTTCCTCAGAGGGATTACCTCCCTCTGTATATGCTCATAGGGTATCAAGTCTCTTCTCAGTGACCTGCTGTCCTTCCTCTGAGTGCCACTAGGTCTCCCCCTCCAGGGGACATAGTCAGATGTGAGGCACCAGAGTACTTGAGAAAGTCAAATCCCTCTCTCCACTCAAGTGTGGAGACTGTCTTGTCCATGGGCTAGATCAGGGTAGGGGTTTAAATTTAAAGAAAAGATTTTGAGGGAGTTGTAATTTGCTCACACCCTTCTACCTAGTGAGGAAACAGCAGAAGGGCCCGACAAAGACAGCCAGTATTATGAAGAATAAATTCCTGATATATATATATCAGAGAGGACATTGTCAGGAAGGTACTTGTCGTGTGTGTGTGTGTGTGTGTGTGTGTGTGTGTGTGTGTGTACATTTGTATGCATACATATTTATGTATATATGTATATAGTTCATATATACATATATATGTGTATATAAATCAAATACACACAAAACACATATGGCAAGTGCCTTTCAGACAATCTCTTCTCTGTGCTTTTATAAAAATGCCCTTTCTTCAGTAATAACAGATTGACATTATGCTATAGTCATGAATTTTAAAAGACCAGCTTTATTATGCAGTAGTAAATTTGATTTTGTCGTATAGCTGGCTGTTTTACTTACCAAGATACAAGTTCATTGATCAATCAAAGATCAATGCTTGTCTTAGAAACCATGTAATGGCTTAATGTGTTGCCTAGAGACTATGTGAATGACAAAGGATGAAACCATTTTTCAGAATTTAAGAATATATTCTCTCTGGGTAAGTAGAGTTATATTTCCTGCTCCTCAATTCTAAATCCACCTAAAGACCTTGGATATTATTCAAAGAGAGTTGGAGGAGGAAGAAATTTATAAATCTGGATAGTAGGTACGATGAGTAATAGTGTAATATGTTTCTAGAATTTTCATCTTCTGAAGCTTAGGGAGATATTTTCAGTGAATAAAGTGCTTGCTGCATGGATACTCAGAACCCATCTGAGAGCCAGGCATGGTGGCACAAGTCTGTGACCCCAAGCACTAGGAGTTTGGGGGCATAAGGACAAATGGATTTCATGGATAGCTGACCTGTCTTAGTTTCTTTTCAGACGTGTGATAAACAAGATTACCAAAAGCAATTTGGGGAAGAAAGGATTTATTTGACTCACAAGTCCATCCTGGAGGGCAGTCAAGGTAGGAACTCAAGATATGGAACCATGGAGAAATGATGATTACTGGTTTGCTTTGGGTTCATGATGTTTGACTGTTTCTTATACAGTTCAAGGGATGGTACCACACACAGTGGTCTGGATTCTCTTATATCAACTATCAATCAAGAATATTTCCTGCAAACATATTATAGGTCATACCATACTGTAGGAGGAAATTCTTCAACTGTGGCTTCAACCATAACTAACCATCACAATGAGTATTTTAGTTAAGTGAGACATTCTGTCTCAGAAAAGAAGGTGGAGAAGCAATTGAAAAGGGCATTGCAAAGTCAGACTTGGGCTTCCACACCTTTCTTTGCAAAGGTAAATGGTCCCACCTAAGTGTCAAGCTTGAATCTGAATCACTAGGTGAATTAGGTGAATCCCCCCTTCTTTCTCTCTCTCTCTCTCACATAATATATGTGTTGTTATGTATACACACATGTGTGTGTGTGTGTGTGCACGCGCGCGCGCGTGCGCATACCCGCGTGTGTAGGACCAAGAGTTCCAATTTGCACATGATAGAGCGATGAAGTAGCCCATTATATAAGATCAGGATCATGTATATAGTGCATATAGTATTTTTATTTTAATGTGTTGTAATATTTCTTATCAAATGATAGATTCTAGTTACTTAACAGATATTTACTGAATATCCATCACGACTGGCTTGGTGTGCTCTTTGTGGTCTGTGAACACAAAAGGAAGACACCTCTGCCCTACAGTGATCAGGTTCAGGTCTTTATATTTCTCCATGTTGCTTTGATTCTCCAAATAAACTAGACAGCAGAGATGGTGGGAGAAGATGGATGTTGGTTCAAGAAAGTGGACCAAATCTGAAATCATGAGCCCAGAGTATGCCAGAGTGATACACACTCCAGATTAAGAGTGCTAGCTTTAAAGCATGACAAGTAACCATGGCTACTTGAAGGCATGTCCCATTCCACCAGTGTAATAATGAAGGGAGCAGAATTGTATTGTAGAGGCTAAAGATTTTGTTACTTGAGTAGAATAAACTGAGAAAGGAGGAGTTGCTCCAACATAGATGCATGGGACAGTTATAATAAATGGCCACTGGGTCGAGAATTTAACTGGAGCAAAAATAACATGAAAATGTATAGAAAGTAGAGACAATAAAAAGGTGATAGAATTCAAAGAATAGATATACACTTACTGTGAAAAGATAATTGGAGTGTAGATTATCAAGTCCATAAGATAGAAAGATGATGAGCTGTTCTGAGAGGAGGGTTAAAGTGGACAATGTGGAGAGTCAGCAGCTATTGTGAACAACAGCAGGAATTGGTGACAAAAACTATCACAAACATCACTGGAAAAAAGGAGCTCAATAAAGGATTTTAAAAACAGCCATGTTCCTAGGGTATCGAGTCTCTTCTTGGTGACTTATTATCTTTCCTCTGTGTGCCACCAGGCCTCCCCATCCCCCTCAGTCACAGACATAGGGGAAGGGAGTAGAGGAGGAAGCGGGAGGGAGGAAAGAAAGGGAGGATACAAGGGATGGGCTAACAATTGAGATGTAATATGAATAAATTAATAAAAAAATTTTAAAAAAGAAATTAAAAAAAAAAGAAAGAAAGAAAGCAGGCTGAGCAAGCAATGGGGAACAAGCCAGTAAGCAGCACTCCTCCATCCCTCTTCATCAGCTCCTGCCTCCAAGTTCCTGGCTGCCTTTCTTTCATGACTGACAGTAATATGAAAATGTAACTGAAATAAACCCTTTCCTCTCAAAGTTTTTTTGGCCATGGTGTTTCACGACAACAATAAAAACTGTAACTAAAAAAATAAATAAATAAAAACATCCATGTACAAGAATGGGAAAAATCACCAAAATGGATACACACATACTGTTCTTAGAGACAATGGCAATAATGCAGAGTTCAAGCTGTTGATAAAGGGAGGTGGCTCCGGGAGCCAAGGCAAACACAAGAACGGACAGTCTGACCTGATGAGGAGGTCAAGCTTGCTGCTCCAGTATATCTGCAGCACAGCACTTCCGAAATGCTTGAATAGTAATTATTCCTCTCCATCAGAAGTATTTTCTCTGCTAAATAAAAAGCTATAATTTAGGCTTGGAGATGGCTCACTAGGTAATGAACTTATTATGCAGGTATCGAGATCTGAGTTTTGATGCCCAGATGCCACATGAAGCCAGACCAAGAAATACATGTCTGTAACTTTAGCATCCTAAAGTGAGGTGGGGAGTAGTGATGAGAGAATCCCCAGAAACTATCTAACGAGCTACATCCCATCTCAAATATAGTGGAAGATGAGGCTCGACACTCAAGCGTGGCCTCTGACCTCTATGTGCTCTCCATGGCACACAAGTGGAAGCACTTGCACAAACACACGTTGATCTTTTAAAAGCTACAGCAGACCTATTAGAATCTAAGGTTGAATTACCATTTATATTTGTACACAGTGAGAATTCTGGAATTTTGGTTTCTTTTGAAAGCACAGAAATATAAGAATATATTTTTTGTTTTAATCCCAGGTGTGGTGACATGGGGCTGCCTTGCAGCAGTTGACTCTGATTTGCCTTGTGCTCTAGCAGAGGCATGGTTTTGTCAGCTGCAGATAGTTTCTGCAATTGTGTGATGTTTAGAATTCTAGGAATTTTTCAGAGCATGCATCAATGCTAGAGTTCCAATAGATAAGATTAGTGGTTGTTTGTCACTCAGGGATTTGGTGGTGGCTCAAAGAAGAAACAAGAAGAAAGACATTCGATTCAGAGGGCTCTAATTTTTCTTCAATCTATCCTTCTTTTTCTTCTATCTATTAATAGGAAGTGAAACTTGGGAGTGGATAAAGAGTAAGGAAAAGAAAGCACAAAGTAGCAAAAAGTCCAGCTACATTTGTACATTTATTTTAAAGTAAGAGGTACATTGTCTATGCAAAGTACCATGTACACAAAATAAACTAACTGGTTAGACATGTACTACATCTGCATGAAAAGAAAACCCCTCTTGTGGGCATAAACAACATTTCATACAGAAATTAGCAACATGATGACATCACATAGTCCCTGTGGGTTATAGAAAGTGAAAAAGCACATTGATGGGCTAGGAGGAAGCTCAGAAATAGAGTGCTTGCCTAGTAAAAGGGACACAAAGTCCCACACTCCATCCCAGCATTATAAGAGAAGGAAAAATGTAGTGATAGCATTGGTAACTGTTGGTAACCCAATTCAAACTTAAAGATACTGAATATCCTTACAAAAAGCATATCCTGAATTCTGTACACATGCTTTCATAACATTCTTATAAATGATTTGGTAAATTAAAAAAACTATCTTGTGTTTAAACTATAATTTCTCAATGAACGATGTGTTTCTGGAATATCTGCATGACAAGTTCAAGACACATTTTTTGTTTTTAATACAGTGGAATGAACCTGCATTGTGACTAGCCCTACCCTCAGAAGCCAAAGCCCTATTCAAATAACAGAGAGTTTAGCATAGGAAAGAATGAAATGCATCATCAAAGAGCTGGAAGTTTAGAGAAACCCCGAAGCATAAGGAATGAAGTATGGTTGGCTACTGATGCCAGCTGTCAGGTTCTACAACCAAAGATTTCAAAGCTCCTAGTGCAAGGAAGGCAGAGATCATTCACACCAAACCACAAGGCAGAAGCCAGGGACATGCCATCCAGTTCCTTAAAGAATGGTGCTGTGCGCATCTAGGTAGTCCCTCCCCACCTCTAATGGGTACCATCAACAGTGGGAGCTTTTATTCCCACTCACACGGGGAGGCTAAATAACCCAGCTCCAGTGTGCCCCACTAGAATGAAAGCAGCAAAGTTAGCTTTATTAACGATGTCATGCTGTAACTTTAGGTAACACTAACTTCATGTAATGTCACATTCAGTAAGGCTGGGCTGTGGGTCTCACAGGATAGAAGGACAAGTGAGGACAGAACTCTACAGTGAGGGAAGGTTTTCCTTGATTTTGTACTTTGGCTTCCACTTGTGCACTGTACAAGAAATAGTGACCACTGCTCCCTCTAGGAACAAACACAGTCTACTCAGGAAAGCAGGGGTCAGCTAGTCAGATACATTTAGCTAAGGAGAAACTTAGGTAAGCTTCCTATCAGCAACCTTTTCTTGCATTTATAGATATGAACAGCCAATAATAAATCACCATGTAATATACAATTGGGTAAATAAAGAGAACATTTAAAGCAATAATAAAAAGAGCTATTTCAGAAAATAAAAACTAGGGACCCGGTGGGACTGTAAAGAACATGACATTTATGAAATAACAATGTGCTGGCATAAACAATGAAATATTTGCAGAAAATATAAAACCAATAGGTCTTTAAAGTGTTATTCTAAACTTAAAATATAATTGGAATGACTGAATAATTAATCAATGGCATGTTGATGATTTAAAACATATAAAGCTGATAGGGCAGCAAGATGACTTAGGAGGTAAGGACACTGGTAGACAAGCTGAACAATCTGAGTTCAGTTCCCATGACCCATATTGTGGGAGGAAGAAACTGACTCCAGCAAGGTATCCTCTTTGAAGTCCTGCCTTTGCTACCTGGTATGAACACACACACACACACACACACACACACACACACACACACACACACACCACACACACACACATACACAGAGGCATGCATACATGCATACAAACAAGTAAATGTAATTTTAAAACAAAATTAAATTAAATAACCCTAATAGGAAATGGAAACCCAGTGGTGGTGGTACATGTTTTTAATCCCAGTACTGGGGAAATAGACTTATTTCTGTGACTTCAAGGCCATTCTGGTCTACAAAGTGAGTTCTAAGGCAGCCAAGGCTATACACAGGGAAATCCTGTCTCAAAAGAAAAGGAAAGAATGAATGGAAGAAAGAAAGAAAGAAAGAAAGAAAGAAAGAAAGAAAGAAAGAAAGAAAGAAAGAAAGAAAAAGAAAGAAATGGAAAACACCACATTTATCTCTTAAGAAAGTTTAAGAGAAATAGACACATAGAACAAACAACATCTTTTTAAAGAACTTTTGAGAGAACACAGTGAATGCAGATGAGAAAATAAAGAAAAATGTAAGAGATTCCCTAGACTAAAATGATGCTCAAAGCATCAGCCAGGAAAATCTCATAATAAATGAAAAAGACTGCAAACAAACACATGGTGGTCTGACACATGTTTTGACCTCAAAGATAGAAGTAAATAATTAAGCATTTCAAAAGAGAAATACTAAAGAGAGCCTTAGTAATTTCAAACTTTCTTTATTAAGCCTGGGTGTTAAAAGAAAGGAAAGGAAGGAAGAGAGAAAAAGAGACAGAGACAGACAGAGAGACAGACAGAGAGAGAATGAGGGAGAGAGATACAGACAGGTAGACAAAGACAGAAAGACAGACAGAGAGAGACAGAGGGGGAGGTTGTCACTTGGTGATCCTTAAGTATCTTATGAGCATTCTGTTGAACATCAAATATAGGGGACAAGAAATCAAAGAGTTTATCCTCTTCACACTCTACTTGGCATTTTGTGGATTGGTACTTTATAAATAAAAAGTGCAATAAGAATATGAGGATAGGCACAGGGAGAATATTAAAATTAACAAATTCAAAAATGAAAAGGGAGAGATAATAACAGACACTGAGGAAATGCAAAGAATCATCAAGTCTTACTTCAAAAGACTATAGGCCACAAAATTTGAAAACCTAAATGAAATGGAAACTTTTCTTTATATCTTCCAACTACCAAAATTCAATCAAGATCAGATAAACAAATTGAATAGTCCTAGCACATCTAAGGAAATTGAGGCAGTCATCAAAAGTCTCCCAACAAAAAAAGCCCAGGACCAGATGGATTCAGTACAGAATTTTACCAGACCTTCAGAGAAGAGCTAATTCCAATACTCTTCAAACTCCTCCGTAAAATCAAAACAGAAGGAACATTACCAAACTCATCCTATGAGGCTACAGATACCTTGATTCCAAAACCACAGAAAGACTCAACAAAGAAAGAGAATTTTATACCAATTTCTCTTATGAACATTGATGCAAATATACTCAATAAAATACTTGCAAACCAAATTCATGAACACATCAAAACTATAATTTACCATGACCAAGTAGGCTTCATCCCAGGCATACAGGGGTGGTTCAATGTATGGAAATCCATCATTGTAATTCATCATATAAACAAATTGAAAGAAAAAAAGCCACGTGATCATCTCCTTAGATGCTGAAAAACAATTCAACAAAATCCAACACCCATTCATATTAAAAGTCCTTGAGAAAGCAGGGATACAAGACACATACCTAAACATAATAAAGGCAATATACCTCAAGCCTATAGCCAATATCAAACTAACTGGAGAGAAACCTAAATCAATTTCAATGAAATCAAGGACAAGACAAGGCCATCCACTCTCTCAATATCTCTGCAATATAGTACTTGAAGTCCTAGCTAAATCAGTAAGACAAATAAAGGAGATCAAGGGGATACAAATCAGAAAAGAAGTCAAACTATCACTATTCACAGATGATATGATAGTATACATAAGTGACCCCAAAAATTCTATCAACGAATTCCTACAGCTGATAAACACCTTCAGCAAAGTGGCTGGATAGAAAATCAACTCAACAAAATCAATAGCCCTTCTGTATAGAAATGACAAACAGGCTGAGAAAGAAGTTAGGGAAACTACATCCTTCACAATGGCCATAAATAATACAAAGTATCTTGGTGTAACTCTATCCAAGCAAGTGAAATGTTTATATGAAAAACAATTTTAAATCTCTGAAGAAAGAATTTGAAGAAGATTTCAGAAAATGAAAAGATCTCCCATGCACTAGGATCTGGAGAATCAACATAGTAAAAATGGCCATCTTACCAAAAACAACCCACAAATTCAATGCAATTCCCATCAAAATACCCACACAATTCTTTACTGACCTTGAAAGACCAAGTCTCAACTTCATATGAAAAAACAAAAAGACCAATAGCTAAAATGATCCTGTACAATAAAAGATCTTCTGGAGGCATCTACATCCTGGATCTCAAGCTGTACTATAGAGCAACAGTAATAAAAAACAACATGGTACTGGCATAGAAATAGTCTGGCTGATTAATGGAATTAAATCAAAGACCCAGAAATAAGCCCACATACCTATGGACACTTAATTTTTGACAGAGAAGACAAATCCATACACTGGAAAAAAGATAGTGTCTTCAACAAATGATGCTGGCCTAACTGGATGGCTATGTGTAGAAAAATGAAAATAGATCCATATCTATCACCCTGAAGAAAACTGAAGTCCAAATGGATTAAAGACCTCAACATAAAACAAGACACACTAAATCTGTTAGAAGAAAAATTAGAGAAGAGTCTTGAGCTCATTGGCACAGGAGACATCTTCCTGAACAGAACACCAACATCTCAGGCCCTAAGATCAACCAATAATAAGTGGGATCTTATGAAACTGAAAAACTTCTGTAAGGTAAAGGACACTGTCAACAGAATAAAATGACAACCTACAGACTGGGAAAGATCTTCACTAACCCTACATCCGACAAAGGGCTAATATCCAAAATATGTAAAGAACTCAAGAAATTAAACACCACCAAACCAAATAACCCAATTAAAAAATGAGGTACAGAACTAACAGAATTCCCAACAGAAGAATATCAAATGCCTGAAAAACACTTAAAAAAATGGTTAACATCCTTAGTCATCAGGGAAATGCAACTCAAAACAACTCTGAGATTCCATTTTACATCTATCTGAATGGCTAAGTCCAAAAACTCAGGTGACAGCACATGCTGATGAGGATGTGGAGAAAGGAGAATACTCCTCCAATGCTGGTGGGAGTTCAAACTTGTACAACCACTTTGGAAATCAATCTGGTGCTTTCTTGGGAAATTGGGAATAACTCTACCTCAAGATTCAGCTATACCTCTCCTGGGAATATACCTGAAAGATGTTCCACCATACAACAAGGACATTTGGTCAGCTATGTTTATAGCAGCTTTATTCATAATAGGCAGAATCTGGAAACAACCTAGATGTCCTTCAACTGAAGAATGGATAAAAAATCTGTGGTACATTTACACAAAGGAATACTATTGAGCTATTTAAAAAAAAAGCAAATCTTTAAATTTGCAGGTAAGTGGATGGAACTAGAAATGATCATCCTGAGTGAGATAACCCAGACCCAGAAAGACATGCATGGTTATACTCACTCATAAGCAGATATTAGCCACATAATAAAGGATAACTACACTACAAAACAGAGACTGAAACATCAACCAAGGACCATGTATGATGTGGACTTAGACCCTCTGCTCAGATGTAGTAGCACAGTCTCTTTGTGGGTCCCACATTATGGAGAGTAGGGACTACTTCAGACATGCACTCTGGCCACTGAACTTAGATCACTTATCCCTGACAGGATGGCATTGCCAGGCTACAGAGGAAGAGGTTACATGTAGTACAGATTAGATTTGGTAGGCTGAGGTCAGATGTTAGAGAAGATGGCTCCCCTTCCTGAGGACTAAGGGAGAGAAGGAGAGGGGATGAGGGAGGGAGGGGAGATCAGGAGGGAATGAGGGAGGGTAATACAATCAGGATGTGAAGAATTTAAACTGCAGAACAAGCTGGTAACTTATATTGCTAATCCCACTATGGGACTAGCTCTGAGACTGGCAGAGACATGAATGTCTAGGCATAGACAATGTTTCTTGTTGACTACGGAACCTCTATGAATTACCATTAGATGCCATTCTTCATGTGGCATGAAAGAAGATTTATAGTTGTCTTTTTTTCCCTGTTCATACAAAAATCAGAAAACCAGCTTTAATTGTTCTGTGCATCATGCACAACCTTATGCACTTATAATTTTAGGACTTTATAATGCTTGTGAGAAATTATACGCTTTCAGAACAAAAGAAGTGGACACTGACATTAGATCAGACCTCACAGGATTCGTTTCTCTCAGAATCCTGGACACTGACATCCTGTATCCTTCATGTTCCAGCACCAAGTGCTTCAATTGCTGTTCCTCATCAGAACAAGACAGTTTCCAGGACACTTTCAAAGAAAGCTTCCAATCCCAATTGGTCCAGCGTTTCAAACTGTCCCACACAAAACTCTAATTAAGCCTGGAATTTCTCAACATTTAGAAACTGGACCACAAATATTATTCCTAGCTTGTTAAACCATTCTCCAATTTCATTTGGGACCCTACAAAGGTATTATTCATCCCAAATGAGCAAGAAGAAACCTTAAGAGAAGGATACCCTATTTCATTTAAAGAGAATTGGGTATGTTTTTGGTTGCTTTTTTGGGCTATATAGGGTTATTATCAATGAGAGTTGGTTACAAGTTATTATTGGTCTGATTTAGAGAGAAAACAAGGTTAGACTCAGTGATGTCTCTCTTTTCCTTTATATCACATTCTTAGGTTTGGAGATAGAGGTTGAAAAAAAGAAAGGGGTAATATAAAAATACATAGGGAAGATAGAACAAAAATTAGATTAGTGAATCTAGTCCTTAATTTAATGCCTCAATTTTCACTCACAAGGTTATTTTTCAATTCACTGCTATAGAATTTTGTACATAAATGCAAAATAAGTTTTATTCTAGATACAGTGGTATAGAATTCAAATGTAAGATTATTAACAAACATTATACACATATTTCTACTTTAATATGAGGTATTGTACCCATATAACTCAATTATAATACAAATTTACTTCCAATGCTTTGAAAATGCTATTGCAGGCTGTTTAGGATAAAAAAAAAGTTGTACATGTTAATTATTAGTTGATCAAATCATGTTCATGTCAATTACTAGTCTACTTTTATCACAAGAATATACATATTAGCTGTGGCTGATAGATATGATTCTTTATAAAGATAAGGTAGGATAGTTAGATAAGGTCTTCAAAACCTCAGAGACATACATAATATGATATTTAAAAATATTTTTGTTATTTCAAAGAGTCACTGACAATGAGATAGGTTAACTCTTGGCAACACCCAGCCTGCCTCAAAGAGGATGATGAGCATCAAAGAACCTCCTTATGGAGATGGCTTCAAATGTGGCAAACCAGCCACTGGACAAAATCTCCTTCTACCACAGACAGAATTCTGCCTAAAAAAGGCAGAGTCAACGACCAAATGCTGCCAAGACAGAGTAAGCAAGCCCTCGATAGGTCCTGCCTCACTAATATGTCTGTCAGATATATTGGGCCAGAAGGCTAGAGAAGATACTCCAACATTATAGAGTATTGGGTGACTATTCAAGTAGCAAACTCTCTCTGTCATTTTCTCATTTGGAAAGCTACTAACCTGCACTCCCGGCATACTCAGGTAATCAAGTTTATTCCTTCTCAAGTCTCTGATAGAGTTGAAGACCAGGCATCTTAATATTACAATGAAGCTTAGTTGTTCAGGGGTTAAGATGTTTTTAGGTCTAGATCAATGTTGTAAGCTGATAATGACAAGATGTGATGAAGTTTGACTTACATTCAGAATTTTAGATAAAGCAAGATAAGAAAGATGTTTTCTTCAAGGATGTCAAATGCAAATAGCCAAACCAATAAGAATGTAACATTTATATGATTCCAGATTGTGTCATGGTTCTTCTTGCTATAGGTAGTTTATTGTATGTATGTGTAGTAATATATATATATATATATTAAAAATGGTTTAATTAATAAAAAAGAATATGAGGATCAAAGGTGATGCATTGAGTTAATCTAAGAAACCTGTAAAATCTAAACTGGCCTTAGAAAGTTTGCAGTGTGAGTAGCTGATTATATTTCCACATATACAGTTGCTACATGCACTTTTGCAAGCCACAACAGAAGTGTCTCCCCTGGCTCCCCTGCATAGCTTCCTTTAGTTCCTGGATGACCTTGAACTCTGTGAGCCAACTTCATTATGCCTCACGCAAAAAAAAAAAAAAAAAAAAAAGGCTCCCAGCATCATTGTTCATGCCAATCCACCTACAAAAGCAGCTCCTTGGGAGAGTGCCACCAGTGGGGCCTGTTACAATAAGAAGATGAGGCTGGAGAGATGAGTCAGGAACCAAATACTACTCCTGTAGATGCCCAGAGATAGAAACTATGTTGGACAGATCACAGTCTCCAGTAACTCCAGCTCCAGGGGGCGTACAATGACTCTGTCTTTTCAGGGCACTCAGGTGTCTTGTCCCCACCCATAGCTAACCAGACTGTGTTTCAACTCTCATCCTCAGCAGACCACTTGAATAAAGAAGCAGAAAAAGTTTTATCGAATGTGTTCACCTTCGGGAGAGGGACAAAAAGTTCCAACAATACTCATGAAGCCCATGAGTATCTTCAAGATTCTCACCAAGGGTTTAGGTTAAAACAGAGGGCAAGAGTATATATAACTAAGGTCAAGGTGGGGTGCTTCCAATGATTGACCCATCATTGTCTCATTCCAATTTCTATAGCAATATTTCCTGGAAGTTTTCAGAACCATGTGAGATCTCATTTGAGTCACATTCCCTCTCTGTCTCACACCATGTTCTTTATTTTCTTTCTCTAAGATTGAGATTTCTACAGAAATTCCAGTTTCTTAGAGCCAAGTCTTTCAATAATGTGGTAGTCAAATGGAGAGCCCCAAGTGTCTCTTTAGAATATCTTCATTACAGGACAATCAGAACCTCCTTAGCCTGTCTTCACTCCTTTGACTCTCACAGATGCTCAACCATGCCTATGACTTCTCCCACCTGAGTTATCCCACCAGCATGCAGAGAAGCATACCATCCTCCATTTTACTCCAAGACAGTCACATCATTCAATTTGATGCCCCTTAATGAAAGAGGAGTAACAGTTACTAGAAAAATGGGACCTATTCTACAGAACTGTGCTCATGAAGGTTTCAGTTTTCATCATTCACCGGCCACTGGTTTCAATCAACATGGGTGATGCAAATTGAGTTAGTCAGAAAAAATTTACTGTCATTAAGGTTAATCAGCATTGATGCGGGACATTTTGTAATAAATAGTCATCATTCAAAACAGATTACAAATTCTGAACATCAAGAGTAGGGACTGAGCCAGTGGCATGGGTGAATACCCTCATGGGAATGCTGGGAGCTGTTTAGTGAGGGTGTACAGAGCTGGCAACTGCTTTTTCAGTAAAATTTCTCTATTGAAATCACATGTTTAACAAAACAATTCAAATACAGGCTGGATGTCTCAATGTTAAAGAAGTATGAAATCGTGTCTTGGGTAGAAGCCTGGGTTCTGTTAATGAGTTCCTCTAAAATAGAATATTATCTTTTTTATATATAATGTAGGATACAAACCATGAAAGTTTGATATACTCATCTATGACAAAGTGGTAGCTATAAGCTTAATAAATTAACACATCCAGTATCTCAACCAGTTGCCTATTTTGTGTATGTGGCTCTTACCACCAAAGTATAAAATAAACTTTATGGTAACACCTTTGACATTTCAAATTATTTCACTATACAATATAAATATTTCTAAATAATTATGTGAGATATCCTTTTGGGCTTATGCTAATTCATCTGTGAATTCACATGTGATAATCCTTACAGATATTAATCATCCTTTTGACTATGACAATTCCAACTAACTTTATTTAAGTATACATATCATATATGTATACATAGTACTCATATTAGGCTTTTAAACAAGCTAAATGCTATGTTAGAATGAAGCAGAAAAAATATCAAATGTGAGTTATTACTGTTGTGTTTCAGAGTTATTTACTTGTAATATATATTTTGCATTACTTTAGAAGATATATCATAATAAAAAAGTAAACAGATTAAAGGGAAGTAATAAGAAAATATGCAAAGCCAGTTCAAAAGACAAAATAGCTTATAAAACAAGAAAGTTTGACAGTATTTACACAATCTGAAGTGCATTCTGACCTAGTGACTCTAAAATGATAAATGAGCAAGAATATGTAATGGTGATATGTATCAAAAAAGAACAAGATAAGTTTCTATGAAAATTTTGGCTAAAGAAATCATATTATGACATACTTTGGAATGTTCTCTAATTATTAAATAGGGACTCTGTTTTCCTACAAGTTAAGTGGTAAAATAAAAAAGAAAGTTAACACTTGAGAATTGATTTATGCTTTTCACATTTTATTTTTATTTTGTCTGGATGTTTTATCTACATATAAATGCACATGTGCAGTGGCCATGGAGGACAGAGGGTGTCGATCCCTTGGAACTGGAGTTATGGGTGATTGAGAGCTGGCAAGTGTGTGCTGGGAACTAAGTCCTCTGCAAGAACATCAGGAGCTCTTAACCACTGAACCATCTTTCCAGTCCAATGGTTTATGATTTTAAGATGATTATTTAATAACCTGGAAATTTAAACCAATTTGGGGCAGTGGTTAGAGAAATACGGATTGAAGCAAGAATGAAGAAATATTTTGGAGTATAGAAGAAAGACTGATTCTATACGAAAGCAATGAAAGGGCAGAGATGAGAGAAGATAAAGATTTAAACATTAAATCTGAATGGACCCTTGGCACATTCCCTACAATCCTTGCTTTACAGATCTAGGGACTGAAGACCCTAAGGATACATGAAGTTGCCCAGGCTGACAAAGATAGGGATTGTGCTGTGTGGTACCAAACAGAATCTATCATTTATTGGCTAATTACTAATGATCAGTTAATTTGTCATGAAAATTTTACTAAATTCAACTGAAACATATTGGTAAATTTAGTTCACAGACATCAAACATTTTTTTTCTTTAAAATGGTATGATGAATGCTAAAGTAGGCCTGGGTAATGGTAGGATGGATGTCTCCTACTGTTTGCAACTGATGATAGCATGGGCAAAGGGTTGAGAAAAACAACTATAGTTCAAAAGACTTCAAATAAAGTGCTTTATCTTGCTTAATTATGGTAAAATACTCAGAAGCATGGGTACGGAAATAACTCATTAATATGAGAGTTACTAGGTTTCCCTGACTATAATCTCTTAGGAACAGACTTAGAAAATGCCTTTTTGTCTTTTATTGAGCATAGAGTCTCTTCTCATACAATAGATTCTGATTATAATTTCTCCTTTCTGTATTTCTCCAAGTTCTTTCCCATCAGGTCTACTCCCCATCTGTCTCTCACTAAAAAGAACCCTTCTAAACTATAGCAACCAAACATAAGAAAATAAAATATGATATGATAAAGCAAAACCCATCATAATGAAGTTAGACACAGCAACCCAACAGGAGAAAAAGAGTTTCATGAGCAAATACAAGAGTCAGAGACACACTCATTCTCACACTCACAAATTCCATAAAGTTACTTAGCTAATTTCTATGATATATAGACAGAGGACCTGATACAGACCCATGTAAATCCTGTGCTTGCAGCTTCAGTCTCTGTGAATTCATATTTGCCTTCTTTAGTTAATTCAGAAGGCCTTGTTCTCGCTGTGCCCTCCATCGCCTCCAGCTCTTATAATCTTTCTGTCTCTTTTTCCTCAGAATTTCTTGAGCTCAAAGAGAGAGATTAGATGGAAAGACTCCATTTATTCTGTATTTCTCCACATAATGTCTAGCTGTGGGTCTGTGCATCTGTTCCCATCTGGTGCTGGAGAAAGCCTCTCTGATAATGACTAGATAAGGCATTGATCTATGAGTAAAGCAGAATATCACAAGGAATTACACTTTAGACCAGTAGTGTTTGGGTTTACCATACGTCTCCGGGCCATCCATTCTCTGGTTATTGGTTACCCAAAGCAGTGTCAGGCATGAGTTCCCTTTCATGAACATTAAGTCAACACCACATCAGTTGTTTACTCCCAGAAGTTCTGTGCCACCACTGCCCTAGTATATTTTGTAGGCAGGACAAATTATAGGTCAAAGGTTTTATGGCTGGGTTGGTGTCCACATTTCTTTTTCAGTACTCTGCAAGATATCTTTCTGCACCAATGAGACTAGGATATAGGGGTGAAGGCACCATGTAGGCACCAGCTCAACTTCTACATGTCCAATGAGTTATGTGCATATTGTCCTCAGGAATGCCCACCCACCCATGCTGTCATTTGTGGAGAGCATCCTTTTCAGTTAGTAACAGCTTAGGTTGTGTTGGGAAATCCATGAGATCCCCTTGACCAACAACACAATTTAATAGAAAACAGTCCCATTATTGGAATCCTCACCTAGCTAAAAGAGATGGCCAGTTGAGACTCAGTATCTTCCATTACTAGAAGTGTTCACTAGGATTACCTTCATACATTTCCAGAAGTTTCCACTACAGTAGCTTTTCACATCACCCCATAAATGCCACCCAATTACAGCCATTTCTCCTCACACTCTCCCTCTACCCCATATTCCTATTATGTGGTCCCCTAACTCCAGTCCCCTCCTGCTCCTAGTCCACACATAAAATCTATTCTATTTCCTCCTCCAGGGAGATTTGTAGGTCTCCCAATAGATCCCTGTTCTTTACCTAACCTCTCTGGAACTATGGATTGTAGCTTGTTATCATTTGCTTAATGGACAGTGTATACTTATAAGCAAAATCCATACAATATTAGTCTTTCTATGTCTGAGCTACTTCAATCAGGATGATTTTTTGTAGTTCTATCCATTTGCCTGTAATTATAATATCACTTTTTAATAGCTGAGTAATACTCTATTGTGTAAATGTACCATATTTCTTTATTCATTCTTCTTTTGAGGGACATCTAGGTTATTTCCAGTTTCTGGATACTATTAATAGAACAGCACCAAACATGGTTAAGCAAGTGTCTTTGTGCTAGGATGGAGTGTCCTTTTTATACATATGGGCAAGAGTGGTGTAGCTGAATCTTGAAGTAGATTGAGTCACATCTTTCTGAGAAACTGCCATAGTGAGTTCTATAGTGAATATACAACTTTGTACTCCCGCTAGCTATGGGGAAGTTGTCATCCTTGTTAACATGAGCTATCACTTGTGTTATTGATTTTACCATTCTGACAGGCTTAAGATAAAATCTCAAAGTAGTTTTGATTTTCATTTCCCTGATAGCTAAGGATGTTTAGATCTATATCTTGTAGGCATAAGGTTATTGTATAATTCAAGTGCTGATTTCTATACCCACCATATCTGGTTGTAATCCTTGTCCTGAGAATCTCTTGTCTCAAAGTTGTATAAACACTGCTCCCTATTTGTCCCTTCATATGCCAATAAAGCAGCTTACAGCCAATCATTGAGCAGGGGAAAGAATAGTGATGGACTTTCTGCAAGCCAGCCAAGGGAAGAGGAGTTAAAGGAGAAAATAGGGGATTCAACCATGGGCTGATGTCTCTGTCTAGGAGATATCAAAAGAGAGGAGCTGGATCAGAAAAGCCACAAAATACAAGTATGTCTGTGATTAGCTTAGTGGGTTAAGAATAGAGTAATAACTGCTCAGGTATTGTGCTGTGAAACTTGTTAAAATAATATAATAGAGTCTCAATTATTTGAGAGATAGCTAGGTTAAGAGAGAAGTTAAGAAACAACCACAATTTTATAAACATAACTTTAATAGTACCCCTGGTTCTCTCTTATCAGGTTCAGTGTATCTGGTTTTATGTTGAGCTATTTGATTCATTTGAACTTAAGTTTTATGCAGGGTGATAAATATGACTCTACTTGCATTCTTCTACATGCAGACTCAAGATTGACTAGCACTATTTGTTAAAGATGTTTTTTCTTTTTCTGTATGTATTTCTGGCCACTTCATGAAATAAATCAGGTGTCCATAAGTCCATGAGTTTATTTATGGTCTTTAATTTGATTCCACTTATCAACTTGTCTGTTTTTATGCCAATGCTATGTAGTTTTTAATTACTCTAGCTCTGTAGCACAACTTAAAATTGGGAATGGTGAGACCCCCAGCAGTTCTTTCGTTGTTAGGAATTGTTTTAGCTATCCTGGTTTTTCTTTTCTTTTCTTTTCCATATGAAGCTGAGAATTGTCCTTTCAAGATCTGTGAAGAATTGTGTTGAAATTTTGATGGGGATAACAGTGAATCAGCAAATTGCTTCTGGTAAGATGGATGTTTCTTACTATGTTTGTCCTGCTGATCAATGAGCATGGAAGATCTTTTCATCTTCTGATAACTTTTTCAATTTCTTTCTTCAAAGATTTCAAGTTGTTATTATACAAATCATTCATGTTGCTTAATTACCCCAAGGTATTTTATATTATTTGAGGCTTAGTGAAAGGAGTTGTGTCCCTGTTTTCTTTCTCAGGCCATTTGTCATTTGTATATAGGAGGCATACTAATATTTTTTAGTTAATCTTGTATCAACTTACTTTGCTGAAAGGATTATCAGCTGTAAGTACTCCCCAGTGAAATTTTTAGTGTCATTCTGGATTTCCTCAGTTTTTTCTTATGCCCCTAATTTAAGTTTCTGATTTTGTTAATTTAGATATTCTTTCTCCACCTTTTAGTTAGATAATATAATGGCTACAATTGTTTGCTTATTAAGTCCATTTGCTTGAAGTAACATTTTTAATCCTTTTACCCTAAGGTGATGTTTATCCTTGATATTGAGGTGTATTTCTTGGATGCAGCAGAAAGATTGATCCTATTTTCACATCCATTCTGTAAATCTATGTATTTTTATTGAGGACTTGGAACAATTGATGATATTAAAAAAATATCAATGATCAGTGATTGTTGATTCTTGTTATTTAGGTTTTTTTATCCTTATTATTTTGTAGTAGTAGTAGAAGTTGCTGGTGGTAGTGGTGCTTGGATGTGTATATGTTTGTGTGCTCCCTTTCTTTTAATTTTGATAGTGTGAGATTATTTATTTTTCATGTTTTCATGGGTATACCTAGCCTCCTTAGGTGGGAGTTTTCTTCTAGCACCTTCTGTAGATCTGGATTTATAGATAGATATTGTTTAAATTTGACTTTATTGTGGAATGTCTTATTTTCTCCATCTATGCTGATTGAATATTTTGCTGGGTAGAGTAATCTGAGATAGCATTTGTGGTCCCTTAGAGTCCATATAACATCTGTCAGTGCCCTTCTGGATTTTAGAGTCTTCATTGAAAAGTCAGATATAAGTCTAATAGGTTTACCTTTATATGTTTCATGATCCTTTTCCAGTGAAACTTTTAATATTCTTTCTTTTTTTCTGTATGTTCAGAGTTTTAATTATCATGTGGCAAAGTGACTTAATATCAGGCATTGAAGATACTATAGAAAAAAATGGACCTATAGGTCAAAGTAAATGTTAAATCTAAAAAATTCCTGACACAGAACATCCAGGAAATCTGGGACACTAACAAATGCCTTTAAATGTTTTTGACACAGTACTTGATCCAGCCTATAGGCACTGAAAGACATTTTTCTTGACACTGTATGACTAGAATGAATTTGATGTTAGTTTTCTCCTCCACACAGCAAGTGCAGGCACAGACACTTCTTTAGTTTCAGGCTTTGGTTCCAAACTAGATCCTCTTGGCATCCATGCCTCTCCCTTGTCACAATGATATAGTTATCATAATAACATGTGTTTCTGTAATGTCATACTTGTCCACTCTTCACTCCTATCATAGACCTTGAATGATTACAGCACCATTCCCTAGAGGAGGCTCATACATATGACTCATATTGGTCTCATCAGGATTCTAATTTTATTTTTCTTGGCTTGGCAAAGCAAGCCTTAGAAATATAAAAAAATAACATATGCCCTGTCATCAAGAATTTCAAAATTAGTATTTTATCAGTGATTCTTAATAATAACAGTCAGCTCCCTTTCCAGACAACCAGAACCTTTTAATATTGGTCAGAAATGGGGGCAGGGCAGTAAGTAATCTCGGTTCAGAGAAGGATATAATCAGTATATTTTGATACCTTCTTCTATGAAAGATATATGACTGGAAAAGATATATGGCTAGAATAAATTCCCTGATTTGTTCCTTGTTGTGCCTTGCCCTTCACAATATGATTTGGCAGTACTGGCTTGGGGCCATACAGAAGTAGCTGAGTAGGTCTTTACACGTTGAGAGTTACAGATATCTTCCCCTATCCTTTCAAAATGTATGTTTTCCATTAAGGACTATCCTATTACATAGCATAAAGTGATGTGCATGAATTCACATCATGATTACATTTCCCCTAGACTGCTAAGCTAGACTGTTATAAGTTCTGTAGAGTTACAAAAGTTGGCTAGCGTCTTCCATCATTAAATATGGTAAAGTGTGATTCATTCAAAGAAACATAGCCATGGACCTTTTCAAAAAGAAAGAAAATAAACCTGTGTTTTCAGTTATGATTTATTACAGGCTAACTTGTGCTAACCAAATAATCTTGTTGAAGAGATGTAATCTTAAAATCAAAAATGTAAGGAACACAGGCCACTAGATGGCAATAGGGGAAATGCCATGATTTTTGTTAGTGTTAAGTTGAAGCTGCCTCCCCTTAAAATGATAAATGAGGCTTAATGTAAAGCTTAGGAGTCCAGAACAAAATACTATTCACTGACAAATTGCAAAAATAATGTAAGGCTACAGACAAAATTATTTCAGACAGTTGACCCTTAAAAATCAAGCAATGATTGCCAAGGATGTGTTTTGTCTCATAACAGCAGGTATTCCTCCCAGCTTCCCTGCAGAAGGCTTTAACCTACTTATTTTTCTGCTGAGACATTATTTTACATATTTATAGGATATAATACAGTAGTTGAATACCTGCATACAAGGTGTACACTTCAGGATAGTTAAGTTACAGTTCCTGACTTACATGTCTCTGCATTGGGGTGCTTTGAATTCTTTTTTCTTTTCTTTTTATTATTTTTTACTTAATTTTTTTCTTTTTCTTCACCTATAGTAAGTACCTATGGATTTATTGCTTATGTTTTCCCTGCAGCGCTAGAGGATGCTGGAAATAATTCTTCCTAACTGTATTCTGGTTCTCTTTATCTAACAGCTCTATTGTAAATACTAATTATCCTTCTACCCTTGATTTCATAATTACTATTTGACTCTATGTCCATAAGTTCAACTTTTTACCTTCTGCCCATTAATGGAAGAATGTGATATTTATCTTTTAGTACCTGGCTTATTTTACTTAACATTATGTTCTCCCTTTGCATCATTTGCCACTAAGGACAGCATTTCATTCTTTTACATGGCTGGGTAGTATTTCATTCTCTCTATATAATCACATTTTTCATTGTTCCTGTGTAGATGGACACTTACGTTTCCATAGCTTTGCTATATGTTGCAACAAACATAGAGGTTTGTGTTTGACTTTGCTGTCGTAATTTATATATGCAATTGTGAGATGGCTGGATCATATGATCGATGCATTTCTAGCTACTTGAGGAAGTCCATACTACTTTCCTTCATGAACATTTCCATAGCATATTAAAAGAGCTTTTCTCACAGACATTTCATTCTGTATTTTGTGTAATAACCATTATAACTAGAATGGAATGCATATTGCCACAGTTTTAATTTTCATTTCCCTAATGACCGGTGATCTGCAGCATGCTCTGTTCAGTCCTCACATATCACCTCTCCTAGATGGTTACAATGCTCCTAATAGGATTCATTACTTCCAATCTTGCTTCTTGACAACCCCTTTGTCAATCAGGCAGGAGTATACTGTTGACTGCCTTATCTTAGTACACCATTTTTCTGTCCAAAGCCTTCCAGGCCTTGGTCTCACCTGAGGACTAACAGCCAAATTGCTGTTAAATTACCTAATTTTATCACTTACCACTACAGTGTCATAAAACTCTACACAGTGGTAATATGCTGTCTTGGGTAACTCTTCTTCCAAAGGTAATGCTTTCTTTGCTTCTGCTATGATAAGCATCTTATTCCTGACCTCATCCTTTGGAATTCTGACCATGTTGTATAGACTAGCCATTGTCACTGCAACCAAGGGCTCTTGCCTTTGGTAGTAAAGAGAGATTAGTTTAAATTCCTCATTCTATGTTGATGTGGTCACAATCCCATGCTTTATATAACCAAAGGTATAGAGATTAGTATGTTTTATTTTGTTTCTTAATATCCTCCTTTACCTGCAGCTCTGAACATGTGAGCCAAACAGAATAATCAAGCTATCCAGTTTCTTCTGTTTGATCAAGTCACCTCAGCCTATCCACAATGCTTGAAATATATACAGTGAGGTTTCAATTATCCTCATTTCAGACCACGTAGATATGACCGACTTATTCTAATGCTTAGATTCAACTCGAGTTCTTTAGAAAAGGCTATTCTGTGTAAAATTACTAAATACAAAGGTATACATGCATTTCCCTCTAGCACATCCCTCCTTCACCAGCCCAAATGATTGGCTTAATGCATGTGTGAGAACCACAGTAGTGTTTAATAAGTGAAGTGAAATTCTGACTGAATAAAATTAGTGTGTGTGTGTGTGTGTGTGTGTGTGTGTGTGTGTGTGTGTGTGTGTAAGAACATTTCCAAGGTCAAGTCTCAATTACTGGGCTTTTCTCAAAGCTTAGTCTTTTATTACCAAAAGCCAAGAACATGATGTTATCACTTATGAAAACCGTAACAGCCCATGAAAAAGAAAAATAGAACTATGGTTCTGACTCCAGGAATATTTCTAAAGGCAAGGATAGACTTTGCTTCAGCCTCCTTACAAGTGAATTATCCATTTTTATATTCTTAGTTGGGATACCGTTATGTTTAACACTTTTAAAATAAAGAATAGTTGGGGGATAGAAAGTATTTAATAAAGAAACTTATTTTGTAAAAGAATCTTCTCTATAGAGTCCACAAAATTGTTTGAAGAAAAACTAACAATTGTGAAAAACATTACATAATTTTAATTTCCATTTTATAGTAAACAAAGTAGAGTATTATAAAGAAACTGGGTATCTTCTATGTTTTCAAATAAATCAGAAAACCTGATACATACCAGAAATAGTCTTGTAGCTCAAAGAAAAATTCTATGTTTTATAAGTGCTCTCAGAGTAATTTGTTTTCTCTACACAAATAAAATAAAGTTAGGTTCCTAATTCAAACCCCATGGAGTCATAAACTACATATATATTAAAAACCTAAAGATTTTTTATTTGAAGGGGAAATATATGATCTTAGATAAATATATTTTATAGATTAGACAAAAATCATTGCAAAACAAAATTTCATATTCTCTTAAATTTATTTACTCTTTAATCTACAAAACACCAAAATATCATGACTAAAAGATTAAGTTTTCTAGCTTTGCTCTTTCTAGGCCAGCAGTAGGGCTATACTTTCCTAGTTCTTTAAACTTCCAGCATCCATCCATGTGATTGGTTCTTCTTGGTTAATGCAAGGTGTGTACGAATGCATGTCACTCTGGTCTGGGAAGACCTTTAAGAACCCCTTCCCAGCCTGCTATACTTTTCTCCATCCTCCATGGGCCCATGTGTTTCAGCTTATGGAGGCTCTGGGTTGAGATGATAGAATACACTGGACCAGCTAGTCAGATGTGCACAGAGTGCAACAAGCCTAAATATTCTGCCCTGGAATCAGATTTTGCTTTCAGTTAGAAAAAAATAAATAAATATAGTTTATATAATTTCACCAATGTTTTTGGAAAGCAAATGAAAAATATATGTAAATGTGTATATGTGTGTGTATGTGTATACACACACACACACATTTTAACTCAGTCATACCTTCATATTTTAATTGGGAACTTTTTAGCTGAGTAAGTCTCCAAGTGCCTGATAAACACAGAACTTTTAAGCAACAGGTGAAACAGACAGCTTCTCATGTCCTCCACAATACAAAAATTACAAAATGAATGAATAGTCCTTTACCTAGAAGGCTTCAGGTTCACATGCAAGGGGTGTCAAGTGTTGTGTAGTTTAAAATATGTTTACATGTCATTATCAGAATGTCACTATTGTAGTTTCATCCTGAAGAGACCTTCTTGTTTGCAGTTTGTAGCACACATCTGGACAGCCCTTGACAGCACAGTATATGATACTTAAACTATGACGCCCCTCTTAATTTCTAGCCATCATGTACCTATTGTCCTCATCACTACACCATGGACATGAAAAGTAAGACAGAGCACCAAGACTGCAGGTCATAGGCCTCAAGTGAAACAGATAAAATAACCCAACCCTTCCCACAGGCTAAGAGCACAGATAAATATAGGTATTGCTTTTGAGACAAAGCACAACCCAGGCTCAGAAGGCATTATTCAAGACATGGTGGCTTCATTCAGCTTCAACAGGATCTTTATACCATCATAACACCCAATCAACTCCAGCAGTCACTCCCCCCTGCCTAGAGAGGGAAAGCTTCTCCTGGAGGCCCAGCAGAGAGCCTGTGATCAGTATAAACACAGAAGGACTGTGCTATGGTTGGTACAAACAGAACTCCTCATTTGACTATAGTGTGAGGGCAAACACCATCACTACTCCCCCAATTTTGGCTAGAGAAGCAAGCTGTGCCACTGTTCTTGTGATCCAGGATCCATTCACCCAGACCGGCCACCAGTACTATACCATTAGAACCAAGGTTAGGACTGTCTCAGAGGAGGCTTTCCTTGCTGCCTTTGGCTTTTATTGAAAGTGGAACTAGCTGGGTTGGTCCCATGATGCTGCACCCATGGGACAGATGGGAACCAGCGGTGATTATGGATCAAGGGCAAAACAAAAGCAGCAACAGCAACACGGGCAGCAAAATGGTGAGTAAAGAGTTCCAGGGTATGGCCAGGACAGATATGATGGACAACAGAGGTGACATTGATGCCAAGGGACAGCTGAAGCATAGAGGATGGATCAGGTGGAAAAGTAAGACTGGAAAAAGAGAGAAGGCTGTGAGGATCCAATGAGAGAAACTACACAGCCTGGTCTATAGAAGAGCTCCAGGGAGGGGCCAAGCTTTATAGGCTAATGGTCTCTGCACTGGAGGCTGTAACAGTGTAGCCAGGAGCTATGATGTTGGCAAGAGCTGTGACAGTATCAGGTGATGGATGCTGTTGCTACATAGAGACAAAGATTGCACCAGCTGCTCCACACTGCATCACTGGCAGTTGAATCCTGAGTACTGAACACTAACTTGAGTGCCCTAAGCTCTGCCTTCTAAAACTTTTAAGTCTAAAGTTTAGTTCTCATAGGCTGGAGCTATGAACATATGGGTCTGTCAGCCCAGTCTATAAGCCTTCTGCATTGAAAAACTCAAGAAAGGCAACACAGATAGCCTCTTGTGGAAAAAGCAACGGGCAGGTCATTAGTAAAACAACTGAGATGAAAAACACCTACTTGAACTTTATAATTGGCAATTACTCCTCATTTTTCGTCAATACATTAATTATAGGGTATTTAAGAACACTACTATATTTTGCTCAGTATTCTATCTTCACTTTGTATAATAGATGGAGGATTGGATATCAGATCTTAGTAATGATAAAGCTGCAACTTGCAGATGGCCTACTGGGCAGCACACCTGGTAACTAGTATTTTCTTTTTTAAATTAATATATATATTATTAATTTGTTCATATTACATCTCAATTGATATTCCATCCTTTGTATCCTCCCATTCCTCCCTCCCACTTTCCCCCTACTCCCCTCCCCTATGACTGTGACTGAGGGGGACCTCCTCCCCTGTATATGCTCATAGAGTATCAAGTCTCTTCTTGGTAGCCTGCTATCCTTCTTCTGAGTGCCACCAGGCCTCCCCATCCAGAGGAGGTGGTCAAATATGGGGCACCAGAGTTTGTAAAAGAACATTATGACAGGCAGATCAGGTCCCAGGGGTCCTGCCCAAACTATGGCACCAGGCAAGGACAATACATGCAGTAAACTTTGAACTCCTACCCAGATCTAGCCAATGGACAGGACATTCTCCACAGTTGAGTGGAGAGTGAGTAACTGGTATTTTCACCTGTATTCCTTATTCATTAGGAATCCAAAAGGCTTGCGGTGCAGGTACTTAAAAGAGAAACTCACCGAGGCACAGTTTTAAACAGTACTTCTCAAAATCTCATCAAAGTGTTTGCATGCCAAGCCAAATTAAAACCTCTGAGAATGAGAAATATGTCTTTAATAAACCATGGTGGTACATGCTCCAACTTTGAGAAATGCCAGTGTCTCGAGGTAACATCCAGAGAAATCACTTAAAGAATGTGATGTCTCTCTACTCCTCCTACTTAAAATACAGGCCACGTCACTTTTGTCCTGTATACTATGACTTTATGATTTGGTACACAGAATCTGGTCTGAATCAAGAAAGGATGGCTAATATTTACAAACAAACAACAAGCAACCTTTCTGAATACCAATTTGTTATGTCTCAGTTGATTCACTACTATAACATCGTATTACTTCAGGTTTCTAATCTACCTGGCGGGGCAGGTTTCTACTTCCACAAGGCTTACATTTTGATATTGAATAAATTTTTTTGTAACAAAATGCGTACCATAATGACAAAAGTGGAGAGTGGTTACAGACACTGTATACCTCTGAGAAAAAATGGAACTTAGCTAGCCAAAGCAATTAAGCAAGACATTTCTTTGTCCTTATCTCTAAAGTGGAGAAAATCTAGGTGAGATGCCACTAGGACTCTCTATTGAAATATGACATAACCACTTAACTCCTGAAGTTGGTAGATACAAAATGTCAGTAATGGCGTAATAGCCCAAACCCTTAATAATTTGTGAAAAAATTTCCTTTGTTGAATAACGAATAAAGAAAGTTGAGTGTCTGTTTTGTCTTAATGCATATTTCTTAGGAAAAAAAAACTTGAACCAATCCTCATGGAATTCATGATTTTAAGAGATGGGTAGAAAATAGAAGGTAATCAAATATGTGTCCCTGTGTTGGAACTGTGAGGAAAGGCTTAAACACTACTAGTCAGAATGAAACTGCCTTCCTCCACAGGAGAATACTGCAGCAGTGGAGGAGAGCTGCCTGTGAGAAACTCAGTGTGCTCCACTAACTTAGACTCAGTATCTGAACATCAAATGTATAGATATCACATCATTTTCTTTACCTAAAAAATGACATATATTTTTACTCTATTGCTAGATGAAAGGAAAAAAACATGAGCCAGAGGTGTAGTATTCTTTCTCCACTGCCCTTTCTTTGATTTTACTAAATAGTGAAACATATCACAAGAAATGAACTACACAGAATAGTTATGATTATGCAGGTATTAAAAACAGCTTTCTTCCTTCTCACCACCTTATTCTGAACAAAGCTGTTTGTCCATGGCAAAGCTCCATGTATTTCTGCTTCTTGCTTGGGCACGCAGTGTCTGTGCTGACCTCCCACTGCCATACCCTCCATCGCTGTGGTGGTGCTCCTCCCTGTCTTCAGTGGGACTGCTGATATGCTCCTATCTACATGCAAAACTTCACCATCACCCCTGCCTAAATCCCACACTCCATTCTGACTCAATTAAACCCCTGCTTAACAATCCCATCTACTGCCTCCTTTTCCTAGTCCATTTAACCATAGCCTTAGGGTGGGTCACTGTCATGTATCCTGTAGCAATGAACTTTAACTGGCACCATTCACACCCCAATAATATCCACATGTAAAAGACGTGCCTGCCTAAAAGAGCAATGTCATGAGCACAGTACTCTTGCAGGACATGGGAACGGCTATATGTATAAAACTAGCACAGTGCCCTGTCAGTCAGCATGCATCTTCCCACTTCCTTCTGCTACATCTCAGCCATGAGTTAAGCACACCACGAAAGCATTCCCCTTGACTCTTCCATGGCTGTCTTTGTATTGTGCCATTCTTGAACTTGAAATGCTTCTAAACTTCTCAATCCTCCTCTGATCATTTCTTCTTTTAACAGCAATTTCAGAAGCATCCGTGGCAAGACACTGTTGGGAGATGCTAATGCACAGCATGGAGCCAGAGCAGTGTTCCTCAATACATAGCCCCTTCTATTAACTGACAGGGTTTTTTAAAAAAAAGAACATTTTTACAAAGAAAATATTACTAAGGCCTACAAAAATCAAAAGTGGGGAGAGAGTTCAGGGTTGAAAGGGGCTCATGCTGTGGGGTTCAAGAGTAAAGATGACATTCCCTTCGTCTTATATTCTTTATATGGAACGGCATGGGTGATATATGCTTAATGAGAAAAGGAAGCATTTTTTTCCTTGAATTGAAAAAAACGTGTCCCAGACACTCCCTCCTGGACTTGAATTCCTCTAGAACTCCCCCCTGTGCCTGGCTATTGCAGATATAATATTTGTTCTACCAGCAAATTTTTTTCTTTTTTTTACAATGAATACATTTATTCACATAAAAAAATTACACACTAGAGAAAATTGTCACTGACCCGAAGATTTTACATGATGCTAGCTCATTTCTTGGATAACTTTTCTTTTTTTTTTTTTTAATTAATTTATTCTTGTTACATCTCAAAGGTTATCCCATCCCTTGTATCCTCCCATTCTTCCCTCCCTCCCATTTTCCCCTTACTTCCCTCCCCTATGACTGTTCCCGAGGGGGACTTCCTCCCCCTGTATATGCTCATAGGGTATCAAGTCTCTTCTAGGTAACCTGCTGTCCTTCCTCTGAGTGCCACCAGGTCTCCCCCTCCAGGGGACATGGTCAAATACGGGGCACCAGAGTACATGAGAAAGTCATATCCCACTCTCCACTCAAGTGTGGAAAATGTTCTGTCCATTGGCTATGTAATTGTATACAAGAGCTAGTTCATTCATGGTGGTGCCTTCATGAAGAGACAGTGATCATGACTGACATGAGAACCAGAGAGCACCTCATGGTCAGCCTTGTGAGAACTCAGGGAGAAAATGGCCACCTAAGAGGAAGTAGTTCTTCTGGTGAAATATGCAAGCACCTTCATCTTGGACTTGCCTCCAGAACCATACAAAATAACTGTCTATATTGGAAAGCCACTCACTTAAGGTGTTTTTATTATAGCACACAAGTAAGCTAAGACCCTAGCTTCGGTGAGTCTTGTCATGTTGTCTCCCTTGAAATATATTGTTTTATTTCCAGGTAGAGCTACAGTACTAAGTAAAATGCAGCAAAATTAAGAAATTAGTGACTGGTGACTGTTTCACACACCTCCTCCTAATACTTGTGTTTTTAACAAAAGTTCAATATCTTTCTCTTAAGGAGAAAGCATCGACCTGTAATCTTGTTTCTTGGGGAATATTTTCCAACATTAAGAGACATCATCGTCATCATCATCATCATCATCATCATCATCATCAGAGAGCCTAGTCTCAAAATTTGCTAGATAAAAACCTATAATGTTTCTAAGTATCTAAGAATAGCCTGTTGACAAGGATTACCTTGTCCAAAGTGACTGAAATGCTGAAGTTATTCAACCCTGATCCATTCATATAATCAAGGGCATCTGAAGGTGGGTCTGTCAGTGATAAAGTGATGAAGGCACTGGGAAAGCAGGCAAGGGGAATCTGCTAGTTCTCATCTCACAACACTTACCTCAGGCAACTCTCTTTGCACAAATATTTAGAAACTCAGAGGAGGAAAACAACTCATTCAACTTTCCCATCACTGGGAACAAAATACCAGCAGGGAGCGTTTAAAGGTGAGATGATTGATGTTCCTTGAAGAGGAAGAGATGTCAAACCTTAGTTCCTTTAGCCCATGTGCTTGGGGCAAGCCATCAATGCAGTGAGGATGCGGGATAGGTAAACACCTTTATGTGGAAGAGATGGGGGTTGGACAGGAAGGAGTATGAGATAGTATACCCCTCAAGCCCTACCCTTAGTGGCTTACTCTATCTGGAGTCTTCTTAATTGCCACCTGGGATAAAGAACTAAAAAAATTAAGCTCATGGAGTCCCTTTTGCACTAAACCAGGACAATAGTTAAAGCCATGAAGATGCTGTTTTTACCTGATATTTCTAATTTCATCTCTTGGGCATATCTAGAATAAATATACATTCTATATATTTCTTTCATATATTTGGAGGCATGTGCAATTTCCCCTCTATGTTATCCTTGTTATACTTAACACAAGTATTCCAATCCTTTCTTATTACTTTAGACAATGTGGCTATGATAGTTGCACTTACACTAATTTAAATGAAGTGCCAGGGACTGGGATATAAGTCTGAGTTTCCCAGTATGTGCAAGTCCTGGGAGCTCTCCACAGTGCTGCAAAAATAAGTAAGTTGATAAAGTGAATGCTGACCTCCTACTAAGTCCTGAGAGCTTCACATCATTCATTACTAATTCAAGCTTTGTGTAGGGTTTTATTTATTTGTTTTAATATATTTAAAATACTTAGTTTATTTAACCATATAAGTTTGGAGTTAGAATAATTAACAAGACATATTCTAGCAGCAAAAAGTCACTGGGGCTGGTCCTCCAGGCTCCCATAATATTCATCTCATCCTCATATTGATAATTACTCAAAAAGCTACACCCACTCTTCATTTTCCCATTGCACATGAAAGGCCTTCGGATTAGCGGTGTGGAGGACTTCAGAGAAGCATGCCTCCTACTTGGCTTTTATCTCTGAGCCCAGCTATCCTATCAGAAAGAGCCATTAGGCTGGTGTGAAACGACTTGTTTTCAGTAAACACATCATGGTTTCAATAGCACAAATACCTTATTCATTTGTGTTATTCATCTATATTTAATAAAACTTTACAGTTTTACTATAGATAAGTCAATTTCATGTTCTGTTGATCCACAATACAACAAACCTATGCTCTCAAACATCAAACACGGTCTTCCTGCTCTACTGTCCTGGAACAGCTGTGAACCAGCAAGTAGAACACGGGGTAGAGATGCGGATGCTGCCCATTGAGCTATTGGCTTTCAGCCCATTCCTTCTCTGTTCATGTGACACGTGAGCTTAATAATAATAATGATTGCCAACTTCACAAGTTCTGGGTTCTCAACCTGTGGTTGTGACTCCTCTGGGGTTACCGGGGCTGTCTAAGACCATTGGAAAGGATGATTCATAACAGGAGCAAAACTACAGTTATGGCGTAGCAGCAAAAAAAATTATGGTTGGGGGTCAACACAGTTTGAGAAACTGTATTAAAGGGTAGCAGCACTAGGAAGCCTGAGAATCACTGCTTTACAATCACTTAGGAAACAAATCTCTGAGCACATTTGTAGGAGAGTTTGTAGACTGAGTTGGGATGGGAGTCTGCAGACTAAATGTCAGTGGCATCTTTTGTTGCCCCAACATTCGTCACTGTATGCTTCCTGGCCAGGTATACAATGTGATCAGTTGCTTCATGCTCCTGAGCACACATCTTCCTGTTATCCTGCCATGATGAACTAACTGCAAGCTTGAACTGTGAGGCAGAATAAGCCCTTCCTTCCATAAGTTGCTTTTGTCTGATATTTTGTCACAGAACTGAGTAAATTAACTACTACAGGCATTCATTTACCTTCTCAGTTGCAGTATTCTTATCCATATACTGGGGGGGGCAGTGGCTGACATAATTACAGAGAACTATGAGGATTAATTCTGTTCGTAGCATTTAGGAAGCGTTGGGCACATAGATGTGGCCAGGGAGTTCACTGCTAATTAAAAAGAGTCTACAATGCACTGCTACCTTAGTTCAAGCTGCTAAAATCAAAAGTGTCCTCACTGCTCTGGCCAAAACTCAAAGAAGCATATTGAACTATTTTATCCCTTCTCCTGGTTTTTTGCTTCATCTTGGTCAAGAGTGCCTTATTTTGTGGCATTTAAAGATAATCTCCTTCGATAGAAAATATATCAGCAACATAGACATTGAATTCTTCCAGTCTCTCATGCTCTATTAAAATTTCACCATCTGCTGTCTCCAAGGGCTCAGTTCCATCTTTGGTATTATTAGACTCTACATGTTTAATCTTTTGAAATATATGGAGAGAAATGGAGAGAATGTGAAAATACAATACTACAAAATCTTCAACTAAAATGAAACAAAAGTTCATATCTATACATAACTATTGAATAACCACTTCCTTGTCAGTGCATTTAAATGAATTTAAATAACTGACTTTTGCTTATTAATTTGTAGTGACGAGCAACAACCAACGACAACTTGACTGAACATCCTTTCTCTTTCTAAACAGAAACCACTTGCTGTTACATAATGTATAAACACATGTCTTGGAATTTTAATATTGACCAATTAATCTTGCATTTTTAATGAAGTAGTGCAATCTATTAGTAAGGCATACACAGGCAGAATCAGAAACTAGCTCCATATATTTCAGATACTGCCATTTATCTCAAGCATGTTGCTAGGCCTATCTTTTCATCTAGAGCTGGTGCAAACTAACGTACTTGCATTCTGAATGCTAAACTGGCAAAATCATTGAACATATTATTGATGGACTATTTTTGCTTGCATGTCTTTCCCCTTTATATAATTAAGAAGTCTTTTGAAACTTCAAAGGAAACAGTTGAAAACTCTAACATTGACTAAAAAAATGTTTGAGAATTCTAAGTTACAATGACTCCAAAAAATAACAAAAATTAAAATAATAGTTTCAGAAAATAGAATTGGAAGAAGCTGAGTTTTTAATCTCTAAAACACTTAGGGACATGGATTTTTTTTCTCTGTTGTACCACTGACAGTGGCACTGTGGTTACAGATTGCTTTCTAAATAGCACACACCCCTGAATGAAGCCTTCTTGACATACATCCATTTCTACCATGCAGGCTCGGCTGCTGCTTTATTGAAATACAAACACTCCATGTAGGTGCCCAGGGAGGCCACAGTCTCCTTCAGACTGCTTACTGCCATACACAGGAATTCTCTCACTGAAAAGCTGATTCCACCTTTATTCAGGACCCTGGTCCTTCCCGAGGCATCATAGTGTGGGTTGTCCTTTAATATGCCAGAGACTATGCAAAACATACGGGCAGTTTTCGGTATATATTGAAATAAACAGGAAGGGCAGACATGGATGGAGGGAGTGTTTGCTACATGTTCTTCCACAAGAGAACATGATTCCATGCTCTACACCTTGAATCAGGGTGTAACACTTTAGGAACATACTTAACATTATCACCTTGTGCATACAGATTAATATACTGCACATGTTATTTTTTTAAAAAAATGTTACACATGTAAATATATCTCTTCATAACAAGCTTTGTGAACAAATAGGCAAACTATCAAGATAAGACTTATTAGCCTGCGAACATAAAGTGGGGGAGGAGATCCCCCTCAGACATGGACCTAAAGGAGGGGAATAGGGTGGGGGTGGGAGGGTAGGAGGAACGGAAGGATACAAGTGATGGGAGAACAATTGAGTTGTAATAGAAAAAAATCATAACAAGCTTTGTGATTCCACTGTGAAATGTCTACCACAGGCACTTATGCGTGAACACTTGGTTCCCTGGTAGTGGCACTGTTTGGAGAGACTTTCAGTCATCTGGGATCATGGTCTAAAGTGGGAAGAAATGGGTTTCTGGAAAGCATAACTTGAGGGTGAAATTCGCTTATGGTTCTCATCTGATCTCTCTGATCCACCAAGATGTGAGCACACATCACTGCAGGCTCCCACCATCATCATGGATGATACATCAGAGACCACAAGGTAAAATAAGTATTTCTTTTCTTAAGCTGAGACTGGGGCTAAAATTTGGAACCAGTTTAATGTTCCAATGGTGGCTAGAAACTGCTATTTTCAACAGTATAAAGTTAAAGAAATGGGGATTAAAAAGCATAGTTGGGGATGGGGTTCAGATTCAGACACCTCAGGTTCACACATCATCCTCTCTATGTGGCTTATATACTTTGGTGAAGCTGTATTAATTCTGTCACATGCAAGGCAGGCCTGATAAAATAACAGTGATGTTTAGATTATTAACTGAAGTCACTTATAGAAGCCACACCTCTTAAGAGCTTATGAAGAAGAGACCTGGGCTTCTAAAAAAGTCTAGACTACACACACACAATGGGTAAAAGTATAAATAAAACTAGATATATGAAAAGAGCTTGTGGGCATGTGTGATGGCATTTAAGCTTGAAGAAATATTTCCTCTTTCTCAACTAGAAGAGAGAAATGAAACACAAAAGTTAGACTCAAGAGCTAGAGATGCAATATCCATCCAAGTGCCACCAACGAAAGAAAGCCCTTACGATCCAATGTTAAGAGCATTTCTAGTCACAAAAGATACACTCTAGTGTAAGACAAAAGGTCTCATCATCTTAGCTCATTACCAGTGCAGTCTTCTCCATTCCAATAAAAGTCCCCAAGGAACCTTCAAAGCTCATGTAGTTCCATTCATACAGAGGGAACATTCTACAAAGGCTTTATTCTGCCTATCATCAGTCCCTGCAGTGCACAGTTGTTACATAAACACATAATAAGTCAATACTTTTGAATATGTTTTTCTTCTGGCTAAGCTTAATTCCAGGAGGAGCCTTCCATCCATGCCTACCAGTATTCTGTGTTGCTGGTCCATGTGTCAACATCCTTTATGAGGTTAACCTGTCACCTGACTGCTCTCTGCCTGGTATGTATTTTGACATAAGAAGCTGTTGTTTCAGGAGTTGGTATCCCAGCAGGATATAAGGTCTTGATCAGCACCTCTGTGGGCCATATCTCAGTGTTCTCCCAAGATGATATTTTTTAGAGGGTTGTCCTATATCTATAGCTGTTCAATGTATTGAAAGTATTTCCTACCAGAGATTGGACCTATCTTTTTGATTTGATAACAATTTCCCTATGCTTCTCTAATAGAAATTTTCAAGTTGCAAAATGGCCAACACTGTTTGATTAAATCTTATTAGGTAACAAATATACATGCATAAAAGACAAAATATACATTAACATCTTAGCAAAGTAATTTAATGAAAGAGCAAGAAGACTTTTCCTTTTGATTTTTTCTTTTAAATTAGTGGTTAAATAACTTTTAAAAAAAGATGCTTATCACATCAATTTGAAACCCTTTTAAGTGCCTTGACATTTTAAGTGCCAGGACATAAATGGTAGGACCCTTTTGAGGAGGACAAAGCATTTACAATACCATACCTACAAATCTAAACACAAATAGTGACTGAGATGCAGGCATATATTGGATGTATTATAATCTGCTACAGTTTACCTAAAATGAGTTTTTGAAATACATAAGTTTGATGTAGAAATTGTGACTACAAATTCATAAGGTGTGCTGTTTCCTCTCTCTATGGAGAGTAGAAAAGTAGTTGAGTAGTCTTAGATTATGTGACAAACCACCTAATATAAAACTAGATTCACTTTATTCTCCTTAAAGTACTAAGGAAACTATTGAGAGTAGTCTTCTCCTGTGCTCAGAGACCAACTTCCATCATGTTTAACTTCATGAAGATTTCCTCTCTTCTCAATTGCAATATTGTTGCCTGAAAAACTTCTTCTCAGCTATTAAACACAAGGAAATGGATGGAACTAGAAATGATCATCCTGAGTGAGGTAACTCAGACCCAGAAAGACACACATGGTATGTACTCACTTCCAAATGGATTTAGCCATATAATGCAGGGTGCAACACTATAATACACAGACCTAAACAAGCTAAATTGCAAGGTGGACCCTAGGGAGGATGTTTAATTATCATTCAGAAGGGCAAATAGAATAGACACCAGAAGTGGTTGAAGAGAAGGAACAGGACAGGAGCCTACCATAGAGGTTCTTTGAGGCATGGGAGAATAGCAAAGTAGAAGGATCCAGAGGATCCTAGAAACCTACAAGTAGAACATTATGATAGGCAGATTTGGGCCCAGAGTTCCCGCTCATACTAAAGCACCAGCCAAGGACAATACAGGCGGTAAACTTTAAACCCCTACCCAGATCTAACCAATGGTCAGAAAAGTCTCCACACTTGAGTCGAGAGTGGGATATGACTTTCACATGAACTCTGGTGCCTCACATTTGGCCATGTCCCCTGGAGGGGGAGACCTGGTGGCACTCAGAGGAAGGATAGCAGGTCACCGAGAAGACACTTGATACCCTATGAGCATATACAGGGGGAGGTAATCCCCCTCAGGAACAGTCATAGGGGAGGGGAATAAGGGGTAAATGGGAGGGGGGAAGAATGGGGGGATACAAGGGATGGAATAACTATTGAGATGTAACAAGAATAAATTAATAAAAAAAATTTTAAGTGGCAAAAAAAAAAAGAAAGAAAGAAAGACTCCAATTAGCAGGGAATCAAAGCTGATGCTGGGACTCACAGACAAACTTTGGGGGTGGAGCTCATGGAGTCTTATGGAAGAGTTGGGAGACAGAAGTACCTGGAGGACAGAAGCTCCACAAGGAGACCAATGGAGCCAACAAATCTGGGCAGAGGAGAGGGAGGCAGGGGCAGGGGCTGCAAAGACTGATGCAGCAACCAAGTACCATGCATGCTGAGGACTTAGACTCCTGCTCAGATGTAGTGGATAGGCAGCAAAGTCTCCTTGTGGGTCCCATAATATTGAGAGTAGGGGCTTTTTCTGACATGCACTCTAGTGCCCCATTTTTTGATCACTTTCCCTTTGCCAGGCCACAGAGGAAGAGGATATAGGCAGTCCAGATGAGACTTGAGAGACAGGAAGAAGGCTCCCCATTTCTGAGGACTAGGGAAAGGGGGAGGGGGAAGAAGAAAGGAGGGAGGGCACAGAAGAGATGAGGGAGGGAGCCACAATTGGAATATAAAGTGAATAAGTTTTTTTTAACATTTAAAATTTTAAAAACCTTCTTTACCTAGCACAATTTATTTCATTTCCTTCCTTCTTTCCTTTCTTCCTTTCCTTTTATATTTTATTATTTAAATATGTATCATCAGCTAGCATATAACCACAGAACACAGCTAAATGCATAAAGGGGAGTTAAGGTGTTGTTACATGAATCTTCCAAAGCACATGCATGTGCTCTGAATTCTGACTGCCTTGAGCTGACTATAATACACAGCCACAGAAGCCCTTCAAACCCAGGCTTCCATTCTGAGTTTTTGTCTCAACTGTCTGCACACAGAAAATGTTTGATGAGTTCATTACTGCATACTTGTATCTGTTTAGAACGCTGAACAACTGAATTCAGTTAGTCTGACATAAAGTGGCTTTTCATGTCAATGAAATATTGATGTATTCAATAAACCACAGCTAAAACCCAGGCATCTTGAGTCTATGCTCATCCAATCTAAAAATCTTGTCAATAATTTTGCTGGCATGACATCCACACAGCCAAGTAATGATTTTTTTAAGTGCTACATTGGAAGTAGGAAATTATCTTTATCAAAATGTCACTTATGAAAATATCTTCTTTAAAACAACAATGCTGTAAACAGCAATCTCCACACTGACAATTAAGCGTAATTAAACGCTAGACTTCTCATATAGCTTCTTCCATTCTCGGGATCTTATTTTTCTGGGCTGAGCTCAATTTCCTTCTCAAGAACATGTTGTTCTTGTCAGGGAAAAATGAAGCTACCAACTGGAAAATTATTACAAGACATAAAGGCATATTTAGCCATATGACAACCCCAATGACTCTAAAGATATCTAAACAGAAGCAGAGAATGGGTTAACAACCAACAGGGAAGTTGTGACCATAAGGAACAGAAGGTGTCCTGAAGCATCTGTGCTCAAGACAATGGTGGGGTCCTCACTCTTTTTCTGCAGAGTGGCCAACACTGGTCACATTTTTCTCTATTTGAATTTTTAAATAGATATTTATATGACCATAAATCAGTAAAAATGTTTTATGGATGTGGGGGAAAGTCAAAGCTATAGTAGCAAAGGAAAACACTGGTTAATTTTAATGTATATTTATTTTCATGTACTTTTATTCATTTGCTGAAAATGTAATTCCAAAATTATATGCTGATGCTGTCCGGATGTCCAACCTTTGGGAGGTACTTTTGGATTAGATGAAGTAAAAGGAGCTCTCATGATATTATTACTGGCTTGAGAAGAGGCTGGATCTGCTATATTGTTCCTATCAGATTTGCCAAACATTGCTGGGGAGGGGAGGCACCCAAAATAGTGATGGAATTGAGGACTAGAATTCTCTAGAGAAAGTTCTCAGTGTTATTTGGCATTAGTTGTTCAACCAGCCAAATAAATACATCAATGGAATACTGCAAAATGTATCCATCTTTCTCATCTATCTCTTGATCTGTAACTTAGAGATACTGTTATTTTGAATTTGCTGAAAGAATTAAAATATAGCATATTTATACAATAAAGAAGAAGAGGAGGCAGGGAGCACTGAGTTTCCACACCTGCAGTGTGATGGCCCCTCTGCTATGTCATGATGCAGCAGGAATGACCTTGCACACTAAAAACATACTCCAGGAATCCCACCCTCCAGAACTGGGAGAATACATTTCCCATCTTTAGCAAGCAACTCAGTAGAAAGTGTTTTATGAAAGCAAGAGAAAACAGACTAATACTAGGACAGACAACTTTTTAGAAAAACCAAGAATGGGACCAAAGTCAGAAAGAGAAGCAAGGGTGGTAATGATAGTCAAGGTCACATTTTCATGAATTTTATCTCACTCAATACAGCTATGGAGAGACAGGCAGAGCAGATGCAGGATCAACTTTATTCTGAGGGTAATTCAGAGATTCAGGACCTTTCCAACATCCTTTTCAGAAAATGGTCTGATTCTTACAGACAAGAATGGATGGGTTTAGGATAGACACATGAAGCAATCCTGGAGTTTCTCAGAGTTCTAAAGTCATTCACTTTCACACTGATAATACACTTTCTGTCTTAAAAGAACAAAGTGATATGCCATCATTTGCTAACTTCTGCAATATCAAATTTTTTTCTTTTTTTATTAATTTATTCTTGTTACATCTCAATGGTTATCCCATCCCTTGTATCCTCCCATTCTTCCCTCCCTCCCATTTTCTCCTTACTCCCCTCCCCTATGACGGTGCAATATCAAATTTTAATTGCTGAATTATGAAGTACATTTGTATTGTTAATATAAACATGTTTATGTACATGTGCTCATTCTGTGCATTTAAGAAGTCTTCTTCCAATGGAACTTATTTGAAGAAGCACTTGAGAATATATGTAAGTGTTTGATTCTTCATTTCCCTTTTTTGTCTCAAAGATAAGCCTTGGTTTTTTTAATGTTATAATAGTATAATTGTGCTCTTAGTTGGATGTACTTACCAGTGGCCTTTATAAAATGGGGAAGACATTAAATTTCCTTTCAACATTGGCATCCCAGTCTTTCCGTTTATCTCCCAACTTGCTTATATTACATGAATACTATTTAAGACTTGTAGGTTTGTAAGACAAAGAAAATCTAGGTCTGACTAGAGTAAGTAAAAAGATGTAGACTTATTCAGCTAGAAAGCTCCCAGCTTGTACACTCTGAAAGTTGGTAGATGGTAGAGTCAGTGATGTTACTAAGACAGTTGCTTCTGCTTTGTTAACTGAAGCATAGATTTCATTGTAAAGTAGACTCTCTTCTTTGCTCTATGGAAAACATAAATTGAACCCTGCCAATGGTGCCAGGAAGTTATTACCAGTCAATCACAGAACTTGGAAAATTTATATTCTAAATAATAGTTTAAATGTCTTACATTTTAAAAAATATTTGTTGAACAAATAAACCAAGAAACAAATCAGTATAATTCCAAGTCAGTTGGATCAGGTCTCTGCCTTGACAAACATCCACAAATCAACCTTAGCTAAAGCTCATTGTTTTCATTACTTGACTCTACAGATCAATGGGTCTACATATTACCATAAGACATGACATGTACAATCTGACTAGATTTTAGTAGCATATGGCATGCAATTCATGCTCGTACATTATAAATGCTCATAAGATAAATACTCACTGATGTTAGAATCCAGTGGGTTATGCTAAGATGTAATGGTAAGAATTCTGGGGTTATTTTTGTTTTTTGTTTTTGATTTTCTTCTACAAAGTAAAAGTCATTTCTAAAGGCCTGCTCTCCAGCAAGTATTCATTAACCAGTCTTTTTTTAAAACTAGATGATTATCTTGTCTTAGATCATCTTTTAAGGGCTTGACAAAGTTGTGAATCAACAATATCAACATAATCAAAAAAAAAAAAGGAAATACTTGAACACCCCACATAATGAGATTTCACCTCAATAATGACTGTGCATGCCTACTGAATGATCCATGTAGTGGTTTCCCAACAGAGTGAGTTCACACAACCATCTGTTAGAGACTAGGAAAGAAACATCAAGATTTACCCTCAGATTTATTTTTATGTTAAACTTTTATGACACTCTTATTTATATGTTGTTTATTATATGTAAAATATATTATTTTAGTTTTATAGTCATATAATTTAAACATACACATTGGTATTATAATAAAAATAATTTTGAATCCACTTAAGAAGTAGAGAAAGCATTTCAGACGCAGTTCGGCTACAATGTGAGAGCATCTTATGGCCTCTCATTGAAACTGAGTCTAGAGCATCTTTTCCTATATGGAGAGATAACAATGTTATGAGTGGCTTTGCACTATTCACTATGGCATCCTAACAAAATCTTCTCAGACACACACCACATGCACACCACATACACATACACATACACACACACACACACACACACACACACACACACACACACATCAGAGAAGATAATCCAGTCAAGTTAGTGTAAGTGGACATACATCCACCTTGGAGACAGGACGTTTACATGTGGTTCAGACTCGCTGTCCTGTGAACTTCCAGGAATCTGTGTTCCCATCTCCCGCCTCATCATTGCTGGTTTTCAGGCACATGCATAGACACAACTGAGTCCAGCTTTTTGCATGAGTCTTGGGCATCAGAACTCAAGTCTTTATTCTTTCAATGTAAATGCTTCACTGACCAAACCATCATCCCAGCCCATAAGGCATTTATTAATGTTATATTTCTAATAAAAAGAGAAACATGCATTAGGAAAGTTTCCAATTACAAAGGCCAGGTCCTTCCCCGCAAGACAGAATCCTCATTTTGGCAGCTGGGAGTGATCTAAAGTTAATTATTGAGCCTCTCTGAGCCTAGAGCATTTGTTTTGAAAAAGAAATGAAGGTGATTACTTGCAGTCAGTTATGAAAGATGCTAATGACTTAGGGGTTACTTGATGTTCCCCAGGAGTCAATCTTCCATTCACAAACTCACTATTTACAGAAAAGACTGGTGTCTTCAGCCATATTTGATGGATAGCCAAAGCCTGAAGTGATACCCATGTCTGGTTGATTGAAACAAATAAACAAGCAAGAATGGAAAACACCCACTTATATGAATAATAAACTGATCTTCAAATGTTGTGCCACCATTGGCAATGGGGAAATCTATTTTAAAATGTCTACCACAAGCCTCATATTTGACCACGTCCCCTGAATGGGGAGACCTGGTGGCACTCAGAGAAAGGATAGCAGGCTACCAAGAAGAGACTTGATGAGCATATACATGGGGAGGAAGTCCCCCTCGGGAACAGTCATAGGGGAGGGGAGTAAGGGGAAAATGTGAGGGAGGGAGGAACGGGAAGATTCAAGGGAGGGCATAACCATTGAGATGTAATATGAATAAATTAATAAAATAAATTTTTTTAAAAGTAAAAAAAAAGGTCTACCACAAGAAAAAAAGTTGTGTCAAGGACACTTATGAGTTAAAAGTGGCTGCAGGTGTATGTAAAACACACCAGTAGGATATAAACGTAACCTACACAGTAGTAATTCTACATTATACTCATTGTTTAAGAAAAAAATCACAACCTATCATTTAATTAATGATATAATGTTCCATAGTTGCCTTCCTTTTAAATATATGATATACTAATACTACTGATTGGATAATAAATTAAAAATACTTGTTTCAAAATGAATATAGAGAAAAGGACTTAAATATTTGGCCATATGCTGCTAAATGTGTTATTATGACTTAAGAATAGGAAATAAAGAGTGCTCCTAACCAACCTAGATGTCCCTCAGCAGAAGAGTGAATAAAGACAATTGTGTACATTTACACAATGGAATACAACTCAGCTACTAAGTACAAGGAAATCATGAAATTTATAAGCAAATGGATTGAACTAGAAAATACTGTCGTGAATCAGGTAACCCAGACCCAGAAAGACACACATGGCATGAACTCACTTATAAGTGGGTCTTAGTCATAAAGTACAGCATAACCATTCTATAGTCCACAGTTCCAAAAAAGCTAAATAACAAGGAGGGCACAAGGGAGAATGCTTGAGTCTCACTCAGAAGGAGGTGGATGGATGGAGAGACCTGGGTAGGATAAGGGGTGGGGGAGGGGAGCAGGGAAGGGATTAAGAATAGGGAGAACAGGGGAGATAGGGCCTGGTGAGAGAAGGGAACTATGAGGTGAGAGGCATCCCTGGGAGATGTCAGAGACATGGCATAGGGAAGTCCACAAGAAACCTGTGGGGGCCACACTAGCATAGACTCCTAGCAGTGAGGGATATGAAGTCTAAAGTGGACACCTCTTGTAGCCCGGCAGTACTTCTAGTAGAGGGATAAGAACACCAACCACCCCACAACACGTTTGACCCAAAATTTGTCCTGCCTACAAGATTTACACGGACAAAATAAAAAAGAAAAGAAAAGAAAAGATTGACGAAATGGCCAACTGAAGACTAGCCCTACTTGAAACAAATCTCATGGGAGAGAACCAGTGCCTAACAATATTAACGTTACTTTGCTATGTTTGTAAACAGGTGCCTAGCATAACTATTCTGAAAGGCTTAACTCACTGATGGAAACAGATGCAGAGACAAACAAACAAACACTACACAGAGCTCAAGGAGACATACGGAAGAGTTGGGGAAAAGACTGAGGAGCTCGAGAGCTGAAGGACTCCACAAGACGACTTACAGTGTCAACTAACCTTGGCCCATTGTGGTTCACAGAGGCTGAACCACCAACCAATGTGCATATATGGACTGCTCCTATGCCCCCTACACATATGTAGCAGATGAGCAGGTTGGTCTTCATGTGGGTCCCCCAGGAACTGGAGCTGGGTCCCACTTTGACTCTGAGGCATCCTGTTTCCCTAACTGGGCTACCTTGTCTGGCCTCAGTGGAAGAGGATGCTCCTAGTCCTGGAGTGACTTAATGTGCCATGGTGGGTTGTTACCTCCCCTTTCTCTGCGGAGGAAGGGGTAGAGTGGGGAATGGGTGTGTGAGGGTGGGCACTGGAAGGAGAAAGGGTGTGTAATGAGAGGAGGATACAAAGTTGATGAGTAAATAAAATTTTAAAAATTAAAAAGACCTAATTTGTATAAGCACCTGCAAATTAAAATGTCAGGCATCAATTCAGTTATACACTTTTACACTGTGTTCTTCCTAATGTTTGTGCTAACATGTACAATAGAAAGGGGGCATGAAGAGGTTGGCATCTATGGTTATCTTTATACAATATTGGCAGTGAACCTTCCCTTGCTGTAGCATCAACTGCTCAATTCCAAAAGTTATAACTATATCTTAAACTCTGTTTAGGCAAAATAACAATTTATTTTCATATAGTTTATGTATACAAAATAAAGAAAGAATGTTTTGAAGATCAAAAAAAAAAAAAAAAAGAGTGTTCCTAAATTAACCAATAGAGTAGGGTATGGATTAGACAGCTCAGTGTGTCTTAAAGCTCTGCACTAAAGCATCAAATTTGGGAGGAACAACAAGCAAATCCCACTGACTGAGCCCATCTGCACTGGATTTGCTAGGAGAAACCAAACTGGTCCTTCCGGCTGCATCACGGTGGCCAATGCTTTTGAGAGACTGCCTACAAATACAGAGTCGAATTTTTTCATCTCTACCCTTTCCTCCACTAAACTCCAAAATCAGGCAGGAATGTCTCTGTGCTGCTTATGAAATTATTTCTTGGTAAGTTCACACTCCCATATTCTCTGTTTTATAGAGAAGAGGCTGTGACTGTGCATATTTAATTTCCTTTGGCAGCTGAAAACTAACATTATGAAAATAAGGACAAGCAATCACACCTGGAGAATGTAAAGGAAAGAGGAGAGGCTCACTGCATCCCTGTGCTGTTATTCCTGTTAATATAATCTCTTGGATGACTGGGTTCACATCTGAGCCTCTGTAGACTCTTGTGGATCCATCTCAGCTCTAACCCTTGGAGATACAACACCAGCTAAGGCAGCTTCATGCTCAGTATGGAAGAACTTTCTCTGAGATTCTAAGCTTTTCTGTGTGTGCGTATGTGTGTGTGTGTGTATGAATGCATGTATGTATGTGCGCATATGACTAGTCTTGTCTACATTACTTTTTTAAAAACCCTGGAGCTCCACAGATTCAGATAGGTGGACTGGTGATGCGCAAGCTCCTAGGATTCTCCTACCTCTACCTCACAGTGGTGGGCTTGCAGGCTTCTGCAATCCCCTCAGCTTTCTACCTCAGTGCTGGAGACAGAACTGGGGTCCTCGTGCTTCTGTTGTGTGCATTGATTTTCTTCTTGCTGTTACAAAGTACCTGAGAAAATCAATGTAAGGGAGAACAGGTTTGTTTTAGTTCAGTTTAAGGATGTGGCTCGTCATGACAGAAAGCATGGTAGCAGGGCTATGAGGCTGTCCATATTGAGTCTTTTCTGACTAGGTCTCAGTTCTCTTCCTCTGTGCAGTATGGGAGCCCAGTCAATGGAATGACGTTGCCCATGTTAGGGGTATCTTCTCTCCTCAATAAATCCAGTGTTTGTAAGTCCTCTGATACCTCACAGACATGATTATTCCATTTTTCAATATTAACCCCACTCGGAGCAAGCCATTCACCACCTACATTATCTCTTAAATTCTGATGTTTTTATCTCTTGGGCTCTGAATTCTGTTGTTTACTGAAGCTGTTTGCTGTGTCCCCTCAGCTGTCCAATTTTTTCCTCTTCGGTCCCTCATATCCTAGCCCTTCAATTCTCCATAATAAATTTCCCCTTCTGAAATAGAAAATGGAGTTTTGTTTTTCCAACTGCCTGCTGAAAGATTCAGTATTTAGGATTAAGACCTTCAGTGATAAAACTTGAAAGCTAGGCCTTGGGTGAGGATGTTCAACTCTGCCAGTGGAAATTACAATGCTGACAAAATATGGCATGGAAGAACATGCTGATTAAAAGTACTATCATCACAAATATTTGTGTTGGTCCTTGTTGCTTTCTGTGGCTGTGATAAAATACTTACTAAAATCAACTTGGGGAGAAATGGGTTTATTTCATCTTATGTTTCACCAAGAGAAGCCAGGCTAGTGATTCAAGGCAGAAACCAAGGCTTCTTGTTCTCTTTGGCTTTCTCAGTTGCTTTGCTTATATATTCCAGGCCCAGCTGCCTAGGGATGGCAGCACCCATATCAATTAGCAATTAAGAAAATTACCCACAGACTAATCAGATGGGAGCAATTCTCCAATTGTGCTTCCCTCACCTTGAGTGATTATAGCTTGGTTTTTGTTTGTTTGTTTGTTTTTCATGTTGGCAAAAAAGAACTAACTGGCACAGAGATAAAGTATTTAAATGATTCAAAACTTTAGAGAGCCAGGAGTTTGTGATCCTTGACCATTACTTCAGCTATGGAGGTCATACAGACTCTAAGGTGACACTTAGCTGGCTTTAAACTTTTATCTCATGTCACTTTGGTTTCAACCACACCCATAAAATTATCTTTTGTTGCTTGCAACTATGGATATGACTTCATGGATAATCCAATTGTAATGTTGAAATTTGCAAATTTAGATTACACTGCCAGCCCACAATTCAAAATTAGTGTGAATGCAAATTATACCATAAGTTCACATTCTCCCTAAATATGACAGTTATGGCATAGATTGAGAAGTATTGGAAAACTACGGTTTAGACTGAGATATTTGAACAGACACAAAAGATTCTAAACCCATACCCCCGCAAGCTTCTCTGGGTTTCTCATACCAAAGAATCAGTGTTCTCTCTTGGTCTGAACATAGCAGCCTTTTATTAATGAAAGTCTCAGGAGGGAAGGGGGAGACACTCACAAAAACAGTTGGCTTACAAAGGGATAGCTGTTTTCCTTAGGACTTACCCCATTATTTTCTTATTCTTTACAAGACATGAGATACAATCAACATATTTTGACAGAAATATGGGAAATGGATATAGAATTTAATTCTATACCCATGACAAGCCAAAGCAAGTGTGACCTAACATCAGATTGGGCTGGATTACTAACATGGCAGAACACAACACATGCCCCATAAAATGCTAGCTTTCGAGTCACAACAACCTGATGGATTAAACACCTGACATCTAGTTCAAGAAAGAGCTGCATGCACTGAGGATAATATGCCCTGCTATATCATGACACAATGGAACGAATCCAGAAGAGTAGAAAAATTAGAATACAGAGTAAATTTATCATGTGCAAACTGTGTACTCACCCTCATTCCAACTTGAGAAAAACCAGTACATTCCATCTATCAAAGTATTAAGAAATACATCCACGACCATCTCCTTAACAAACTCTGTACTATCTGAATCTTGAACTTCAGAGACAGCAGAGAGGGTGCTATCATTGATAGGCTCCTCATTCTACTGTGATCATGGGTATTGAAGACCAAAGGCAAATACCTACTTTCCATAGACAAGATAGACACATATACCATTATAGGGAGCAAAAAAAAATTACCAGAAAGAATATTTTATATTGCTTAAAATCAATCAGGGTGCCCTAGAAATGCAATAGTTAGGCAATCACAGCAATGTAACTTTGTCTACATGAAGAAAGAAAGAAAGAAAGAAAGAAAGAAAGAAAGAAAGAAAGAAAGAAAGAAAGAAAGAAA
>OU015743.1:79946607-79958982 GCA_907169655.1 Acomys percivali | reverse complement strand
AAAGAAAGAAAGAAAGAAAGAAAGAAAGAAAGAAAGAAAGAAAGAAAATTCTGGTATGCTTTGACCTGATTTGAGTTATCACAATGGAAAGTCTAATTCATTGAAAATGAAGCTGGTGAAGTTTCTGAGGCTCCATTAACAAGATCACTATCTCAAAGTCACATAACTTAATGTTGCATTAGGACATACTGCTCTTAGATTTGGAAGTATTGTATACCAATTTCCTGATCAACATATAAATCTGCCCTTTCAAGTGAAGTCCAGAGCTTGAGAAGTTTCTGAAGTTGACAAAGCTGCAAATGCTGCTTTAGCATTGAATCCTGCTGTTCCTGGAGAAACAATGGAAGTCAAAGTGTCAGTGCCAATGAGGATGGTCCACACAAGGATGGCAACCAACCACAAGAGCAGGACAGCACCAGTGGGCAGGGATGGGAGGATCTTTAGTGATGTTCTCTTTCCTCCTTCAGAGGACTAGTTTCTTTCTAAAACCTGGGCTGTGAAGAACACCCAATTATGGTGAATCAACTGCCATGAGACTGGAGCTGCCCATCATGAACTCTAGTTTCTTGGACTCAATAAATCCTAAGATTGTATGTAAAGCTGGTGTCCAGAGTGCACTGGTTACATGTAAACATTGTTCAGATTTGTTCAATACACACTTCTGCTGTATTGCTTCCTTTCCTTTAATCCATCTGTGCTTACATCTTTATGGGAAGTTCATATAATCAGTTGAAGAAAAGCAGAAGGAAGAAGGGTCTAAGGAGGAAGAGTGAGAGGGGCTTGAGAACAGTTCAGATACAGGAGTTCCCAACCTTGACATTGCAACATAACATTACTATCTACAAATGTGCCAAGCCACACTCAGAGTTTCTCTGGGACTATTGGACCTGTCTGATTTAGGCCACGTTCAGAATGGTATTTTGACATAAAATAACACAATGGAAGTGGACTGCAATAGTATTACATGTATACTCACAAGTCTGCTACAAAGGCAGAAAGTAAAGGTCCAAAGAAGCAAAGCCAGAAGCATGCTTGGTTGGCCACGTAAGTGATCTATTACTAGAGGAGCCATTCTTTTGTGGTTAGTGAACAATTGTGTGGCTCAGAGATTTAGATAGCTCTAAGGCTATCTAAGGAGAGCTGTGTGAAAAATCCACTTAAAATGTGAATTAAAAATGAAAATGGGAAGAATGTAAAAAATGTATATTCTCAGATTCTATGTTATAAACACATTCTGCAATAACTACAGAAGAAAGAAATTAACTGTGACACATCAAAGAATAGAAAGATAAGAATATCTTTTAAATTTGCTACCAATAAAAAATTAAAATCCAGCAGCAGAGAGAGGACGGAGACAGAATAAACACTGAGTAAAATCTATTTCCTTCAGAACTCCAGTAATGTAATTTTCTCACTAATAGAATAAAGGAGATAATCATTGTAATCTCAATACATAAAGAACTTGAAATAATATTAGCTCCAACTTTTAATTTAAAATTTTTAGCAAACTATTAAGATAAGAAACTTTTATCAACTTTATTATAAAAGGTACTTATCAAAAAAGCTGCTAGTACTCAGTTGTACTTCCTTGTAATACTCACATGTACATATGGAAATATTGCCTACTACTTCTGCTTCACATTATATTTATTGGTTTATCCAACAGAAATAAAAAAATATAATTTGAATTACAACAAAAACGTAATCCTTTTATTAATAATAGACACCCCTAATAAAGCAACATTTGGGAAAACAAAAGAACACTATCAGTTTCACAAAGAGACCCTGAATGTTGAAAATTGAAAATATTATCAATCTAAAGAATGAGAGAAATAGCATGATTCTAGATGCATACTTGGTCCAAAGCTGAAAGCTTTATCTTATTAGAGTTACACCCACTTTCTGCTCAATCTCAGGATGCATACATGGGAACCCTATGCTCAATACTGGCTTTTAAGGAGTAAGTTGTCATTCTAACTTATAGCTCTGTCTTCCTTAAGCTTTGTGATCCCCAATATTGTATTTACAAGTACATTAAAATATTAAAATATACCTTTCAAAGACTATGTATGCAATAAACCTAGACCCCTTATTCAGATCTAGCAAATTGACAGCTCATTCTCCACTGTTGTGTGGAGAATGAGGACTGCCTCTGACATAAACTCTGGTGCCCTCTACTTGAACACTTCCCCTTGGTCAGGAGGCCTGGTAGCACTCAGAGGAAGGGGAAGCAGGCTATCTGGATGAAACATGATAGGCCCTGATAATATGGTGGTAGAGGCGGTCCCCTCTGTCACAGATCTAGGGAAGGGGAATGGGGTGAACAGGAAGATACAAGGGAGGGGATAACAATCTGGATGTAATCTGAATAAATTGTTTATATATATATATATATATATATATATATATATATATATACACATTTGGTGACTGGTCAGGCAATAAACCATCTCAAGCCAATTTGTACATTTTGGAAGCTGCTAACCCACACTGCTGGTTCACTCAGGAATTTAAGTTTTATTCCTTCTCAAGTCTCTGAGGGGCATCAAAGACAAGATAGTATAGTTCTATAACCAAGTTTAGTTGGCTAGGGGACAAGATTGTTTCAGATCAAGATAAAGAAGTTAAGCTATTAGAGTTGAGATAGGATAGATATTGAATTTCATTCAGAAATTTAGACCCAACAAGACAGGAAAGACATTTACTTCAAACTGGATGAATGCAAATGGCCAATTCACTATGAATGTAACATGTATAGAACTCATTATTCTCATGATTGTCATATGGTTCTCCCTGCTGTAAGTAGTTTGTTTTATACATGTGTAATAAAATAAATGTATTTTAAAAAAGAATACTGGAGACATTAAACTACGTGGATACAGCATCTATATCAGTCTCATTGGGGCATAATAGAGTGGAAATTATCAATTTTCTCTTCATTAGCTCAGAGATACATTTGCTTTTTGTGGACAGGCAACAATGAAATACAGTATGGACTCAGGATCCAAGATGGCAGCACCAAACACACACCTGTCTGATCAGCAGGACAGCAGTAACTGCACAGCGCCCTAAGGACTGAACTGAGAACTACAAAACACCAGTGCTGGTGATTCCGAGGTGAGAGGGGTCCATAGTGTGTGAAGCATGGGCAAGGATGGCCGAGGGCCACTCCACTAATCCACAGAAAAGTCCCTGAGGCCCTGCAGGCATGTGCGCAGTCTCCAAAGTCTAGCTACTCACCTGTTTGTACGTCACACCTGTGATCTTGGTATCAAACTGAACTGGAGATTAGAAAACACCACTGTCTGGGTTTTCTAACCCAAAGGACACTCCACAGCCTGAAACAAATGGGATCCAATATCAAGACACCTGAACAATCCACCGAAAGGTCCCAGGTCCATGCAGACAGCGGTATGGGTTACAAGGTCTAGCCACATACCTGACAGGGTGCACAGAACCTGTACTCTGTGTCTGAGAAGGAACTGCAGACTACAAAACACCAGTGTCTGAGACTCCCTGCAGAGAGGAGACACCACGGTGTGGAACACAGGTAGATTTGATCTCAGGTCACCTGGCTGGTCCACAAAATATTCTGAGGTCTGATCTAAAGTCCCCCACTTGATCCACCTGAAGAGTTCTGTGATCTCCCCAAGTGAGTGGTCTCAACTCATAGCCACTCAGCTAGGAACCACTCTCAACAGCCAGTGAAGGAAACAAGAAACTACCACCCAGTTCCAGAGACAGCAAGAGGCTAACGGCCAGCATAAAACCAAAAAAAATAAAAGCTAAAATATAGCATTTCCAATGCCCAATTATTTCAAAGCAATTAGCCCTGGAAACTCTAACACATCTGAAACATAAGAAAATTACTTCAAATCTTTCCTAATGAAAATGGTAATGGAGGAAATAAATAAAATCCATAAACAAATACAGGAAGATACAGCCAAGGAGAACAATGCAAAAAGAACAAAACCATGAGCTGGTTCTTTGAGAAAATCAACAAGATAGACAAACTCTTAGCCAAACTAACTAAAAGGCAGAGAGACACTATCTTTTTTTTTTTCTAATTTGTTTGTTTATTTTGAGTTCTATTCTTTTTTTTTTAATTAGTTTATTCTTGTTACATCTCTATGGTTATCCCATCCCTTGTATCCTCCCATTCTCCCCTCCCTCCCATTTTCCCCTTATTCCCCTCCCCTATGACTGTTCCTCAGAGGGAATACCTCCCCCTGTATATGCTCATAGGGTATCAAGTCTCTTCTCGGTGACCTGCTGTCCTTCCTCTGAGTGCCACTAGGTCTCCCCCTCCAGGGGACATAGTCAAATGTGAGGCACCAGAGTACATGAGAAAGTCATATCCCACTCTCCACTCAGGTGTGGAGACTGTCCTGTCCATGGGCTAGATCTGGGTAGGGGTTTAAAGTTTACCACCTGTATTGTCCTTGGCTGTTGCCTTAGTTTGAGAGGGACCCCTTGACCCAAATCTGCCTATCATAATGTTCTACTTGTAGGTTTCTAGGACGCTCTGGATCCTTCTACATTACTATTCTCACATGGTTCTCTCATCTAGAGTCCCAATAGGATGTCTCCCCTCTGTCCCAGTTTCCTGGTAAGGGAAGGCTTTTGTGGGACATGCCCATTGGGCTAGTATGCAGATATAAGTGAGTATATACCATTTGAGTCTTTCTGCTTCTGGGTTAACTCACTAATTATGATCATTTCTAGCTCAATCCATTTGTCCACAAATTTCGGGAATTCCTTGTTTTTAATAGCTGAGTAGTATTCCATAGTGTATATGTACCACAGTTTCTTTATCCATTCTTCTACTGAGGGAAATTTAGGCTGTTTCCATGATCTGGCTATTATGAATAAGGCTGCTATGAACATGGTTGACCAAATTTTCTTGCTGTGTGCTGGAGCATCTTCTGGGTATATTCCAAGGAGTGGAATAGCTGGGTCTTGAGGAAGCCCTATTCCCAGTTTTCTGAGATAGCACCAGATAGATTTCCAAAGTGGTTGTACTAGTTTGCATTCCCACCAGCAATGAAGGAGTGTTCCTCTCTCCCCACATCCTCTTCAGCATGTGGTGTTGCTTGAGTTTTTGATCTTAGCCATTCTGATGGGTGTAAGATGGAATCTCAGAGTTGTTTTGATTTGCATTTCCCTGATGACTAAGGAGGTTGATGAGAGAGACACTATCTAAGTCAACAAAATCAGAAATGAAAAGGGAGACATAACAACAGACACTGAGGAAATCCAAAGGACCATTACATCTTACTTCAAAAGATAGTATGTCAAAAAGTTTGAAAATCTAAATGAAATGGACAATTTTATTGATAGTTTCTACTTACCAAGGTTGAATTAAGATAGTGTAAACAAGTTAAATTTACCATATAGTAGGTCACAAAGCAAGCTTCAACAGTCCTATACAGCCTGTGGAAATAGCAGCCATCAAATGTCTCCCAACCCAAAAATGCCAAGGACCAGAAGATTTCAGCACAGAATTCTACCAAACCTCCAAAGAAGACCTAATACTAATACTCTTCAAACTGTTCCACAAAATAGAAATGTAAAGAACATTACCAAACTCATTCTATGAAGCCTCAGTCACCTTGATATGTAAACCACACAAAGACTCAAGAAAGAAAGAGAATTTCAGACCAGTTTCTGTTATGAACATTGATGCAAAAATATTCAATAAAATATTCACAAACTGAACTCATTGGTGCAGAAGCAACTTTCTGAACAGGATACCAATAGCTCAGACTCTAAGAATAACAATTAATAAATGGGACCACATAAAACTGAAAAGTTTCAGTAATGCAAAAGACACTGTCACCAGAGCAGACAGCCTGCAGACTGGAAAAAGATCTTCACCACCCTTACAAAAGACAAAGCACTGATACCCAAAATATATAAAGAACTCAAGTAATTAAACACCACCAAGCCAAATAACTCAATTAAAAAAGGGGTAGAGAGCTAAACAGAGAATTCTAAACAGGAATTTTGAATGGTTAAGAAGCATTTAAATGCTCAATGTCCTCAGTCATTAGGCAAATGCAAATCAAAACATCTCTGAGATTCCATCTTACATCACAGTGGCTAAGGTCAAATACTCAAGTGATGGCACATGCTGGTGAGGACATGGAAAAAGGCGAACACTCCTCTATTGCTTGTGGGAGTGAAAACTTGTACAACCGTTTTGGAAATCAATCTGGTGCTTTCTCAGAAAATTGGGAATAGCTCTACCCAGCTATACCACTCTCAAAAGATGTTCTGCCATACAATAAGAATACTTGCTCAACTATGTTCATAACAGCTTTATTTGTAATAGACAGAATCTGGAAAGAACATAGATGTCCCTCAACTGAAGAATGGATAAAGAAACTGTGGTACATCTACACATGGAGTACTATTCAGTTATCAAAAAACAAGGAAATCTTGAAATTTGCGTGCAAATGGATGGAAGTAGAAAATATCACTTTGAGTGTGGTAACCCAGATGCAGAAAGACATGCATGATATATTCTCACGTATAAGTGAATATTAGTCCAACATAGATGTGCTCTGAGAGACTCCACCTGGAGGGGGTATAGGGCCAGATGCTGGGTCTCCCTGCTGGACTCTGGGTGAAGCATGGAGAGTGGTATGGAAGAATGGGGAGATGGAAGGGCCCAGAGGGTTCATCCCCACAAGGAGACCATCAAGGTGGGAGCAGCAAGGAGTAATGGACTCAGGAGGACCTGCACAAATTGTTGTACCAACCAATGACAATGCATACAGTAAACCTAGACCCCCTGTTCAGATCTAACTAATGGGATATTGACTTTTCCATGGTTGTGGGGAGAGTGGGGACTGCCTCTGACATGAACTCTCGTGCCCCAATTTGATCACTTCCCCAAGGTGGGGAGGCCTGGTAGGCACACAATGGAAGGGGAAGCAGGTCTCTGGATGCTACCTGATAGGCTGTGGTCATATGGTAAGGGAGCAAGTTCCCTTATGTCAAAGGTCTAGGGGAGGGGAATAGGATGGAAGAGGGAGGCAGGGTGGGAACAAAAAATTACAAGTGAGGGGATAACATTCAGGATGTAATCTGGATAAATAATAATAAATTAAAATTTGTGAAATGAAAGCAACATCAAATTTGTACTTGGTACAAATCCAGTGTTCTTAATGGTCTTTTATTTATTAATTTTTATATTTATTTATATATTATTTTATATAATATGAACCTGAATTAAAAAATATTTCCATTTAAGAACCATAAACCTAGAGGAGAAAGCAAGGTGGAAGACATACAATTCATCTTTATATTTTTACTGAAATTTTCCTATTCTTGCAAAGACTCAACAGATTTACATGCATTTTTGAGTACATCTTCACACAAATCATAATATTTATATCTTCATGGATCCTGAGTCAAAGAAAAGAAAACTCAAGTTCTTCCGGCTCCCACAGAGCAGAGGCTCCACCAAGCCATATGACCAACTTTAGTTATTTTACTTCTTTTAATTTCAGTGGATCACCTTTTAACCTGTGAAATCTTCACATTTCTCACTTGTGAAACTTAGAGAAGGTGAAAGGTTTGAAGTTGCTTTAAGTGAGAAGAAATATTAGTTCAGTTTCTGTAAGCTGCAATGTTCATATATTTGTTTAACCAGCATTCACTTTCCCCCACACATAACCAAGTTAGATACTTATCAGGACAGTGAGGGGGAAATGTAACAATACAAAAAAGATGGAATAAAGAGATGTGTGAAACGGTTCCTGGGTGCAACAGAAATCCAGAGAGAAGCCACCACAGTCAAACGTACTTAATTGAAGACTCACAACTTGCATTTCCCCTATGAGTGGCTGATAGCTACACAGAGAAGTGTAGTAAATACTGCAGTGTGCTCACCCACTCTTCAGACACAAGAAAACCTTCTCCCTGCCTCCAAGGATGCTGCCTACTGAAGGATCTCAGCAAAGTCCTCTACAGAGTCGACCTTCCACAGAGGCAGCTGCCACTGCAGGCCACACTCTCTGAAGGAAGCCTCCTCCTAGGAGGAGTTGGTTAGAGTACAATGTTCCATCTCTATTCTTCTATAATATCAGCTCTCAGTGCCCTTCAGTTCTAGGACATCTTAAGTAAGCACCAGAGTGACAGGCCAGACTGTTGTGACTGCCTTACAGCTCAACTTTCTCCCTCACCTCGAACCTCTTCTTCATTCTCTGCTGGCTGTTCTTGTAGAAGGTGCCCATAATGAACTGCATGCAAATCTTCAAGATTCCATTTTCCAAAAACTCTGATCTAAAGTCCAATGAAAAGTCGACCTTGTGTGCCCCAGGCAGGGGAGTACTGATGGACAAGCTGACCTAGTTACCACAGGAGGGAAGCAATATGCAGACAATGGAAGTCATGGCTCAGGAGACTGCAAAACTTGGAATGCCACCCTAGGTTACAATCGAGCTCATCAGTCAGCATTTCAAGCTTTCAAATGCTGAGTGGTCCAGAGCTGTGAATTCATCCTCCTGGATAAGGAGGCAGAGCTAAAATTAACAAAAATGCAAGCGTGAAAATTCTCTAGTTTGGTGCTGCTGAAAATCCACACAAACTTTGCATTTTACCCACAGTGATTGGCACAAGTTCAAAGAACACATGCCTACTGCTGAGCTGTTCAGAGAGTGCAGTCATAGAGAGGGAAAAAGCAGTATGTGCTAAGTTTTTTGGTATAGAAGTTGTCATAATAAACATCTCCCATTAGAATGGCCAATGTCTCAAGCATAGGTGAAACAAACTCAAGCATGATGATGTGATGGTGTTGTCTAGCTTCAAGGACTAACCCGAAAATCAGGACAAAAAGAAGAGTTGATGCAAGTTGCATTCCAAGAGCTGATTGGGAGGTATGATAATGTACCAGAAAAAGGAGAGGAAAGAGGAAAACAGCTGGATCTGGGGAAGAATTTTTAAGGCACAGATGAAGGACAGATATATATTAGAAGATCTTTTCTTTGTTCTTCCTCTTTGGGGTCATTTTTTTTAGTTCAAGGCACATTCAAAATGATTTACATAAAGCATTCCTTCAAGAAATGTTATCTCAAAGATAATTGTGATATTGGCATGCTGCCTAAACAGTTGCTAACATATTCACACTTGTGTAGATTCCAGGTTGACCTTGGACGTGTCCAAATGAGCCACCTGTAAAGGAAAGATGTTACACAACGGGCTTCAGATGCCTTCATGAAGCTGTTTCAGGCTCCATGTCTTTCCTGTCTCCTGTAGTCTGTGTAAAGAATTCCTACAAAGGGTTGAGAGACAGGATAAGGTACTGCAAAGCTTTGTGGCACCAGGCTGCACACACCATCAATGTCATTCATCTCTTTAAAGCAGAGTCTTTAAACAGAGGAGCACAGTATTTGAAAGTTCTAACTCCTTCATCCCTCCTCCCTGGCTAGCATCACTTTCTTCACCTGACTGCTGTTCACATCCATCCTGCCTGCTCCTTAGCTCTCATACTTGTAAGAGAGAAAGAGAGAGGGATAGGAAGAGAGAGAGAGAGAAAGAGAGAGAGAGAACTTTTAAATAATTTAAAATATTGTTCAAATGAGCATAAGTGATCAAGCAGTATTAAATAAAAAGTAGAGTGAAATAGAGAAATTGAAACAATATAAAGGCAGTCTGAGAAAAGAATGTTCATGATAATGACCCATAGTCTGGCTATGGCTGAGGTCTGGGATTTCCAAGACCAACATGGATGGAGGGTGGTAGGTTGCTGCTTAACATCTCAAAATGCCTAAGTACTTTTGACGTGACACAGTAGTCTTTATAAAAGACCACCTAGTAATGCACTGGCAGCATACTCCAATGAATGAACCCAACTTCACTGATCTGATTCTTGCAGTGATGCTTAGCCAAGGCTTCATTCTTTATTTCACTGTATAATCTAAGGAAAAACAATGCCTCACAGTGCAGCCTGATAGAGACTGGACAGCTAGGTCCTTCTTCAACTACCTTATCTAAAATATAATTTAAACCCCTACCCTGATCTAGCCCATGGACAGGACAGTCTCCACACTTGAGTGGAGAGAGGGATTTGACTTTCTCATGTACCTGGTGCCTCACATTTGACTATGTCCCCTGGCAGGGGAGACCTAGTGGCACTCAGAGGAAGGACAGCAGGTCACCGAGAAGAGACTTGATACCCTATGAGCATATACAGAGGGAGGTAATCCCTCTGAGGAACAGTCATAGGGGAGGGGAATAAGGGGAAACTGGGAGGGAGGGGAGAATGGGAGGATACAGGGATGGGATAACCATAGAGATGTAACAAGAATAAATTAATAAAATCTATCTATCTATCTATCTATCTATCTATCTATCTATATATATATATATATATATATATATATATCCTTTAAGAACTTGGAAGTTAGCACATGAACTCCATGAATTCTCCCCTGAATATTATGTCTTAAAACACAACATTGAGAAGCCTAATGACACCAATCCATCTTCTATTCCTTACAGTCCATAGGAGTGGAAAGCTGCCAGCCACAGCCGACCTCAAGGTTGGAGCTGAATGTGCTATGAGGGTTAGGCTGAAAATACCCCTACAAGTGTGGGAACTCTCTCGTGAAACTATGGGAAGGCTTAAAGCTTTCACAAAGCTGGCTATTTAAAAATCTGTACAAAGTTAGAGTATGGTTACTCATATATTCACTACAAGGCTAAGAGGCAAGATAATGAAGAGTGGAGGAGTAAACCTGTTGGCACAGTAGAGTAACAGTCTCTGCCTAGGACGCACATCTGGTTTTCATTATCTCTCGGATAGTTCTAGAAAGACGGTTACACCATAGGTAAAAAAAAAAGGGGGGGTAGGTAAGAAACTAAAACCAATACTAGATTTTCCATAGATAAAAAGAGCATGAAATTCAAGATAATGTCTATGCTGCATGAGTTCACTTCAATGTACAGACAAATCAAGTATGTCCTCAATGTAACTCAGATGGCTATCAATAATTTAAATCAGTAGGTTCCAACAGTGGCACAATCACTAGATGTAGACCCTTCAATGTGCCATTTATTACTCTTTAAGGTGAAAGTTTTCATCTTTTTATGCTACAGAAACAACTTTCAACTTAAAATGATCAATGTTAGATGTAGAACAAGGTGATTGACGAGATCTTTTGAATAACCCAGTCCTTTCATTTGTGCTGAGAACATCTATGAATAAAGCAACAGTAAAAGGGATCAGTCTCTTTGCTCCAGTTGCATACCCAGTTCTTCAACACGTTTCTTCAAAGGTAGACGATGAACCTGAATTTTAAGTGAGAGGCTTTTATTTTTAGAATTATAACCATGAACTGTATTGATGTATGGAAAGTCACCAGGTTTATAAACGTGCTAGAATGTAATCACTTTAGGGCACTCTGACTACACCAGCATTTACTATAGACAGAGAGAATGCCCTATGCACGCTTCTTTTTTCTCATTACTCAATACAGCATCTGAATATGTATATATATGTCAAAATAGTATTGTGCATTGTATTGCAAATACTATGCAATAAAGATTAAACAGTTGTTGAAAAGATAAACAGACAGGGATGAATTCTCAAGACAGTGAAATATTTTATATGCTGCAAAAATATATTCAAACTCCTAATGACAAATGATTATTTTGATAAAAATCATATATTAGGTCTTGATTCTTTTCAATGAAAAATGTGTTTGAAGAATAAATTAATAATTAAAAAAAGTTCCTGTCATGACTGTATAAACCACTGAGCTCAAGTAAAGATCTTGGCAGCAACATTGAAAAAAAAAAGAAAGAAAGAAAAATGTGTTTGAAAACTATATAACATACCTACTACGTTATGTATCAACTTTTTTGTAGGTGTGTTAATAAAAGCTAAAAATACTGACAAAATATTGTCTTTTAAAAAGTTACTATTCTGGTCAGAATAACTGGAATATTGGCTAAAATCAAAGGAATTTGTCTGAGAGACTATCAGAAAGTGGTAAGGGATACAAGGAGAAGCAACGACAAAGACAGTCATCCAGGACAATGAGACTCTGTGCTATTTCAGTTAAGACTTGTCCAGTCTTGTTGGAAATTATATATATATATATATATATATATATATATATATGTTTGTGAATTCTACAAAAGCATGTGGCCACTTTGGTGCTCCCCCAACAGAAAAAGCTAGTCCCTGGTCTAGTCAGTGAACACAGGCACACATGCACATATGAATGTCCATGTACATACTCACAGACATACACATCTGCATCCATGCACGCATACATGCCCATGGGCATACATACATATGCACACATGCATGTATACACACACACACACACACACACACACACACACACACACACACACACA
>OU015743.1:79930725-79946597 GCA_907169655.1 Acomys percivali | reverse complement strand
ACACACACACACACACACACACACACACACACACACACACACACACATGCTCCTCTACAAATGGCTGCACTTGGCACCCTCAGCACAATACCTTCCTAGTAGTTCCAATACCAAAGCCATAGCACAAAGCAGCAGGTGTGTATTCTGATTTCTAATCTGAGGACATAAGAATCACAATTCAGGGGCTGGAGAGATGGTTCAGTAGTTAAGAGAACTGTCTGCTCTTCCAGATGTCCAGGGTTCAATTCCCAGCAACCAATGATGGTGTACAACCATCCATAGTGGGATTTGATGCCCTCTTCTGGCTAAATCTTTCAAAAAATAATCACAATTCAAAGGCACCTCTCCACTTGGCTTGAACTGGACCACAACATTACTATAAAAGAGAAACCACAGCTTCTAATGTGACAGCAGCCTACAGTAAATGAACTGAGTTCTTCAGCCTTTTCATCTCCTGTGTTCCTCATCCCATCACAAGCTTTTATCAGCTGGATATACCAAGATGTTTAAGAATTAAATAATGTGCTCAGGATTAAGAAAAGGGGAGGCTTTCTCTGAGTTGTCAACAGAGGTCACCCTGTACCACTCAGACAGAGGGACAGATAGATATACTCACAGATAAATAGATAATGGGGAACACACATACACACACATACATATATACATACATACATACACAGATCATGTAACTTCTTCCTATTGAATGCAAATGTGCAGAAAGTGTTATACATTACACCTCACACTTCTGTGTGAATTGATTTGGCACACTCTCTCTCTTAAAAGCAAATACTAAAATAGAAAACATAAACCAATTAAGTAGCTAAGAACATAATTAAAGTTAGTTGCTGTGCATAAAGGTAAATAAATTGCATGTAGACTATTTTTAGCTAGTTGTTAAAATAATAAGTACCAAGGTGATATTTACTATTTGGTTTTACTGCTAATGGTTTTTTCCTGTAGAAGGATACAATTTAAAAGTTCATGCGTTGCCTGTTTCAACAGGCATCTATGAACACCTGGGCTAGACATCGTCATAGACATCATAAGAAAATATGGAACACTCTTTCCATGAGTGTTACATAAAAGTTAAGGGCTACTTAGAGATACACCTGCCAGCCATTCACATTGGTGACTTTAGCAGGCCCTCACTATGGTCATAGTGGCCTCTTTAGACAAAGAGAATGGCAAAGGGACACTACTTGCATTCCATCTGTCAATTCACTCATCTCTGATGATAAAAATGAAACTATCATGGCTCTTACATGCAAAGGATATTCTAATTATTTAATACATGATAAAATATTCTAGTGAATGATAATGAGCTGCCTTGAAGATTCATGGCTCACTACGGGAAGAAAAGCGGGTTAGCTAACTGCAGATCTTCAACCATTCCTCTGCTCCTCCAAATCCACTCTCACAGTCTCCTCCCCAACTCTGCAACAGAACACATGCTGCAGCCTCTCTTCCTTTCCCTGTGCATCTCCAGTGCATTCCACAAACCTTCTCCTCCCACTCTCCCATCTTCCATTCCATTCATGGTTTTATCCCAGATCCCAACTTCTCCAATGGCAATCTCCAGCTCTACAACAGAAACCTGCTCCAGCCTCCCTTCCAACTCTGCCCCCATCTCCCTACATCCTTCCGAGTCCCATCCCCCAGTCTCATCACCAGGACTTCAGCAGTCCTTCTGCTGTGGCTCTTCTCATGCTGTGCCCTATTCCCTTAGTGTTAACTAAGAAGATTATTGTAAAAAGCACCCTGTTTTCTTTCCTCCTGTTAATGCCTCACCCCCTATCAGCCCATCCCCATTCCTAAGTGTCAGATCATAATATGTAGAAACACATTGATCTGTAACCTGCAGTGGCCATACATATCAGACCCAGAAGAATTCCTACCTGGCAACACACAGACATTATGCTCTTCTCCTAAGAATGACAGAGGCAACAGAAACCAAGAAACAAAACATTCACACAAGGAGACAAGGCCATGTGTTAGTACTTAGAATTACAATCTTCCCAATCCCATATGCCTAGACTCTAGTCTAGTGTGAAAACATAATCAGTAACAGCATGGACAGTATGCCTCCACTAGAGCCCAGCAACCCTTCAGTAATCGGCCCTGAGTATTGCAACATGATTGAAGGACAAAACAAAGTTCATAAAACAGCCTTTTTTACTATGAGAGCATTCTTCAAAGAAATTTATGAAAGCACAAACTATGGGAGGAAATGAAGGCCTGAAAGTAGAACTAGAATCAATAAACTAAATCAATAGAAAACCCAACCTGAGAAAAATCTGGACATGTAAAATTTAGGAACTTGAACAGGAACCACCGAGGCAAACTTCAGCAAGAGAATACAAAAGAGAGTCTCAGGCATTGAAGACATGATAAAAAAGAAATGGATACATCAGTCAAAGAAAATGTTGAAACAACAAAATTCTAGAACTCTGGGACACTATGAAACAACCAACTCTAAGAAGAATATGAATAGAGGAAGGAGAAAAATCCAGGTTAAAGAGAGAGACATATTTTTTAAAAATCACAGAGGAAAATTTCCTTAACCTAGAGAAGGAGATGTCTACCAATGTACAAGAAACATACAGAACACTAAATAGATTGGATCAGAAAAGAACGTCCTCTTGTCACATAATAATTAAAACACTAAATGTACAGAACAAAAAATTGTTAAAAGTCGTAAGGAAAAAAGACCAAGTAACATACCAAGGCAGACCTACTAGAATTATACCAGAATTCTCAATGGAGACTCTGAAAGGCAAAAGGGCCTGGGCTCATGGGCTGCAGACTCTAAGAGACCACAAATTCTAAACCAGCCTGCTATACCCAGAGAAACTTTCAAACACCATAGATGGTGAAAATAAGACATTCCATGATAAAAACTAAATTTAAGCAATATATATCTACAAATACAGCCCTATAAAAGTTTCCTAGAAGGAAAACTCCAACCCAAGGAGGTTAACTACACCCAAGGAAAAACAGAGGATAAATAATACAAGGGGAGAAAAATAAAAAGAGGGGAAATAAATAATCATACACCAGCAAAATCAAAAGAAAAGAAGTGCACATACACAGACACATACACACACAAACACACACATACACAACACTCCCACCACTAACAACTACAAAATAACGGAAATCAACAATCACTAGTCATTGATCTCTCTCAACATCAATGGTCTCAATTCTCCCAATAAAAAAACCACAGCCTAAAACAGTGGATAGAAAAAAAACCAAGATCCATCATTCTGCTGTATCCAAGAAACACTTTATCATCAAGGATAAACATCACCTCAGAGTAAAAACATGGAAAAGGTATTCCAAGAAAACAAACCTAATAATTCAATTGTAGCTATTGTATTATCTGACAGGAGAGACTTCAAACCAAAACTAATCAGAAGAAATATGTAAAGACATTACATACCCATCTAACGAAAAATCCACCAAGAGTATACTGCAGTTCTTGATATCTGTGCCAAAAACAGGAAAGCACTCAAGATTGTAAAATAACATAATTTCAGTTTAACTGACATATTGGTCCTCCCACATGGATAGTGGTAGGCTTTAGTGCCCACTCTTACCAATAGATAGGTCACACAAACAAAACTAAACAGAGAAATCCTGTAGCTAACAGATGTTATAAACCAAATGGTCCTAACAGATATTTACAGAACATCTCACTCAAATACAAAAGAATTTATGTTTTTCTCAGCAACTCCTGGAAATGTCTCCAAAATTGAACACAAACTCAGTCACAAAACAAACCTCAACAGTTACTAGAAAATTAAAGAAACCTTGTATCCTATCTAATCACCACCTCTGATTAAAACTAGATACTAACAACACAGAAACTACAGAAATCTTCCAAACACATGGAAACTGAACAAGTCATTATGTAATGAAAAAATGTGACAAGACCAAAATTCAGAAAGAACTTAAGGACTTTCTAGAATTGAATAAAAATGAATACACAGCATACACAGACTTATGGGATGCAATGATGGCAGTTCTAAGAGGCAAGTTTATAGGACTAAGTGCCTACATAAATAAGTTGGATACATCTCATAATAACAGTTTAATAGCACACCTGAAATTTCTAGACTAAGAAGAAGAAGCTACACCAAAAAAGTAGATAATTAGGAATAATAACCTTTGCGCTAAAATCAATAAAATAGAAATAAATAAACAAACAAACCAAAAACAGTACAAAGAATCAATAAAACAGAGAGGTGGTTCTTTGACAAAGTCAGTAAGATTGACCAACCCTTATTAAAACTGTCTAAAAAGCAGAAAGAGAATAAAGAAACTTAAAGAATTAGAAAAACATTGGTTTTGGAGCATAATAACACCAAAGAAATCCAGAGAATATTAAGGACATACTTTAAAAACCTATACTCCACATAATTGGAATCCAAAATTGGAATCTAAAAGAAATAGATAATTTTCTCATTACGTATCACTTAAATTGTTAAAACAAGATCAGATTAGCAATCTTAAGAGACCTATAACCAACTCAATCCCAAAGTAAATAGAAGCACTCAATAAAATTCTCCCAACCCCCCAAGCATGTCATATGGTTTCATCTACTAGACTTTCAAAGAATAGTTAATGTCAATATTCATCAAATTATTCCACAAAATAGAAACAGAAGAAATTTTGAACAGTTCATTGTATTTGGCCACAATTACCCTGATACCCAAACCATATAAAGACCCGACAAAGAAAGAGAATCGCAGACAAATTTTTTCTTAAGAACATAGATAAAAAATTTTTTCAAATAAGCTACTTATAAACTGAATCCAAGAACACATCAAAAAGATCATCCACTATCAAGTAGGCTTCATCCAAGATATGTAGAGATGGTTTAATATAAGTATGACCACCATATGAAAAACTGAAAGAAAAAACATATGATCATATCATTAAATGCAGAAGAGACCTTTGACAAATTCCAACAGCCCTTCATGATTAAAGTTCCAGAGAGATTACAAATACAAGAGACATACCTAAACATAATAAAGACAGTTTATAGCAAGTCTATAGCCAACATCAATTTAAATAGAGAGAAACTCAAAGTAATTCCACTGGAATCAAGGACAAGACAAGGCTGTCCACTCTCTCCATACATATTCAATATAAAACTTAAAATCTTAGAGCAATAGATCAACTGGAAGAGATCAAGGGAATAAAAATTAGAAAGGAAGAAATCAAAGTATCTTTATTTGCAAATGATAAGATAGTACACATAAAAGATTCATCAGGAAATTTCTACATCTGATTAACACTTTCAGCAAAGTAGCTGGATACAAGATTAAACAAACAAACAAACAAACAAATGACAACAGTAGTGCTACTGCATACAAATGACAGATGAATTGAGAAAGAAATCAGGGAAACAACATATTTCACAATAGCCTCAAATAATGTAAAATATCTTGGAGTAACTATACCCAAGCAAGTTAAAGACTTGTATAATAAAAACATCAAGTCAGTGAAAAAGGAAATTGTAAAATAAATCAAAAGATAAAAATATCTCCCATATGAGTGGATCAGTAGAATTAGTACAGTAAAAGATGGCCATCTCTCCAAAAGCAATCTACAGATTCAATGTAATCCCCATAAAAATTCCAACACAATTCCTCACATATCCCTAATAAAACATTCCCAGTTTCATATGAAAACACACACACACACACACACACACAAATAAATAAATAAATAAATAAAACAAAAACAAGGATATTTAAAACAATCTAGAATAATATAAAATCTGATAGAGGTATCACTATCCCTGATTTTAATTCCTACTACAGAGCTATAGTAATATAAACATCATCGTATTGAAACAAACACAGACATGTTGAACAATGGAATCAAACAAAGACTCAGACAAATTGGCACACTTATGGATACTCAATTTTTTTAAATATAGAAGTCAGAAATACACACTCTAAAAAGACAGCATCTTCTACAAATGATGTTGGTCAAGTTGCATGTCTGCATGTAAATAAACTCATACTTATCACCGTGCATAAAATCCAAATCTGGATGGATCAAAGACCTCAACATGGAGGTTGGAGAAATAAACCAGTTCTTAAGAGCACTGACCGCTCTTCCAGAGTACCTGGGTTCAATTCCCAGCACCCACATGACAGCTCAAAACTGTTTGTAACTTCAAGACTGCAAACCCTCACACAGACTTACATGCAGGAAAAACATAAATGCATCTTAAATTAAAAAAATATCTTAAAAACATCAACATAAAGCCATATGCATTAAACCTGATAGCAGAGAAATCAAGAAACAGCCTTGAACTCATTGGCACAGGAAACAGGCACTAAGATCAACAATTAATAAATGGGACCTCATAAAACTGAGAAACCTTCTGAATGGTAAAGGAAAACATCATTTGGATAAAGTGGAAGCCTACAGAACGCAAAAAAATAAAAATAAATAGTTACCAACTCCACATCAGATCAGATAAAGATCTGAAGAAACTAAATAGCAAGGAAATAAATAACTCAATTTAGAAATTGGGTTCAAAATGAAACAGAGAATTCTCAGTAGAGGAAACTCAAATGGCTGAAAGACACTTAAAGAAATGTTCAACATCCTTAGCTATCAGGAAAATGAATATCAAAACTACCTTGAAATTTCATTTTATACCCATCAGAATGGCTAAGAGCAATAAAACCAGTGACAGGTCATGCTGACAAAGATGTGGAGTAAGGGGAATATTTATTCATTGCCAGTTGGGAGTGCAAACTTGTATATTTACCATCAAAATCAGTGGTCCTCAAGAAGCTGGGTGACCAACTAACTCAAAGTCCAGTTATATGGACTTGAGCATATACCCAAAGGATGCTTCTTCCTACCACAGAAACATTTGCTCAACCATGTTCATTGCTGCCAGAAATAGAAAACTACCTAGATGCCCCTAAAAAAAAAGAATGGATAAAGAAAATATGGTACATTTACATAATGGAGTATTACTCAACCATCAAAAATAAATAAATCATGAAATTTGCAAGTAAATGGATGAAACTAGAAAAATCATCCTTGGTGAGGTATCACAGACACACAAAGACAAATATGGCATATATTTACTTATATGTGCATATTAGCTGGTAAGTCAATGCTTACCAAGTGATTATGCATAGAACCACAGAGGTTAGTAAAGAGTAATAGACTAGAGGGTACCGATAGATTTCATCTCATTAGGAAAAGGAAATAGAACAGATATCTATGGATAGATGGGGAAAAGGCTAGAAATGGAAGGTCAAGTGGGGAGCTGAAAAGGGTAATGAGGGATGGAATATGGAGAGAGACAGTTAAAACTAAGGGTGACCTGAGTGGTAGTATTCATATAGTAGAAACCTCCTAAAATATATACATGTACAAAAAGTGACTTAAATAAAATTTACAATAATGAGGGAGACAGAGTCCCAGCTGGGTATCTCTTATCAACAAATTAAGATTATAGTACAATATTGGGTTATTTCTAATTGAGTTGTTGTCCTATGTCCTATGGAAATCCCCAATGAATCCTGGCTGTTGCTTGGAATATAGTTTGCTCTCCACAAGATGGTAGCAAGACCTCATTGCAGAAGATACCTACACTGTTCATTGAACATGGCAAAGTCAGGCTGATGCCTACATAGAGCTCACCCTTAAATCCTAGCATTGTGGGTACAAGAAGATATGCTACATGGTACCAAAAGAGAGGCATAAATGCCAAGTCATCCACAAACCTTTGATCTATGATGGTCTCCTGCCTGCAAGATATATTAGTGAAATGGTGGCAAAAATTTGTAGGAATAACCAACCAATATATGATTTGACTTAAGGTCCACTAGATGAGATGAAACCCAGACCCAACATTGCTTTGGTAATCAAGAACTGGAGATTAGATAGCCCAGGGTCCTGGGGTAAAACCAAATGCTATTGGTCATAAAAAAAATTATCAAACAAAAAGAAAAACAAGTGTAGGTATTAAATTACTCCTAATGAATTCCTGCCAAACTTTACTAAATCAGTGCTTTGTTCAGCCATCTTTAAAGACTCTTCCTGTAGGGTTAGATTTTTCAAAACCCTCCTTTACTTAGGGTACTTAAATGATTTTACCTCCCTTCCAACCAGCTGATCATAGGTAGGAGGGAACGAAGGTTATTAGGGGTGAGCGATGTGGACTTCTTACACATAGTTCCTTAGAGCAATTGCACTCTTCTTTGATGGGATAACAGCAGTCCAGTCAAACAGCAAACACCAAACGGTAGCAGGAGCATGATCCAGCAGAAACAACAAAACTCTGACACTGAATCAGTAGGAGTCAGTAGACTCAGCCAGAGTGACACAAGAAGTTCTCTGATGCATCTCTCTCTGCAAACTGAAGTGCCAAAAAATCAAGAGCAGCGAGGCGATGTAAACCATTACAAAGTGTAGCAATGCAAAAGAGTCCTTTTTGCTTGTTGGCTTCTCTTTACATACTCTTCTCTGAGTCCACCCAAAGTGGGTTTTTGCAAACCATGTCCCTTGCATGAGACAGTTTCCAGGAAAACATCACTCCCAAGATCCCCTGTGTTCCACTCAATGTTTGGCTGTCAGTCTCAGCATCTGTTTCCATCTGCTACTGGGCAGAGCCTCTCTGAGAGCAGCTATGCTAGGCTCCCATCTACATGCATAGCAGAATATCATTAATAGTGTCATAAGTTGGCTCTCTCTCTCTCCCATGGGGTGGGTCTTAGGTTGGGCCAGGCATTGGTTGGACATTCCCTCAATCTCTGTTCTATCTTTTTCCTTACACAACTTGTAGGCAGGGTAAATTTAGCATCAAATTTTTTGTGGACGAGTCAGTTTTCCTCTCTCTCCACTAGGAGTCCAGTCTAGTTAGAGGATGACCTCTTCAGTCCCCATGACCCCTGCTACTAGAATCTCAGTTAGAGTCACCCCATATTCTTTCAAGAGCCCACCCTGTGTAGGTCTCCGGTTTGTCTCAGAGATGCCCCTGCTCATGATTTTCCTTCTCTCTGAAAGTGCTCTGTCCTCCTGTACCCTTTCTACATGTCTGATCTTCACCCTTACTTCTCTTTCTGCTCACTCTTGTACCCTGTTCTCACTCCTCAACATTTCCACTGTCTATGCTATTTCCCCTTCTAAGTGAGATTTAAGCATCTTCCCTACCTTCATCCGTGTTATCTTCTTTGTCTCTGTAAAGCATGGGTATTCTGTACTATATGGCTAATATCTGCTTATAAGTGAGCACATACCATGTGTGCCTTTCTGGGCCTGGGTTACCTAACTAAAAATTATATTTTCTAGTTCCATCCATTTGCCTGAAAATTTTATGATTTCCTTGTTTTTAATAGCTTAGTAGTAGTTCATTGTATAAATGTACCACAGTTTCTTTATTCATTCCTTGATTCAGGGACATCTGGGTAGTTCCCAGTTTCTGGCTATTACAAATAAAGCTTCTGTGGACATCACTGAGCAAATGTCTTTGTTGTATGGTGGAACCTCCTTTGGGTATATTCCCAGGCGTGGTATAGCTGGGTCTTGAGTTAGAGCTATTTAAACTTCCTGAGAAAGCACAGTTGATTTCAAAACAGGTTGTATAAATTTACACTCCCACCACCAATGAAGGAATGTTCCTCTTTCTCCACATCCTCACCAATATATGCTGTCACTTCAGTTTTTTATCTTAGCCAATCTGACTGGTATAAGGTGAAATCTAAGAGTCATTTTGATTTACGTTTCCTTGATAACTAAGGACATTGAGCATTTCTTTAAGTGTTTCTGGGTGATTCGAGATTCTTCTGTTGGGAATTCTCTGTTTAGCTCTGTACTCCACATTTTAATTGGATTATTTGGTTTGTTGGTGTTTAATTTCTTGAGTTCTTTATATATTTTGAATATTAACCCTCTGTTAGACATAGGATTGGTGAAGATCTTTTCCCAATCTGTAGGCTGCTGTTTTGTTCTATTCATGGTGTCCTTACGGAAGCTTTTGGGTTTCAGGCGGTCCTATTTATTAATTTTTGATCCAATTTATTAAATGTTGATCTTAGTACCTGGGCTGTTGGTGTTGTGTCGAGGAAGTTGACTCCTGTGCCAATGAGTTCAAGTCTCTTCCCTACTTTCTTTTTACTAGATTTGATGTATTTGGTTTTATATTGAGGTCTTTGATGCACTTGGACTTGAGTTTTATGCAAGGTGGTAGATATGCATCTATTTGTATTCTTCTAAATGCAGACATCCAGTTTGTTGAAGATGTTTTCTTTTTTCCATTGTATGATTTTGGCTTCTTTGTCAAAAATCAAGTGTCTGTAGGTGGGCTTATTTCTGGGTCCTTGATTCATTTCCATCGATCAACCTGTCTGTGTTTATGCTAATATCATGCAGTTTTTATTTCTATTGCTTGGTTGTACATCTTGAAAAAAGGGATGGTGATATATATATATATATAGAAGTTATTTTCTTGTGCAGGATTGTTTTCGCTATCCTGGGTTTTTTATTTTTCCATATGAAGTCTATAATAGGTCTTTCAAGGTCTGTAAAGAAACCTGTTGGAATTTTAATGGGAACTTCATTGATAACCTGTAGATTGCTTTTGGTAAGATGGCCATTTTTACTATGAGCATGGGAGATCATTCCATCTTCTGATATCTTCCTCAATTTCTTTCTCCAGAGACTTGAAACTCTTGTAATAAAGGTCTTTCACTTGCTTGGATAGCATGATACCAAGATATTTTATATTATTTGTGGCTATTATGAAGAGTTTTGTTTCCCTAATTTCTTTCTCAGCCTATTTATTATTTGTATAAAAGACGACTACTGATTTTATTTTAGTTAATTTGGTATCCAGCCATTTTGCTGAAAATGTTTTTCAGCTGTAGGAATTCTCTGGTAGAATTCTTGAAGCCACTTATATATACTATCATATCATCTGCAAATAGTAATACTTTGATTTCCTCCTTTCTCCTTGATCTCTTTTTGTTTTTTTATTGTACTAGCTAAAACTTCAAGTAATATATTGAATAGTTATGGAGAGAGTAAACAGCCTTGTCTTGTCCCTGATTTTAGTGGAATTGCTTTAAGTTTCTCTCCATTTAATTTGATATTGGCTATAGGTTTGCTGGATATTGCCTTTATTTTGCTTAGGTACGTGCCTTTTATCCCTGATCTCTCCAATACTTTTATCATGAAGGGGTGTTTAATTTTGTCAAAGGCTTTTTCAGCATCTAATGAGATGTTCATGTGTATTTTTTCTTTCAGTTTGTTTATATGATGAATTACATTGATGAGTTTTCATATGTTGAACCGTCCATGCATCCCAGGGATGAAGCCTACTTGGTCATGGCAGATGATAGATTTACATGTTATTGGATTACTTTTTGAGTATTTTATTGAGTATTTTTGCACCAATGTCCATGAGGGATATTGGTCTGAAAGTTTCTTTATTGGTTGAGTCTTTGTGTGGCTTAGATATCAGGCTTACTGTGGCTTCATAGAATTAGTTTTGCAATGTTCCTTCAGTTTCTATTTTGTGGAATAGTTGAGGAGTATTGATATTAGCTGTTCTTTGAAAGTCTGGTATAATTCTGTGCTGAAACTATCTGGCCCTAGGCTTTTTTTTTTTTTTAACATTTAATGGCTGCTTCTATTCCCTTAGTGGTTATAAGACTATTTAGATTGTAAACCTGATCTTGGTTCATGATCTCTATCAAGAAAATCATCTATTTCGTTTAGATTTCCCAGTCTTCTGGAGTATATACTTTTGAAGTAAGACCTGTGATTCTTTGGATTTTGTCAATGCTGTTGTTATTGTCCCTTTTTTCATTTCAGATAGTATTAATTAGGACATATCTCCCTGTTTATTAGTTAGTTTGGCTAAGGGTTTGCCTATCTTGCTGATTTTCTAAAACAACCAGCTTTTAGTTTTTTGTTGATTCTTTTTATTGTTCTATTTGCTTATAAATTATTTATTTCAGCCCTCATTATGTAGTTTGGTTTGGTTTTTCGGGACAGGGTTTCTCTGTTCTCTGTGTAGCCTTGGCTGTCCTGGACTTGCTTTGTAGACCAGGGTGGCCTCAAACTCACAGAGATTCTCCTGCCTCTGCCTCCTGAGTGCTGGGATTAAAGGCGTGTGCCACCACTCCAAGCTATGGTATTTTTTTAATGATTTCTTTATTTATTATGTATACCATGTTCTGCCTGCATATTACACCTGCATACCAGGAGAGGGCACCAGATCTCATTACATATGTTTGTGAGGTACCATGTGGTTACTGAAAATTGAACTCAGGACCTTTGGAAGATCAGCCAGTGCTCTTAACCTCTAAGCCATCTTGCTAGCCCCCACATAACAGTATTTTAAGCATGGATTTTCTGTTAATCATCCTACCAATAGCTTCTTCCTTTGCCTGGTCCTCCTACTTTGTTTTTCCACCCCAATAGTTCCTTTCCACTTTAATGTTATATGTGTCTTAGTGCTCGTCCCCACTTCCTCAACACCTTTTTTCTTCTAATAGTCCTTTTTCTAGTTTCATGATTTATACTTAGGGTGCGCACACACACACATACACACACACTCACACAGCTACTCACAGCCAACACACTCTCATGTGCATGTATATACCTTGAGAGCTAGTACTCACATGTGAAAGAGAATATATGACATATACCACCAATTCTTGAAAGCCACTCCAGAAATAGTTGTATGTTCTTGTTCATTGCTACTTTATTCACAACAACAATGGAATGAATCATTCTAGATGCACATCAATAAATCAGTGGACCATATAAAGGTGCCACAAGTACACAGTATACTTTTATTCAGCCACAAGCAAATGAAACTTTGAGATTTGCAGGAAAAAGGATATATTTGAAAATTGACATGAGATAATGTAAGTCTCAGAAAGAGAACTTTTAAATTGTGATAATTTAAGAAAATTTCCAAAACAAAAATTCACCCAATGTTATTAGGACAACTATATTTATATATCACAATAAACAACGCATTCCTACTTAATAGAACACGATTCCAAAATGTTTGATTCTTTCAGTAATTACATCATGGAGTGTAAATACAATGCAGTATTATGTAATATTTTTATTGATAGCTGGAGGACCAGTAAGATTTGTTTTGCAGGGAAGTGTACAATTTTTTTCAATTCCTCAATTTAAGAATTTATTGCTATTTTTGTTGATATAACAAAGGCCTAAAAATAAAAAGGCCTAAAAACAAGATTTATGTCTATCTAGTGAATCTATGTATTGTAATCACTTTGTCTTCCAGCTAACTAGTTCTCTAATTTGCTTTATTTGTTCTATTATGGAACCTAAGGCATTCTGCATTAGGAAATGATATGCAAGACAATAAGTGTGCCCCAGGTGTGGTGCTGTGGGCAAGCTGCAGAAATTTGGAGTTTATAAGCCAAGCAGAAGGAAGCTCATCTTTGAGGACATGTCCCTGAGGGAACACTGACACTGAGACACCATCCCTCTCCTCTGCCTCTTTCTTCCTTTTCTTCACAGCCTTCATGAGCTGAGTGGCTTTCTTCCCATACCTTTCACAGTGATGTAGCTTTCACCACTGGCCTGAAACCAAGCAGTCCATGACCTGACATCTTGAGCCAAATCAACCTTCCTTCTTTAAGATAATTTTCTTGGTTATTTTGTGACAGTAGCAAAAACTTAACCATATGCAGACTTGGAACATATTTCTTAAAATTTTATTTTGAAATAATGGTAGGTGCATATGCAATTGTAATAAATAACACAAAGATAGCTCTTATATCCATGTCCTTCTGATAGGAATATTATGTAAGTTACAGAGTAACATCAAGACCAGCATATTGACATTTGCAGAATCCAAGTCAATGCATCATTGCCGTCACCTCAAAAATCCTCCATATTGCTGAACATTCTACTCAGTTTACTTATTCCTCTATGTCACTCTCAACATCTGAAAATAAAAGTGTTTCACATTCTTATGACTTTGCCACTATTACATAAATGGACTCACGTAACTTTTGCTTTTTCATTCATATAATTACTTGGGGATTCACCTGTATTGTTGTATACATAAATATTCCATATTTTATTTAAAATATTATATTATCTATGTACACAATTTAGCATTTACAAGTAATTATCCTATTACAATGTTTCATAATTTGGCTATCAGAAACTATGCTGCCATATATGACAGAGATATCTGCACCTCAGTATTAATTTTGGTACTGCTACTTACAACAGCCAACTTATGAATTTAACACCAGTATCCATAAGTAAAGGAATGCATGAAAAATGTGGTGTATAGACATGGTGGGACCTTACATGACTACAAAAGAAGTTTCCACATGAAGTTAAAAAGTCAGATTCAAAAACATGGGTTTTGTTTTCATATTTAGATCTAAATTTGTCAGGGATGGAGAGTGAAAGAGAAGATGTGGGGCAGAAACACGACATAAAACTAATGAAGGTGAACTAATTGGAATAGATATGAGAGAGTAATGGGTAAATATGGTCAGGGAACACATTACAGTTACATGAAAATGTCACCATAGACTCATCACTTGTATAAGAAGCGTAAACTAATGAATGTGTATTAAAATTGCTTTAAATTTTTATGTGTTTTGCATATGCTTATATACAAGCACCACCTAGGTGCATGGTGTCAACCAATAGAGGGTGTCAGATCCCCTGGGACTAAAGTCACAGATGGTTATGAGCTGCCACATGGAAGTTGAAACTGAACACACACCCTCTGCAGTAGTAACAAGCACTGTTAACTTCTAAGCCATCTCTCCACACCCTAACAAATGTAATTTTTGAAGAAACAAAGCTGCCAAACTATTCTCCATACAGTTGCACAACATTTCATTCTATCAGGTAGACAGTTCCTGTCGCTGCACATTTTCATGCAGTCTGACTTTAACAGCCTCAGGCCGTGTGCAGTGGGCTTGTCTGGCCCTTTACCTATGATGGTTTGTCACCTATATATGTTGCCTCACAGAAGGCATTTATTCAATCACTCTTATCTATTTTTTTTCTTTTTTTGTATTTACTTTTAACATATGTGTATACATGCAGGGAGGGGTGAGTTGTGAACTACCTGATGTGGGTGTTGGACTTGAGCCTCCACAACACAGTGTGTGTGTGCTCTTAACAGCTGAGCCATCTTTCCCCAGTTGCCCTACCTCGGCATCTCTTTGGGTGTGGTCTAATATATCCCAAGCTGGGTGTGAATTCACCACTTCACTAAGGACTACTTTGAACTGATTATTCTGCATCCTCCTCCTGTGTGCTGGGGTTTAAATTGTGCATCACTGTGTCCAGTTTATGCTGTTCTCTTGATCAAACACAGGGTCTGTTCACATGGGGCAAACACTCTACTAAGTGAGCTTCGTCCTCAGGTTATTTCTTTTAGGTTACCTACTTTTTAATTGAGTGTTTGTCATCTGATCACAGTTTCAATATAAGAATCGTTTATATAGAGGACAAGTTACAACACGAAGAACGCAGAGTTCTTCACCTCAGCCCTTCCCCAGCACCATCCCCCATGGCAGGAGTATTTGGGGCTAGAACCATATCCCATACTTAGTCACCATGTATTTCAGACTGAAGACTTCTTCACCTGAATGCCTTGACAGTTTTTGAAGACTCACAGAAAGTCACAGTATAAACTCTGCCCCATTAGGTTTAATACCTATCTTTGAATTATTTTATTAGTTATACATAATAGAAACTAGTCCTTTCTCTGTCTCTCTGTCTCTCTGTCTCTCTGTCTCTGTCTCTGTCTCTCTGTCTCTCTCTCTCTCTCTCTCTCTCTCTCTCTCTCTCTCTCTCTCTCT
>OU015743.1:79910176-79922018 GCA_907169655.1 Acomys percivali | reverse complement strand
TGTGTGTGTGTGTGTGTGTGTGTGTGTGTGTGTGTGTGTGTGTGTGTAGTCTGAGGATGTATATTCAGATTGTCTGTCTCACACTCTCTTAGCCCTGCCATATCACTACTAGATGCAGGACAGAATCAGATGGCTCCAATTGTCCTGCTAGGTTCAAGCTGGGGCCTCAGGAGTTCACCTGTCTGAGTCCAGGTAACTGGCCAAGTGCCCTGCCTGGCCGCATTCCAGAACACCAAGCAGGACAGGGCTCCCTCTCCCGCCTATTTGCTCTGCACCCTACCTTCGCTAAAGAGGATTCTTAATTTATTTCCGCACCATCTCTGCTACTCACAAAGAGAGCAGGACCATTCCCCACTAGGGTTCCTTACCTCAAACAGAGGGCCAATCTTGTTTTTCTCCAGGTAAGCCTGGATTCGGGTTTGCTGACGAGACGCCATGGAGAAACGATGGGTCAGCGGCGAGAGGACAGTGCGCCTTGGCTGGGGACAGCCCTCCTCTGCCCCGAGGTGGACCTGGGACAGGACGTCGGGAGCCTGGGCTCCCAAGCACAGCGGTGAGCAGCAACCCTGTGAGCAGCAAGCCCTAAGGGAGCAGGGAGCAGGGGACCCGTGCGAGGCTCTGCCAACTCAAACAACTCCGAGGCGAGGGGAGAACTCCATCGAGTCCTGCAGCTCGCGCCCACCCGCTCTGCTCTCTGCAGCGCAGCCGCCGCGGGGAAATAGCGGGCTCTTCTGTCCTCTGGGCGGCAGCAGCAGGAGCCGGTGGCTACAGGCTAGCGTAGCCAAGTGCAGAGCCTCCCGGAGCCGACGGGGGATAGCGCTGACCAGAGGGGCCACAGCGCATGGAGCCGCCCAAAGCGCGCCGCCACGGTGTGTGCCCAGCTCCTGGCTGCCAGGAACCAGTACCCAGGCTGTTACCCGAGGCGGTGCTGGCTCCCTAGCGACAGCGCCGCTCAAAAAGCCAATGGTAAAGGTGCTTCTTTCAAAGTGCACATAAATCCGGTGCTTGTTGGCTATTCCTTGGCAGCTCCAACTGCAGTTCCAAAGAGGACGGTCCTCACCACCCAGGGGTGATCCTCTCGTGGGCACGTGCTCTGCCTTCACTAGCTGGAGATGAGAGAAAGCCAGAGATGAAAACTAGTGGGTAGGTTTTGCCGCGTAAACAAACTTGCTCATCTTTTTTTTTTTTTTTTTTTTTTTTTTTTTTTTTTTTTTTTTTTTTTTTAATTAAAAAAGGAAAGAAGAAACAGATATCTGGCTTGGCCTTGAGCAAGGCAACTGGCGTTACAGGCTGAGAACTGATTTAAATTTCCCGAAGTGCAGACATGCAAAGGCTGGAAGCAACCCTTGGGTTTTTAGCAGGGAGATAAAACAAAAGCGAGAGCCAACCCTCTGCTTCCAAGTTTCCTTTTCTGCCTATGCCTTCAGCTCTGTCTTCATATGCCTCTAGCTAGGGCTCAGGGGCTCCGCGCTTCTTCCTAGCCATCCATCCTCTAGATACCTCCTAAGCACCTCGGTTTTGCCTAATACCTTCTTATTATGCAGGGATTTTCACGTTGAAGATCGACAGATACCACGGGATTCCTCACAGAGTTCTTTGTGAATTGTTTTTTGTTTTGTTTTGTTTTGTTTTTTTTTAAAGCATGGTATAAAACACTAAAGCCTCAAAGACAATTTGCCTGCTTCCGAACCATTATGTATTGCCAAATCAAAGCCTTTATACTACAATTGCTAGTTGTCTCTACAAGAACAGGCACGGGCTTCCTTAAAGCACACTGCGACGGCGTACATTTTGTCTTTTTCTCACTGTGTTTCAGATTTCTGTGGCTTGTGCCTTTCCTGCTGTCCAAGCTTTTTCCTGACAATTTTATCCTGATAATACCACAGTAGTTAGGATGAGAATGGATTATTCCGGGAAGTATTATAGTATTAAAATGTCTTTAATAATTTACCTACAACAAATCTATTACTCCCACTTGAAGCAAACATGATTTGGGATGGAAAGATGTCTGAGCTATTACTTTTGCAGTTACCTCAGATAACCTGCCGGGTGCCAGCAGGAGTAAACAGCAGTGTAAATAGAGTAAACAGGGCTTTCACATATTTCCTGTTATGTATTTCTGTTATAGTTCAAAACTATGCTTACTTGGGCACTTTTTAGTACGACTGGGAGAGATTGAATATACAAAGTAAATACCAATAATTCTATGAAATACATTGTAAAGGAAGGCCTGGGAGTCATCTAAAGGCCCAGGTGTTTTAGATTCCATACTGTACTGCAAGATCAGGATAGGGCCTTCCCCAAAGTATGCCTTTTTTCTCTAAGAGAGATGAGAAAGATTTTTCTTTAAATCCATTACTTAATATAATTAATAAGTCTTCACCAAGCCCAGGAGTTCTGCATCAAGAGTCTTGGCAAGAAAAGGCAAAGCATAGGCTGCCGAATACTTGAACATTAAGGAAGACCCATAATAATATTCTAAGTAGGGTGCTACATCACCAAGTACCCAAACTTCCATAACTAAGACATTTCCAAGGCCACTCTGCTCCTACAACAACTGCTACTGCCACCCCAAAGCCTTTCCATTTGTCCCAAGATCTAACATCATTGCCACTGAAAGAATTTTTTGCATTCTTCACAGTAGACGTACTATTAAAACAAGAACTTCAAAGACAAAAGGTTCCACCCTTGTCCTCTAGTTTTCACTCCTGTTGTGAATGTGATGTGCTAGGTGTAACGTGACCTACTGTGGCTATGATCTTTTTGAGGGATGTGTCAGGATTGTTGTGTCTGGTGTCCTGTCCTCAATGAAAGTTCAATAAAGGAGATGGTATCCATACACAGGGTTGGAAGATTTAAAAAGTGGCTTCCTAGCTAAGACTGGAAGAGTGAAATTGGAGGATGAAGTGTCAAAGTTTTGACATTAAAAACTAGCATGTAAATGTGCATAAGCATGCAACAGCTAGTGGTTGTAGAAGCATGGGGGGGTATTGCATGAAGTGAAAACATAGTCAACGCTCAGCTCATTGACGTCTTACATGTCTTGCTCAGGAATGACACTTTTTGTGGAAAGTGACTATTTGGGTCTTGCTTTCTGTGATAAATTATGACAACTCAGGTTAGGACTAGGGTTTGGCATGAAAAATGGGATTTTAAAAATATATTTTATTAATGTATTCATATTACATCTCAATTGTAATCCCATCCCTTGTATCCTCCCATTCTTCCCTCTCTCCCATTTTCCCCTTACTCCCTTCCCCTATGACTGTGACTGAGGGGGACCTCTTCCCCCTGTATATGCTCATAGGGTATCAAGCCGATTTTATGATGACATGCTTAAGAACAAATCTGATTAGCTGTCTGGGAAATGAGATAGGAGAAGCAAATAAAGAATGACAGTGGTGTCTGGAATGATGTAAGGAGATGGCAGTTACTCGCTCAAGCCACCTACTGTAAAACTGGTTGGTCTATGTTTTAATTTAGACTCCCTAGTGCTCAAATGGAGCCTTTTTTATACCTTGTACCCTACAGTGTAGAAATTAGTCAGTGATCGAGCTCAAAAATATTAGCATTCCCTGTGAAGAGCTCTCCGTCTAAGGATGTGGCATTCTGTAGTGATAATGAATGAGTTAAATTTTAGTAAATCCATCCTTGCACTTTTAGGCTAAAGTTTGTCTCTGACTCATTGTATTTATAGTCTGTTTTGTTTCAGTTAGTTCATTAGATACATGTTTTGGCCTCTAAAACTGCAAACTATTTAAAATCATGAATTGTGTTTTAATAATTTTTTATGCTTACAACATGCAATATGTTATGTAGTCAGCTCTTCATAGCTGGCTCTTTAGAACCCTATGACTCTGCATCTTAATAAGTTTGATCACTTATTCACTGTATGGTTGATTAGGGGGATGGAGAAATGGTTCAGTTATTAAGAATATTTGCTGCTTTTCCACAGACAAGAGTCTGTTTTCTAGCGTCAGTGTCAGACTGTTCACAAACACCTGCAACTCTAGCCCCAGAGTGATCTGATCCTTCTGGTAGATGTACATAAACAAACAAATAAATAAATAAATATTTATAAAAGATTGATTAAAATTTAAGCCTGGCCTAAAATTTAGCAAGCTTTTCTGTCCACATCACCTTGGTACCCTTGCGATCCTTTCTCCATTTTTGGCTTGTGTACAGCATTAAAGGTCAATTTTTAGTGAGACTATTTTGACCCTGTTGTGCTCTAGGAGTGCCTGCCAGCATAATTTACAAGTATACAGAATCCAATTTATAGAGTGTGCTAAAGCCCTTGTCTAACTCCATTTGTAAGACACCTTGCACAGCTCCTAAGACAAATGATTTTCAATGAAAGCCCAATTGAAGCAACTCAGGATCACTAGCAATGTGACCTCTTGAAATAGATTTAACACGGAGGGCAAGCAATGGGACACATCCTCTGCAGGTTTCTGGAACTGAGATTCTTGAACCCTGAAACACAGTCCTCTCTTCCCTTAATGACTTTTATCTTGTCACTTTGCAATAAACAGTAAAAAGTACCTTCCCAAAGATCACAGTGCCTGTGAGCGATCTGCCCATTCAAAGGGAATGAACACAGAGTTTTCTTTATTTCTGCCTGACTGCCACATCTGCCATCTGAGCACAGCCACATCACTTCCTCCACTGAACAATGCATTTAATACTAGAGACAATGTCAAGAAGTTGGTGCTTTCATTTTCATCATCTTTACCAGATGAAAAAATGAAGACACTCAACAAACAAATAGCTTACTACTCAAGGTATGTATATATATGGTATGCATATGTATGTATGGTATGTATATATATATATGTATATATATATATATATATATATATATATATATATATACACACACATAACCTAACAAGTAACTGAATGTGTTCTTGGACCTCTGTGTATTTGAAACACTCAAAGCCCTGGCTACCAACCAAATGCTTCGCTTTCCTTTGCTTTGAATTTGTTCTCACCAAGAGTCATTTTGATAAGGAATTGCAACTGCTCGGTGTGTAGTTGTGGGAAAGAATATAGCTTGGATGGCAGAGACCAAGATAATTGCTGGCCCTGCGTTAAAAGAAAACATTGTCTCTCATGATTTTCAGAAAAAGCTAATCAATCACATTCAAACTAACTGCTCACAGCGGCTAGTAACACAGACTCACTGTTCCCACAGAATTCTGAACTGCAGTGATTCTATGGTCTGACACAACCCTACCTTCCATTATTATTCATAATAATTCCATCTTTTTTATTTTCACACTTAAATATTAGATTCTAATATTTAATTTTTAATATGTGGGTTGTTTATAAGCCATTTCCATGTCAAACTCCTTAGTTTATGGCAATAATTTTACAGCAGGCTTATTTATTAAGGCATGAGCCATCTGAGCAAGGACTGCTAATAGCTTTTTCTTATTTTTGTTGGTAAATTCTTAATCCTGGTGGGATTGTGCCTATAATTTTTGCAATGGCATTGTCTTGGGTTTTCATTCCAGTGTGGGCCTTAATTAGGAAATGGAAAGTGATGAGGAATGCTACATAATACTGAATATATTGAAAGGAAAGAAATGAAAACACAAGAATGTCTGAACAAACAAAAGATCATGTGGTACAGCAGCACAATTCCACTCAGGGAACACCCTGGGGCACCAGGCTCTCTGCTTAGGACAGCATGTACTTTCACGCCAGTAGAGCTATCAAGGAATACGTAACCTGAGACCCATTTCTCAAATACACATCTCCATAAATGAGAGTTCATTTTTGGCTGTAATTAAGTGAATCACAACAACACTAGCACAAAAGGTTGCAGGTACATTTTAGGTGCATTAGTGGAACTGCCATTGGCCAGCATGAATTTAAACTTTAAATAGGAAATTGTAGGATGACTTTGCACTCTGCAAAAATAATGTAGATTCTACAGTCGCCAAAAATAATCAGCAATTTCTCTCTTTCTGAAGTATATATTACCCCATGTCTCATGGCGAACACTCACCCTCAGATGGTTTTGGTCCTAGAAGACAGAAGATTTTGAGGAACTTAAGAATAAGCTAAGTTTTCACAAGCATTAGCTAACTATACCTACTTATACACCTTCTTAAAAAATTGAATGAATAATGAAGTGCAGCAATGATAGCTGCTTGGAGAGACTGAAAATCAAAACATCTGATCCACGAGTGGGGTAGAAAGATGAAAATTAAATGAATTGGAGAAATGATGAACAAAAACAATGCTGCTGGAAAGATAGCTCGGTGATTAAGAGCAACTTTTGTTCTTGCCGAGGACCCAGTTCAATTCTCAGCACTTACACAATGGTTAGCAAGGAGCCAGGTACTGAACATTTTACATTTCATTGTACTCTTTATTCTTAAAGCACCAACTAGGTAAAAACAAAGTCAGACATTGACAGAATCACACCCCTAGTAACATGAAAGACACAAATACTGGGTTGTCTGGAGCGATTAATGTGCTCGGGGCAGAATTTAAAGCCTTGTCTAGACTTCACCATTGCTTGATACAGCCAATCAAGAGTGAATCTTTGCAGAGTATGTTTTCTCTGCTCTCCAGGGTAAATGCTTTTTTTTTCCTCTATATTTTGTAATATCTGCTGATAACCATCAGAGTTTAGTGCCTTCTGAGGATGTAATTTTTACAAAGGTGGCTAAACTAGCTTTGGTGTCAAACCTGAAATTGAAGTCCAGATTTGGCAACTCTGTGACTCCCTATCACCCTTCACTATCATTGTGCATTTACAAGAGACTGGGAAGCAACACCTGGGCAATAACACAACATACTAACCCTGGTGGAAACACCAAATTTCACACCTGATTTGTTTGACTCTAAAAATCTGTTTTCTTTCATTTCATCCTACAGGATCAATTTTCATTGTCACTGCTTTTTGTACTACTAAAGAAATACTCCCGACAAGTGATGAAACATGCCATAGACTTTTTAAAAAAATTATTATTAAGTATATAGTGCTCTGCCTGCATGTACACCTACAGGCCAGAAGAGGGCATCAGATTACATTATAGATGGTTGCCTGTGCTATATAGAGGTTGTGCGCAATAGGGTTTTGCAGTAGAGTCACGGATTGGTTTCAGTTTCAAACACCTCTGGCAAAGTGGGAATTCACAGTAAAGGAGTATGGGGGAAAATAAATAGAAAAGAAAAAGTATTAAAGATTCTGGGAGATTGTGACTAAATTGGTAACTTTTGTCCTATCTAAAACAGAACAAATGAACACAACCATCCCAAAGTTGAGGTCTGGTTGGAGAAAGACACAAGGAATATGTCTCAAGACAAATAGATCAAGGATAAAATTAGAAATATTCACTAACTTCTCTATTAAATTTTAATTATTACTAATAAATCTGATTCATAGATATGAAGTAAAGGTTAGTACATTATAGTATATTTTTGATGATTTCTCACTACTTTTAGAGAAATGATGCAATATTAGAAAATATATAAATGTATGGAGTATGGAATGTGGTGTTTTGGCATTTTGAAGGTTTTCCTCATTGTGGACAGAATGCCCCTCCCGTCGCTTGTCTACTTTTAAAGAGAGCAAAAGATTCAGAAGGGGTCACATCTCGAACATGTAGTGGCCAATCAGAGCCACTCCTCCTCCCAATAGTACAAACACGCTAAAAGATAATATTTCTCTGCTTTCATCTTCCCAGGATAAGTGGCAGGCAACTGAAGGTCATCTCCAGAGATGAGAGGTAGCTGAAATCACTCAGTGTAGCCAACCCTAACCTGTACCTTAACCTGACCTTTCTACAGAAATTCCAAAGAGGTCATGACCCAGGGTGCCTCCTCCTTTCTGCTTCCTGTCTCCTGACATGTGGCTTCCCCAGCATGTCCTCCATACTATTCAGATGTTCCATGGCCTCAAATGAGTTCATTTTCCTCAGAAGCTCGGTGTAAATTGAAGATACTGTAACTCAATGCATACTTAATTCATCTCACATACCAAGCACCCTAGCCCCCCAACACAATGCACTTGAAACACCGGTAGTTTTCACTTGTGGTCATGTGACTTACTGGGATCAGCTACTGCTAGTATCAGGAGAAAAGACTATACCATGCTTGCCAAAGGGGAAAAACCCAACTTCACATTATTTTTTCCCACTAATTAATAATTTATTCCCTTTACTTCCTGATCTCAGCCTTCCTTCTCTCCTCCCAGCCCCTCTTCTCACATATCCCCCTTCTCATTCTCCCCTATCCTTCTCCTCAGAGAAGACAAGGTCCCCCATGGGTACCAACTTGCCCTGGCACATTAAGTCACTGAAGGACTAGGCACTTCCTCTCCAATTGATGCCAGACAAGGCAGTCCAGTTAGAGGAATGGGATCCAAAGGTAAGCATCAGAGTCAGAGAGGGCCCCACTCCAGTTGTTGGGGGACCCACATGAAGACCAAGCTGTACATGAGCTACATATGTGCAGGGGGCCTTGGACCAGCCGCTGCATCCTCTTTTGTTGGTGGATTAGTCTCTGTGAGCCCTCATGGGCCCACATTAGTTGACTCTGTAGGTCTTCTTGTGGAGTCCTTGACCCCTCCAGTTCCATCAATCATTCCCCAACTCTTCCATAGGAATGAATCCTGAGCTCTGTCTAATGTTTGGCTGTGGGCCTCTGCATCTGTTTCCATCGGCTGATGGGTGTAGCCTCTTGGAGGAGTTATACTAGGCTTCTCCCTACAAATACAGCAGGGTAACATTAATCATGTCAGGGATGGCTCTCACCTTCTCTTCCATGGGATAGGTCAGGTCTCATGTAGGGCCAATCTTTGCTCCATCTCTATCCCTGCACATTTTTTCAGCAGGACAAATTTTGGGTCAAAGGGGTTGTGGGTGTGTTGCTATCCTTATCCTTTCACTAGAAGTTCTGCCTGGCTATAGGAGGTGCCCATTTCAAGCTCTATATCCCCCTGCTGCTAGGAGTCTCAGCTAGGGTGATGTCCATAGACTTCCTGGTGCCTCCCTAATATCCAAGAAACACTTAAAGACATGTTCAACATCCTTAGTCATCAGGGAAATGAGAATGAAAATCACTCTGAGATTCCATCTTATACCCATCAGAATTGCTATGATAAAAAACTCATGCAACAGTACATGCTGGCAAAGATGTGGAGAAAGGAAAACACTTCTCCATTGCTGGTGGGAATGCAAAAGTGTGCAACCACTGTGAAAAATCAAACTGGACATGTCTCAGAAAATTGGAAATAGTTCTACCTCAATACCCAGCTATACCATTCCTGGACATATACCCAAAAGATGCCCAACTATATCACAAGGACACTTGCTCAACTATGTTCATAGCAGCTTTTTTATTAATAGCCAGACAATAGAAATAACCCATACTTCCCTCAACTGAAGAAAGAATAAAGAAACTGTGGTACATTTACACAATGGAATACTACTCAGCTATTAAAAATAAGAACATCATGAAAATTGCAAGCAAATAGATGGAGCTAGGAAAAACCACACTGAGTGAGGTAACCCAGACCCAGAAAGATGCACATGGCATATGCTCAATTATAAGTGGATATTAACCATAAAGTATAGGATAACCATGCTATAAGCCGCATACCTAAAGAAGCTGAGTTACAAGGAATGTCCAAGGGAAGATGCTTGAACATCACTCTGAAATGGAAATAAAACAGGCACTGGAGATGAATGACAGGAGTGAAGTGGTTAGGAGAGGGGAGCAGGGGTGGGAATTGGAAGTAGGGAGAGTGGAATGAGGGACAGGGCCAGATGAGAGAACAGAAGTCAGAGATGGGGGCATCTGTGGCATGTGCCCAAGACCAGGGATAGGGGAGGCATCAAATTCACATTCTTAAATATGTTTTCTACTTCACACATGCCCACTACTGTAAAAGTGGAACACTGGCAAGTAGAACCATTGTGGATTGAGAGCTCATCCATATAAAATACTTTTCCTAAGTACGAGTCTTTCCTGGGTCTCTACTGTGAATGCAAGAAGGCTGACAACCACACAGAAGAAAATGATGTAAACTTCTACACTTTTGAACATATCATCCTACAGATCTGGGCAGGTAGATCTAAAAGTTTCACCTTCTTGTAATGTAACATTAAATACACCAGTATGGCTATTGTAGGGTTGCAATGAAACAACTTTCAGGATAGTTTCTTACTATTTTTAGACACAAGGTATTTTTACTGTCTATGGCTGCCAAAGAGTAAACACCTGGTGAGCATTATTTATGTTACTGCTGATGGCAGGAAGTTATTGCATAACTCATCTGTGTTCTTTCCTTCCTTCCTTCCTTCCTTCCTTCCTTCCTTCCTTCCTTCCTTCCTTTCTCCCAGCATTTTTCAAGGTAAGTGTAGGCTAGCCAATAAATAAATAAATAAATAAATAAATAAATAAATAAAATAAAATAAAATAAAATTGCCTGCCCTTCTCAATTGTCTTAATCTTAGTCTGAAATTATTTCTATTTTACTATTTGACCACTGAGGATGTTCTGAAGATTTATAGCTGAAGAAACTATATATATATATATATATATATATATATATATATATATATATTGAAAAAGAAAAGAAATACATAATACATTAGTCTCATTTGGAGGCCAAAATGTGTAAGTTCCCTGGAACAATATATTCTTTTTTATTCTGGAGCTCAACTAATGCCTGTTACTGCTAAGTTTGGGGCTTGGTTATTCATAAATTATACCAAAAACATTAACAAAAGTTTGATTTTTTAAATAAAAATATTTCTTCAGCCAAAACCTTAGACATCTAAAAATGTCTTAAGGATGACAGTTCTACATATGGTGGTGTCAATTCTGAAAAGAGCCCTCCTTGTACTTGTATAAAAAACTATCATAGACAGCTAATTCCCAAGACCATGTTTCAAAGTAGGACCAGTCTTTGTATCTCTTGTAGCCCCCAGAAGAGGATGAGGAGCCCTAGAGTGCCTTCCATTCAGTTGCTAATGGTCACCATTTATCTATGAGCTTTCAGCTCTTCTTAGACAGTATGTATGGAGCACATCATTTCTTCTCTATGGTTCCTATGAAAAAGAAACAAGTTCCTGTATTTACCACTTCACTATTAATCACAGGAAAAAGAAAATATAGGATCATTCAGGCTGAACTTAACATTTGAATACTTCAACACAGCCTTGTACTGGAAATACAGATCAATGTAATTAGTCAAGAAAAGGAAATGAAAATCCCATTGGGGTAATAAGATGACATTTCAAAGGATGAAATACAAAATGGCCCATAGAACTATGACAGGAGAAGACCAAGATCTGCAGCCATGAGAGATATGCAAACTGAAGCCACACTGGGAGTCCATCTCACCCTGGACAGAATGGCTATTTTTAAGAGAATCAGAAACAGATATTACTGAGGATGGAGACACCCTCACTCACGCTGGTAGGAATGTAAATTACTCCAGACACTCCATGAAGCTCCTACAAAAAAACTAAAAATAGAGCTGCCACATAACCCATCATGTGACAGAATGTAGCATTTCTGGAATGTATCCAAATAGCTCTAATACATACTACAGAGGTGTTTGAATGTCCATGTTTGTTGCTAGTTTGGATGCCAGTACCTGCCTTAAATACCCAAATACCAGCAGCCTCACCTCTGAGGGAGATAGAGACAGGAGGACAAGCAACTTGCTTCCCGCTTAGGAGAGATAAGTTCTGGTTTCAGAGGACGAAGCAGAAAGTGATGGAGCAGGACTCCTGGTACTCCTCTCTTCTGACCTCTGCATGCATGAACACACACACACACACACACACACACACACACACACACACACACA
>OU015743.1:79859090-79907211 GCA_907169655.1 Acomys percivali | reverse complement strand
TGTGAGTGCATTATACAGACAGAGGTAAGGAAGTGCATATACAGTGTAAGTGCATTATACAGACAGGGGTAAGGAAGTGCATATACAGTGTAAGTGTATTACACAGACAGAGGTAAGCAAGTGCATATACAGTGTAAGTGCATTATATAGACACAGGTAAGGAAGTGAATATACAGTGTAAGTACATTATGCAAACAGCGGTAAGGAAGTGCATATACAGTGTAAGTGCATTATACAAACAGCGGTAAGGAAGTGCCTATACAGTGTGAGTGCATTATACAGACAGGGGCTAGCAAGAAATATTCTGTCCCATCATTTCTGCAGCCCTGAAGTTAGCCAGAATGCTCCATCAGCATCCTTTTTTCTGACCTCCTTCCTCCCTCTGCCACTGATCACTGTTCTCCAAACAGTCTTTCAGCATTTTTGTGTTCAGAATCACTAAGTGTGCACAACCCAACAGAAAGATTTTGTGGTTGTGCAGTGTTGTCAGTTTTACAGGATGCAAAACTGTCTTAGAGACAAACCTCTGGGCATGTGTTTGAGGAATGTTCTAGATTGAATTAACTGAAGTAGGAAGACCTGCCCTAAGTACACCTCACAATTCTATGCTCTGATGCCCTAGACCAGTGGTTCTCAACCTGTGGCCTGTGACCCCTTTCTTTGGTAAACCTCTGTCTTAAAAAAATATTTACATTATGATTCATATCAGTAAATTTGTAATAGCAAAAATCATGAAGTAGCAACAAAAATAATGTAATTGTTTGGAGTCAGCACAACGTGAAGAACTGTTTAAAGGACTGTGCATAAGGAAAGTTGAGAACCACTGTCCCTAGACTGAATACAAAGCAGAAAGCAAGCAGAGCCTCAGCATTCACTGTTCACTGCATCCTGACTCTGGATACCACATGACCAGCTGCCTCAGGCTCCTGCTGCTGTGCCTTTCTCCCCATGGGGAAGGCACCCTCTGGCCACAAGCAAAAGTAAGCCCTTCCTTCTTTCCTTCCTTCCTTCCTTCCTTCCTTCCTTCCTTCCTTCCTTTTGTCAAGTTTTTTTTTACACAAATAAGAACAACATACTATTCTTTCAGTCTGTCCTGGCCAATTCCCTTGTCTGATGACGCTTCAGCTTTAAGTAACGTGTATCTAGAAGTATGACCCTTCACAAGGATGGAACACTGAAGTATCCTATGTTTATTATTCTATTATTGTCATTATTCTTGGTTCCTGTTTTAAACAAAGTTTTACAAATTTATTTTTAACAATCCAATTCACTTTTATTGGCAGTTCACTAAACTGGGCATCATCTTGCCAAGATAGTGGAAAAGAGATCAAGGAAGCTGAGCACAGAGCTGGCTTTATGGGCAGAGAATAAAAAGTAGAAACCAGAAGCAAATGGGTTGGCTATGACAACATTACGTTCTTTATAGGAGTAACACAGAGAGGCCTCCCTTAACATGCCAGTGTAAACAGTCTGGAACTTGTTGCTGTAAACTGGAAACCCAAGCAGAAGTGACTCCATGCTTGCTGGCATCTTGTGCACTTACACCACCTAAAACAATGCGTCCTGTAAGTTCTATTTAATATGATGTCCATACCATATACCTGTTATAATCTTTTATACTTAGTAGGCATTTAAAACATGATATTTAGCCAGAAATAAATTAAAATACACTGCACAGTTGATACAGAAATCCTGGCAATGACTCACAGTAATATGAATTTGGATATGGCACAATAAACAACTGAATGCATTGTCTTTATGGTACCTTTTTAGCTAGTTTTTCTAAAAATGTGATAAAACCCTGGCCAAACGCAAATTCATGGAGAAGGGGGTTTATTTGGCTTGTGTGCTTCAGCCCCTGGGCAAGCTGGAACAGCGTTTCAAGCACAAGGCACGGAGGAACACTGCTTCCTGGCTTACTCCCTACAGCTTACTCAACTTGCTTTTCACATCACTGGACCACCTGTCGGCCACGGGTGTCACTGACTACTGTGGGACAGGCTCTTCCAAGTCAATCTTCAGTGGAGAAAATGTCTCCCTGATGTGCCCACAGGACAACCTGGAAAAGGCAATTCCTCAACTGAGGTCCTACGTGGGAATCTGCTGGCTAAAGCTGTAGTCTGACTTCTTTGGATAGCCATTTCACCCTCAGCCTATGAAGGTGGACTCTCTCTTCTTAGCGGGGTTCTCACTCCATGGGATCTGGTGACCCCAGGTTTAGTAAGGAGGGTTACAAAGCCCTAAAGGAAAGCTACAGGCTTGACCCTTTCCTGAAAAAGAACTTCTTCAACAGCACAAGGAATTCTTGGAAGTACCCTCACCCTATGCTGAGGTCCTAGCCTCCAGCAAATGACCTTTAATTGTACCTAGAAGTCATGCCCTAACACACAGGATAATTAAGTACTGTTTTCTCCTTCTTGTCATAGGTCCACGAATTACGAATTACTTACAGTAAATGAGATGCTGTACTAGTATATGTAGATTAAGTATCCCGGCACCCTATGCCCTAGCAAATCAAGCACAGCCATCCTCACCAAGCCCCCAACACATACACTGCCCAAGGTTTATAAATAAAGGCTGGCTGGCATGCTCCAACTCTTTTGTGATTGTTCTTGGGCTCACTCTCTTGCCGTGACAATCTGAGACTGCATTTATTCTAGTGGGGGGACAGCCGCTAGACCCCCAGTGGTCAGACAGCAATGGCAAAACTGCCTTTGCAGCCACTGGGGCCTGCTCCACTGCTGTGGCTATCTCTATGCTGACACCTTCCCCCCCTGCACCCCCCAATCCCCCTGAAGCACTGCTGGGCCTTTGTCTCACTGGACCTGCCTGCCAGCTCATGTCACTTCTCTTCTCAGAGAGAAACGCTCATGATATTTCAGCTGAGTGGCTGCTTCTGCTGACTAATGCCCACTTGTTGGAGCCTTGCTGTTTCTGCTGGATCATGCCATAGCTACTGATTCATGGTTTTTTGGTGTTTGCTATTGGACTGGACTTCTGGTATCCTGACAATGCAGAGTGGAATTGGCCCAAGAAACTACATCTAAAAAGGTCCACATCCCCAACCCCTGTTAACCTTCCTCCTCGCCTACCTCTGGTCGGTGAGTTGGAAGGGAGGTAGAAACATTTAAGAACCCTAAATAAAGTAGATTTTTTTTTTTAAAAAATCTATGTCTAGGAACTCCTTCTAACCAAACGTAATAAATATCTTTCAGCCCTTTCAAGGAGACATCTGTGAATGATAAATGATGGATCAGAAATGGCTGGGAAAGAGATGAGGTTAAAAGCTGATTTTAAATTCTTTTTCGTTTTTAAAATAAAATACTTTAAGATAATTTAAGCATGAGTATCAGTTTAATTAAATTAATTTCAAAACTGAAATATAAACAATATTAATATAACGTCCTTTAAATATTTTCTTTAAAAAAATTAATTACACATACATATGCATGTCTGCGTGTGAGTTTGTTTACATGAGTGCAATACCCATGGAGAACGTCGGATCACCTGGGGTTGGGTTACAGGCATTTGTAAATTTCCTGATGTAGGTACTCAGAACTGAGCATTGGTCTTCTACTAGAGCAGTATGCACTCTTCACCATTGAGCTATCTCTGTAGGCCCTAAGCTAGCATTCTTTTCTTTTCTTTTTAAAGATAGAGGCATTTTAAAGAAGGGAAGGAATCCTAGCAACAGAAACACTGTAGAGAAAAGCTGGAGGTGGTGACAAGGAGTGACTATGGGGTGCATGCTGACTCTGCCAAGGGGCAGAGCACAGAGCTGATTCTCATGTGACTGTGGGTGAGCACAGACAGCTCCAAGGGCAGAGTGAAAAGTTCAAGCTTTATTTGAGGTTTTGGAGGTTGGGATGACCTGCTGAGGCCTGTGGTATGTGAACATCATTCTGACTAACAAAATAGCCCAGCAAACTTCTGCAAGACAACCAATCAAGTTAATTGCATTTGTTCTAAATAAATCCACTATGCCATAATTTCCCCTCTATTTTTGGCTTACTTTTAATATATATATGTGCTAGGCATGGCAGTGCAAACTTTTAATATCAGCAATCTAGAAACAGGGGTAGATAGTATCTCTGTGAATTTGAGTCATGCCTAATCTACATAGTGAGTGCCAGGTCTGCCAAGACTATGTAGAAAAACCCTGTCTCAAAAACAAAGCAAAACAAAACAAACAAGTATTTCAACTATTCTAGCATAAGTTCCTTGAAAAAAGTCCTCTAAAAAAGTATCAGTTTTCCTATGTGAAAAAAAAAAGCTGGTACCGGAAATTTTGTAATAAAAATGTACATTTTTTGACATAAGAGTGTGTAACATAGTTTTCTATTATATTTTATTTTCTGTTTTCTATTTCTTTATATATACAATAACCTACCTACAGTAAGAAGAACCACAAGACATTCAGGAATTATATAAATGTTATATTAATAGTGTCTTGGCTATTTGTATTTGGCAACCTTGAAGAAGACAAATGTTTGTGAAAAACTATTATATTTTCTTAATGTTCATTTCAACATTAATACTATTTATATCTGCTCTTTGTTTAATTCCTCCCTTCTGTTCTTTGAGCTGGTTCACACAAACTTTCTCCTCCTAGTATAGATGCCCCTGCCACATGTTCATGAGCAGCAGGTTAAGGTGGTTACTCATTTCTTAGGACAGCCCCCCCCCCTGCCAAGAGACTCTGGGTACTCCCTGCTCTCTCTAGGAGAGTTTATCACCTGACTCTCCAGCACCAGGGGTGCCTCATCACCATCATCCAGGTTTTCCCTGATCCCCAGATCGCACATCTCTTCCTTCTTGGTTTACGAGTTTATTTTGATTGGTCACCATCCAGTAAATTCTTGGCTAAAGGAACATAAAAGATCTTGTTTGGGGGGTTTATGGCTTTCAAAATATTTTAGAGCTAGAACTGGTGGTGAATAAGCACATAAAACCATATCTGATTGTGACCATAAAATCCAGTGTCAAGCTCCACACCTTCTGTTCCGAATGGCCTCCCTACATGGATGGGGGTTCATTGAGTTGTACAGCTTTCAGATCTGGTTAATTCCAGTCTGTGGTGTCTTTTGTTTTTGCAATATGTTTTATAATAAAATTTAAAATTTTTAAAAAGTAAAAATAAATGTTTTGTTCTAATTTTATTATTTGAGGCTAACTTGGAAATAACTAAGAACTTGGCAGGTATGGTCCTGTCATCTTGTGACTGAAAAGGCAAAGACCATGGCTGATCCTATCTTTTGTTGACAACTGTTTCTTCTCTTATTCACAATCCCTAACCCCTTCTTCAGGAAAAGTCAGTATAGGGATTCAAGCTTTCATTCTAATGACAAATGGATACAAAGACATTTTCCATCCTGTTTCATGCACTTATAAACAGTCTTGTTTCCATTCCTTGGCGGCTTGAAGGGCTGTTGTTGCAACTAAGGTGTGGAATTTCTTTAGATACCCTGCACATTTGCCAGCTACAGTCTCCACTAGATTTGTTGTCATGAAGCCCAAGCATGTCTTTTTCATCTGTTCATGACCCCTTTGTTAAGCAACTATATTGATTTTGTTTTTAAAAAAAAAATCTACCTGACTAAATTTTCATTATTGTTATTTTTTTAAGTTATTTTGAAGGCTGGAGACATGGCACACTGGTTAAGAGCACTACTGAAGGTCCTAGTTCAATTCCTAGCACCCACATGGCAGATCATACCTGTCTAATGCCATCTTCTAGAGTGCAGATATGTATACAGACAAAATACCCATATGCATAAAATGCATTCAAAAATAAATATCTTTCAACAAAAGTTACTTTGTTTTTCCATCAACAATAATGATATTGTTTCCTTTTAAATGAATTATTATTGTTACTCATCTCAAATCATTTCATATTTTCCGTAATTTCTTAATGACAGAAACTACAGTTTTCTATAATGTCACATACTTTCTTGTATTCTTTATTGCTTTTGACTTCCAGAATTACTCAAAGAACATATTCTGGGTGCTTCCAGTCACTTAATTTTCTCTGGACTTGGTAGAAAAAAGAGTGTGTGACTTGTCCTGGAGGAAACACCATGATTACTTGAAAGGAGCATGTATTCTGCAGTTGTTTAGTGTAGTTTTCATATAAACAAGATGTAGATATAGCAACAGATAGGGTTTGTGCTCAAAATGATCTGTTTGATTTTTTTTAAATCTAGTTCTATCAATTGCAGAGAGAATGGTGTTAAATGTTTCAACTGTGACAACAAAAATTATTTCCCTCTAATTCTGATTCTGATGTTATTGTCTCATGAATTTTGAAACTATTAAGACAGGAAAAAAATTGTGAATACATTGAACCTAATGTACTGACCCTTTTAGTGTTAAACATCTTTCTCCCCAGCTCCCTGGTGCCTTCCTGTGGACCTAAACTTGGTACAGCAGCATTTCCCCACAGCTCGAAGCCTTCCACAAGCATTTCTCAAGGGCCTCGCTGCTGGTCACACTGTCCCCCTTCCTTATCTAAAGTTGTCTGAATGCTGTCTTTTTCATTTTTTCTAGATATACACTTTTGAGGTTTTGAGTTGATAGATTTTTTTCCCTGCTACTTCAGAATTCTAAATGTGCTATCTTATTTATCAACTTAGAATGTGTTCTTTTTTGCTGATGCTTCCAATATTTTTCTTTCGTTATCCATATTTTAATTTTGGGTGCAAGCAGGGCTTTATTACTAATTTTTATACTGGAATTTATTAAATTTTAGAAATAACCTGTTTAAATATAATTGACATATAATAAACCAGAGTAAATTTGGAATGAACACACACACATATATACATATATCCATACATACGTGTGTGTGTGCGTGTGTGTGTGTGTGTGTGTGTGTGTGTGTATTCATCTTTTTGAAGAATATTTGTGTTAGGAGTAGTGAAGAATGCTATAATCTCAGCAGTCGAGGAGGCAGAGGCAGGCAGATCTCCATGAGTCAAGGCTAGCCTGGGCTACAAAGAAAGTCCAGGACAGCCAAGGCTACACAGAGAAACTCTGTCTCGAGAAAATAAAAACAAAAGCAAACAAACAAAAACTAATATTTATATCCTCTCCTCTGACCCCATGGCAGATAAAAATTCTATGAAGATTCATGATCACACGTGTAGTTCTCTTACATAAATATTTTGTAATGGCTGGGTCATACAGCAGGCATATGCATAATTATTTTAAAATTGCCAGATGGCTTTCCACACAAATTTGACTATTTAATGTCCCCTCTAGATGTATTTAAAAGTTCCAGGAAGTCTAAATGTTCTTGAACACTTAATGATAGTGGACATAAAAGTATATAAAACAATAATTCTATGTAATTTTATTACCAGTGTAGTTTCACGTACCAAAAAGCTTATTGCAACTTAAATCTATAATTAATGTGTTATATATAGTTTCATAAATACAAAGTTGTGCAAAACACATAATCACAGTTTTGTCTTGGTCCTAATGCTATTCTTTTTCATAATTTAGATATGCAGAATTTGAAAACTGAATTATACGATTCAGTTTTATAAGTTTTTCCCTTAGTGTGATCCATAAGCTCTTTAAATAATGAACTGCCTTTTATTAATGGTTCACCTGCAGAAACAATAGCATATTTAATCATATAACAATGACATACTTTATACGGTCATATCCTTTGCTTTATATTTGGATTATTTCTAGTGTTTCATTTCTTTTCAATTTTGCTAAAATGTACAAATTGTAAGATTTACCAAATTCCTCTGAGTGCTGCCAGGCCTCCCCAGCAAGGGTAAGTGATCAAACTGGGGTCATCAGAGTTCATGTCAGAGGCAGTCCTCCCTCTCCCCACAACTGTGGAGACTGAGCAGAAGCAGACTATCTGGATGAGACCAGATAGACTGTGATCCTATGGTGGGGGAGGAGGTCCCCTTCCGTCAGAAATCTAGGGGAGGGTAATAGAGCAAAAAGGGAGGACAGAAAGATATAAGTGAGGGGATAGTCTGAATAAGTTATTTAAAAATAATAAATAAATAAAATATTTACCAAATTCACTGTTAAATACACCATTAATGCATTCAACAGAATACTTTCATCACAGAATTACATCTCTATGCCAAATAAATAGCTCCTACTGTCTCCCCCTCTAGACTGTACAAGCTGCCATGCTACTTGCTGATAGATTTTTCTAGATCACACTCAGGGGGTCATCTAAGCAATTTGTCCAAATGAAGTTCAGAGTATTCCTCATGAGCTTTTCTGGGGTGTTATAATTTTAGGTTTTGCATTTATGTGTATGATCCTCTTGAGCAAAATTTGTAAGTGGTGGATGAATATGCTTAGAAGCTCATTTTTTAAGTACATCATAAAAACCTGTTCTTAATTGGCACATAATACTTATCTTTATGAGCTTCATTATAATAATTTGATGCATGTAGTGAATGTAATAATTACCAAGTTAGGGTAATCAATGTTTTAATTTCATATATTTCTCACTTCTATGTGCTCAGAAACTTTGTATCCTTCTTTTCTAACCACTTGGAAATTTATCAATTGTTGTAGACTGTAGCATCTTGCTACGCCACAGAACACAGGAGGGAACCTTCATTCTTTTTATTCCTATATGACCATTTGTTCCATTACCATGTTAAAAATTATCTTTTCTCAATCGAATGCCTTTTATATTTATATCTTTGTAGAAAATAAGTTGTCCATATGCTGGGTACATTTCCAGACCTTCTTGTCTGTTCCTCCAGTTCCACTGTCTCTATGCCAGGACCACAGTCTATATTGCCGTCACTTTACTCAGTTGTTAAATTCACATAGCATTAGCTCTCCAACTTTGTTCCTCTTTTTTACATATGTGTTGCCATTTTTGGTACTTGAGCTTAACATACATTTTGATGCCATGTAATTTGTGTGGATTGTCCTTAAGGCTCTGTTGGCACACAACGGAATATAGGAACACTTTACACCTTCACGTTATTGAGGCTTCCAACCATAAACCCAGTGTACCTTTTCATGGAAATCACTAGAACTCCAAACTATGTTTTCTTGTAATGTTTGAAACACTCTGTGTGGTACTAACCTTGCATTACTCTTAGGTTAAAAACAACTTTAAATCTGGGGAATGAATCTTTTCTTTAAAATGTCAAGTTTTCCCCAGAACTTGCCTATGTTTATTCATTGTACACTACCTTTAGACAACTATCTTTTATAATTGACTATAGGCATGAAGTTATTGTGTAATTCAAATACTCATTTCCACATCTCCCCTATCTGGTTTTAACACTTGTTCTGAGAATCTCCTGTCTCAACGCTGTGCTCCTCAATTGCCCCCTTGTATGCCAATAAAGCAGCTTACAGCCAATCGCTGAGCAGAGGGGAGGGACTAGGGCTGGACTTCCTGCCTGGTAGAGGGGGAGTAGTTAGAGGAGGAAGTAGGGGATTCAGGCAGGGAACGCGGCCACAGGCCGAGGTGCAGGGCAGAGGAGGAAGATGCAGCTGTAGCAGAAAGGCATTGAAAAGCCCAAATACAAAGTCACTATGAATGTAACAATTATATAATTCCTGATTGTCTGGTGGTTCTTCCTGCTGTATGTAGTTTATTTTATTTATGTGTGATAATATAAATACATATGGTAAAAAAAAACCATAATAAAAAAGAAAAAAACAGAAAAGAAAGAATTAGAAAGCAAGTAACTTGGGAATTTTGGCAAAGATGGAGTCAGAAAAAGATAGAGGGTTAAGAATATACTTAAATGGGTCACAATTACGTTGTAAATATTTATAAACAAATATGAAAGAGTTTCAATTATTGGTGTGATAGCTGGGTTAAGATATAAACTATTTCTTTATAAAGGAAAAAACCCTTAACAATTGGCCTAGAAATTATATGCAGTGTCAAAGGGTTATTTGGTCTGGTGATAAATTACTTGAGCCCTGTACTGAAAGTGATACCTCAAGTAACTTGTTTCTAAAGTGTTTTATTATTTTCTGCAACCTCTATTTCCATTAAAGATTTTCTTTTATATATTTGCTTGGAATTCTCTTTTCTACAAGAAGTTGTTGTTAAATGTCTCTGGTAATCTTTAATCAGCCTTTCGTTTGTAAACAAATGCCTTAACAGGCAGATTGCAAAACCCACACTGATTTGACAGTGAAGGTCTCTTGAATGTAACCATGCTGAGATATTTCTGGCCAGCTTGATAGGACGCACTCAGATGTGCATACATCTGGGTCTTTCTGAGGCTTTTGGTGAGTAGAGGGTCAGATGTCTCCTTCTAAAGCCTTCATCTGTTGGCTTTATTTTATTATGAACTTATTAAATGAGCCTACTTCCCTTACAACCCAAACTATAGGAAAAGGAGATTAAAGAACACAATAATGAAACCTTAAGGAAATTAGTTCCACAGAACGATTCTCCTGGCATAGTCAGCAGGACCTCAGCGAACCATCAATCCCACCAACGTTGCTGCTGGAACCTGGAGCAGCAACAGGAACCTGAAGCTTCAGTTGGAGTCTAAAGCCTTGAAACTTTCCCTGGAGCAGTTATCTCTAGGAGCATCTCGAAGTGCAGGGATGAACAGCCAAAACAATCCCAAGTGTACCCCCCCCCAGCCTCTTGTTTTGGATATATATATCACAAGTCTGTTCCCCATCCCACACTTGGTATCAACACAAAAACATGTTTATCTCTCCTACATTCATCCTTGAAATACACCATCTAACATGGCTGTGATTCACATACATCTAGACCTTCAAGAAAGTGCTTCATATGTCTTACATGGAGGTTATTTGTATTCTCCTATGTTTTGCTCATCAGTAAATATTTGCCTTTGAAGGAACTAGATAACCCTGTTTAAATATGAAAACAAACCATCATCAAGCAGAAATCCCTCCAGCCTTCTGAATTTTTTCTAAGTGTTACTTGATGTTAATATTCTAATTGCTACTATTTTTACTGGAATGTGCCTTGACCTTCAGCAAATAGCTTTTTTCTCAAGGGCATTCTACATGGTACTTATATCAAGCTACATCTGGTTTTTGTCAAAAAGATCTTAATCATAACTGTTCCTTGACTTTCTGAAGAATGGTCCTTTTTCCCCTGATATCCCATTTCTATCTCTGTTTAGCTACAGGACTTCTTCTGTCCCTCAGATCTAGCAGAGAGACCTCTTGTGTGAATGTCTTTGACTTTCCAGAAGGACTCTGTTGACCTGACCCTTCTGGAGTCATCTAATAACAGGGCTCATTGCTGTTTTCTCTTCTAATAACCTGCTTTCAGGATTCTCTTACTGGTTTTTGAATCAGATAAGGGCGAGGATTCAATATTTCATGAAATCTTTACCCATATATAGAGTTGCTACTTAAGACTGAAAATACCAAAAATATCCAACATATAAATAATATATTTATGGAAGAGCCCAAGTACTCAACTAAAACTTTACATTCTTATCACAGAATAGTAGTTAGTTGAATGTGTGTGGGTGTGTGTGCTCGTGTGTGCTCGTGTGTGCTCGTGTGTGCTCGTGTGTGCATGCCCTTGAGAAGGTACTGACTAGAACATTTTGTCTTCAATATCCTCTATGAAGAACAGAGTCTATTCTATAAGCACAAACACAGTCTGTATAGGTGGCACAGAGTTAGACTTACCTGTCATCTTTACTAAAAGTTTCCATTGTGAAATTTTGCATGAGATAGTTTTTTCCTGTATTGTATTTGCAATGTATCTGCATTTTGAATAGAACATTCATGGGTACAGGCATCACCTGAATAAATGTGTCTAACACTTTGTTAACTAGTATACACTTTACTAAATTATGGAGACAGAATTACTATTCCCAGTATTTAGATGTTCATGTTTTCCATATCAGTGACTTATTTTCAGCCTGATACACAGAAGGAGCCTAAATCCTTTCCTAGACTTTTGTATTATAAACTATTTCAGAGACAGTCTAGCAGCTGTTATGTGAATATGCTGAAGCATTAGGAAAAAATACTCTCAAAGTAAATTTAGTTCAGAATTCTCCAGAATCCTTCAGTGATTGCATACAGAGGCAGCAAGTCTTAGCCATGAGAAATTTGACATGACAAAGTTGCAATCTTAACAGATATTATAAGACTGCCATCTGCAAGAACTTCATATAGGCAGTCAGTGTATGAAAGTGGAATCATAAAGGAACTAGTCTTTATTTTAATAAATCTAGTGAAAGTTTTTAATGCACAGGTGAACTACATCTCTGAAAATAAGACTGCTGCCTATTTTTAAGGATTCCTACAAACTTTTTCACCCTGAAAAGAAAGCTAATGAAAAAATGACCATGAATGTGTTTGCTTAAACCACATGAATTATAGAGAATCAAGGAAACAAAAGATATAACCTAATTGTATTGGTTACTTTTCTTGTTGATGTAACAAAATAGCTAATCAAGCAACGTCGGAGAAGAAAGACAGACTTTGGCTGCTAGTTTCAGAGGGCTGCAGAAGGCAGACAGGACGTGGCAGTAGGAGCAACTTCAGCCTCACAGCATGCATATCAGACTACGTGTTCACATGGCAAGGACCAAGAGACAAAGAGCACAGGCAGAAATCAGAAGTTGGTATAGTTTTCCATGACCCACTTCTTCTTCCACCCAGCCTCCATAACCTCTCAAAAGAGTGGCCCAGGCTCAGCAGCAAATGTTCAAAAACATGAACACGAGGGTGAGCTTTCATATCAAACATTAATAATCTAATCAAAATAACACATACTGAAAAATAAAGATGATTGAAAACAGAACCTGACTCTGATTAACAGTAGAATTCAAGGTTTTGGAATATTCCAATCTTCATGAAGGTGATGTGAAAAATAAGGGACTATCATGTGATCAAGGCCAAGAAGCAGAGGAAGCATTTTGGCAGGATATGTGACAAGAAAGATGCAGTCATTTCAGGGTATGGATCCTTAACCTAAGTCCTCCAGTTAAAGTTACACCCTTATTTTTCCCACTTCATGACAGTAACTTGTATTGTTAATTTAAGAAGGTGCTAATTCATTCATTAGGTGATGGTCCTCATGTTGCAATCATTTCTGGAAATGCCAGCACAGACACATCTAGGGGTGTCTTCACCAATCTCCTGGGAACTTTTCTCTGCAATAAAGTTGGTTGCGAAAATTACACCATCACAAGAATCTGTTTAATTCCCAGAAAAGGACTACAGAAAAGCCTGCCAGGGGTGGGGAATGCCAGGCTGGTTCAGTAAGAAGGACCCAAACCAAAAATAACAGTGCAGCCTTCATTTAATTATTTTCACTAGTGTTTGTAGTCTGGGCCCAGTGTTTCTGTGTTCTTGGTCTCTTATTGAAGAAGTCCCTAATACCAAGATACACTGGGAATATGTTTGAATAGAGACCAGTACCTTTGATGACTGTGAGAACAGAAGAAACGTATTTCATTTTTTCAGAGAGGGCTGCATGTACAGCTCAAGGTACATGGAGCTCCTGTGTTGCTGCTAGCAGGATGCCAGGTAAATTGTGTGGGTGTGAGGGAATAATGTGGGCAGGTAAAGGAGTGAAGCAGTTAACTGCATGCTTAGAAGAGATTAGGGTATGGATAACCCAAACTGAGTTAGGAGCTGAAAGAAAAAGGTCAGCCACCCTAGAGCTTCATGATGAAAGGGAACATGAATCTGGGTAGGGTACAAAGTCTCTCCTATTCTGGCTCTAAGGCTGTTACAGCTCCTGGGACCCATTGGAAAGCATCCATGAAACCTCTAAGCCTGCTAGATCTGGGTAAAACAAAAGTCTGCTCTGTCCAGCTTTTGGAGAGGAGAGAAAGGGAGAGGAAGGGAAGACAAGAGAAGGGAGAAGATGAGAGGAATAAGCAAGGAAAAGAAGAGGTGTTTCCAAACGATTGTTGACAGTATCTGGTCTTTGAGGTTGAAAGGTCACTACCCAGACTTTCAGTTGAATTTGATTCCTGGAGGATGTTATTTTTGCTTTTTGGACACTTTCAGACTGATCGCCATGCAAAGACTTACTCAATAGTCATGGGAAGTAGAAAAGAAACTATGTAGAGGGCCAAAGATAGCTGAAGATAATAAGGTCTGGCTCTACCTTGTATCTGGTTAGTTTCCTACATCCACAGAAATTCCAACCAGTAAGTTAAATGATATAGAATCCTTAACATAGGTACTGTTTCTCTCTGACAGCTTTGGTTTAAATTCCCCCATATTGGACAAGCATCATACCCTGTGACTGCTGAGACCAAATGGTCTCCCCCACCCAGTGTTTCTAGGAGCCTCATTTCTAGCATCTGTGGAAGAGGCTGAATAGATAGGAAGTCAGAAGAGAAACAGTTGGTAAAAATCGACTAAGGAAGAAATACCTGAATCATGTAAAAATCTATGAGCCATCAAATTCTAGCTGTGATACTTTTCTTTTGCATCTTCTGTGTCCTACACACTATTTAAATGCAAGAATACCATCTCTAAAGTAAAAATAACTAAGTAAACATCCTACCCAACCAAAACATCCTCTGAATGTGTCAGCATATTTCTTAGCCAGGCTGGCTATACAACTCAGTCTTGTATCTACAGAGTATCTTCATTTATAAAGACTTGGTTCAAGTAAGGTTGAAGTTTTGGGTAGGCAAACAGACATAACAAAAATGATTAATTTAAAAACATAAAATATCATTTTTGTCCATAGTTTTACTAAAACTAGTACTAACATTATTTTATTAAATTTAGGAATATACCAAAGAAAATTCTAAATATCTTAGACATATTTGAAGCAGGCAGGTACAAAAGCTTTAAAAACTACAACTGGGTATGAGAAATGTTGTTGGAAGGCTTTTGAATTTAGTAATGCGGGTTGCCCAATTATCATTGTAATTGAAGATGAATATTACCCAGAGTTTTTGATGTATTCTCAGAAGTTAGTATAATTCTGAGGTGAGATATATGAATCTAAGTGTGCTCTCCTAAAGGATTCTAGTACAGGAAGGGTTTGGAAGTTCTTTATAGAGTACCTTTCCCTCAGGAGTGAAGGGGATCTTTGATGTGACATCTTTTCTTGATAATGAAATCACCTGGTTTTAGCTTTTATTTATATAACCAAACCCTTTTTTCATTGTGGAAAGAATTCTATAACCACTTCTGAAGTTTTACTTATTGTGCTTAAAAGGCTCTTACAGTAATATATGTCTTTCTGTAATAGACATGGTTCATATAGTTTTTATTTTATTTTAGAATCGGTGAAAGTGTAGATAATAGTCAATGATTATATCAACTTTAAGTTCAGTTGGAATGACAAATGGCAGCATTTAAACATTAGGTCTTTCTTCAGTTGGAGATTAGAACAGTAGTGGAGAAGAAGCATAAACAATGGCAAATTAATAGTGTAATGGAAGTTTTGGTGTCTTTAAAAGCCCAGTTAAGTTATGTAAACATGTTTTTGTTTTAATCCCAGTTGTAGGATATGAGGCTGACTCAGATTGTCCACAGCTGCAAACCACTTGCCCCATGTGAACTCTGAAAGGGGCTCTTTGCCAGCTGCAGATAGCTTAATTCTGAGGCCTCTGGAGCGGGAATAAATGCCAGAGCCCGGAGAGAGAGACAGAGGGCTCTGAGAAAGAAGGAGGAGGCTGCTGCTCCCGTGCTGCTCCTGGTTGCTATGGATGCAGTTTGATGAATAGGAGACATCCTGAAGTGAAGATTGGACTCACCCCAAGGAACCCAATAGCCTTAACCAACAGAAAGTAGCTAAAGAGATCCATACTCCTTTTCCCCTTTAACCTTCTTTCTCTCACCTAGGGCTGGGAAGTTGGAAGGGAAGTAGAGGCTTAAGGAACCCCAAATAAAATGAACTTAAAAGACCCTACAAGTGGTGCACAGGTGTGGGGCTTAGAATGGTGGAAAACTTAGTTTCTAATGTCATAGGGAAAATGGCAGGTTTCAAAGGTAGGAGAATACTGTTTTGGGTTATGAGACTGAGTTCTCTCTTGCTTTGCTCCCAGAGGGGATATTCTGTTTGTGCTTAGTCTTCTTCCTGTATTCCATTTTTTAGAAGGTTGAGAGAATAATTGAACAGTTGGAAAAGTTGCAACTGGACAAGAAGAGGTCTGAGAAACAAACACAAAAATGGAAGAAATAGAAAACTAGAAATGTCACTGAATTCTCCCATTTGCAGGTATAGATGGAATTACTCGGAAAGTGAATAGTGTTGCTGCAAAAGGGAGAACAAAGGGGTTCAGACCTGGTAACAGAGAGCCGGAGTTTTCAGCAATTGACTCAATTGTCCTGCTTCACACACTTAGGGTGTCAAGTTCTGACAGGCCTTGCTTGGGCTGGTGAGCCAGGAGGAGCAGAAGGCCATACAGGGTGAAAGGGTTACAGAGAAACAGCCCATTTGAGAGAAAGAGTTAGTCTTGAGCAAACTGAGCTGCCAGAGGAACAGTCTTGGGTTAAGAGATTACCACTATTAGCTTTCCTAATAGCCACTAAAAACCTTAGATGTCAAATTTCATGGTGCTTTAATGGTGGTAAGTTTGGTCATTTGAAAAGAAATTTTGATCATGCTGCTAAAAGCCTCACAGCTCACAATGGCCAGTGTGTTAACTCTGAGAATACAGTACTTTCTTCCAGAGAAGCAAACAAGCTATTTCTGGCAGGACTTGGTTTTCTGCAAGAATTCCCAAGCTCCTTGGGGATTGTAGATGCTGTGGTAAAAGGTGTCATTGGATGCAGGTCCAAGAGAGAGCTATGAGGGGACTTGCCGTTAGGAAGTGGCTGTGGAGTCCTAACTCAAAGCAAAAAGTACAAGCTGTTACAGACAAGAGCAGCTGAGAGTTACCAGGTTATAGCAGAAACTACTGATCTGAAAAGTGGTTTGTTGATACTCTCTTAAGAAAGCAACAGCAAGTCTCATTCATATTAGACAAAAAGCCATTCTTTTAGACTAAAGGGGGGGAAATGCAGTGGAAGTATTGGTGTCTTTAGCTGGTCACAAGGGCGCACGCCTGTAATCCCAGCACATAGGAGGCAGATGCAGGCAGATCTCTGTGAGTTTACGGACAGCCTGGTCTACAAGGCAAGTCCAGGTTAGCCAAAGGCACACAAAGAAACTCTGTCTCAAAAAACAAACCAAACCAAAGCAAAACAAAACAACAACAACAAAAAAAACCTCAAACCAATCCAACCAAAGAAATGAAGAAAAAACCCTCAGTTTTGTTATGTAAACCTGTTTTTGTTTTTTAATCCCAAGTGTGAGATATGGGGCGATTCAGATTGTCCACAGCAGCAGACTAGGTGTCTCGTGTGGGCTCTGAGAGGGGCTCTTTGCCAGCTGCAGGTAGTTTAATTCTAGGGCCTCTGGAGAGGGAAAAATCCCAGAACCCAAAGAGGGGGCGGGGGTGGGCAGGGTTGTTCCAAGAAAGAAGAAGGAGGCTTCTGTTCTCCTGCTATTCCTGGTTATTGTTGAAGCAGTTTGATGAAACAAAGTTGGAGATATCCTAAAACAAAGATTGTTCTTGGCCCCAAGCAACCCAAACAACCCTAAACAGCAGGAAGCAGCCAAAGAGAACTGCATCCTCTATCCCTACTGATCTTCTTTCTCTCCTACCAGAATTTTGGGTGGAGAAGGGAGGTAGAAGTATAAGAAACCCCAATAAAATTAAATAGATTTTAAAAATACACACCTACAAGATAGACTGAAGCAAAGATGATAAACTGAATACACTAAACCTATCGATACTGACCAAAAGAAGGAGCCAAGATCTAGAAAGAATACATTGATGTCTAAATCAGGAGGCAATTCTGGACTCTCAGATACAAAGGGCCCTTCTGGTACCTTTTACTGTGGTATCCTCTGGTGAAAGTGGATTGTTCTCAAGGTCTCACATTTAAGTGTCAAGAACTGTTGATATAAAACCACACCTCTTCTCTTAAGAGAAAAAGGAATATTTGTCTGGAGACAAATATGCATGACCATGAATCGGGAACACATATTTAGTTTACCTCAAACGTCCATGAACTCTTCTCTAAATCAGCAGCATTTTAAATTATTGGTGGAAGCATCAGACAAGTGTGTTGCATCAAAGCAGGGAAACCACTGTTATAGACACCATCTGATGATAATTGTTTTGAGTTGTGAACAAATCAGGGGGATAATGCTAGAAGATTCTCCCCAAGAGTCATGTCTGGAGTCCTAGGGTTACAGTCAGAGTCCCCTTCAGTTTAGGGGTCTTTTTTAATGGCAATAACTGCCTGAAGGTGGTGTCATTTTCTCAGTATTCCCTTGGATTACCTGTCTCACTGACTGTGACAGTAAATGAAAAAAATCAAAGAGAGAAATCAACTGGTGGCTTCTACAGTGTCCTCGGGTTTTGTTTGTTTGATTGATTGTTTGTTTGGGGGTTTGTTGTTGTTGTTTTCTTCCCATGGAAATGCCAAAGAATAGGGTCATGTGTGTTAGCTTAGATGGTGGGAAATTTGGTTCACCTCACAGCCCTGGAACAGGGGTACATTCTAGAAGGTTAAAGGGCATGGAAACAAAAGGAATGTCACACAGATGCCTTGATAGTGGGCTATTTTGTCATTTGTTTATTTTATGTGCATAAATGTTTTGTTATAAATTTATAAATGTGACCACCTTCATGTCTGCTGCCTGTGGAGGCCATAAAAGGGATGTTAGATCCCCTGGAACTAGAGTTACCAATGTCTGTGAGTCACCATGTAGTGCTAGGACCAAACCTGGGTCCTCTGTAAGATAACCAAGAACTCTGAACTGCAAATCTAACTCTCCAGTGTTTCTAGATAGTATAACTCAACCACTCACCCTCCCTAGGTATCAAAATGGAGGCAGCTGGGCAGGGAAGGCTGGTAGAATAATAACATGGCTGGATGAACAGGATTAGTGTGAAATCACTGAGTCATGGGCTGTGACTCCCTCCAGAAGCCATGGTGCACTGGCTATCCGCACACCAGCCAGGAGGAGAGCAGCTGAGCCAAGATGAAAGTCAAACATGCTATTTCCTATTGTTGAACTTGAATGATTACATTTAGGTTTGAGTCTAGAATTTGACCTAGAACCTGGCCTAATGGACAGTACAAATTATTGATATTCTCTTAAATTTAAATTTCCTAAGAGATAAATATGTTTGGCCTCATCTATGGAAAGAGACAAATATTTAAGATGGAGATAAATGATATAATGCATTGTTAAAATATCTACAGCTTTAAAAATATATTAAGTGCAGTATAGCTATATTTGTAACTTTTAAGTATTAATTCAGCTATCTATTAAAAAAAGAATAATCTGACACAAATGTAGTCAACTTATTTTTGATAAAATTTCAAATGTAATGTAATGGAGAAATATAGTTTTTCTAATAATGAATGTTTGTACAATTCCATATTCATATGCAAGTAAAAAATTAACATACATCATCACAGACTTTATACTCTTTATAAGAATTTAGTCAAAATAAATAATGTAGCTAAACATGAAAATGCAAAATTCCCTTTTTAATGTTTAAAATCATTTTATTATTTTATGTGACTGAGTGTTTGCCTGCAAACACATCTGTGCACCACATGTGTGCCTGGTGCCTGTGATAGCCAACAAGGGGCATCTCATCCCCTGGAACTTGAGTTATAGGAGATTGATTTTCCTTAAGGCCTTTCTACTTGGCTTTCAGATGACTGCCTTTTAGATTGTCTTTAGTCAGTGTGAATTGACTCCATGGCTCTCTCATTCTTCTAAGATTATCAGTCACACTGGATTCGACCTTCACCCTAAAGTCTAATACCTCACAGTTGCTGGAGGCCATCAGTGCAACAGCAACTGTTGTTCATGGTTGTTGGAACTAGAAAATGGCAGAGCCACTTGGAAGAGCATTTGTCAATTTCTTATAGAGTTAAATGTTTATTACCACAAGGTTCAGCAATGATATTCTCAGATATTTGCCCAGATGATATGAAAACTTATGTTCACAAAAAACACACACCATGTTCAAAGCAGCTTTGTTCATATTTTCCGCAAATGAGAAGCAATCAAGATGCTCCTCAGTGAATGAGTTATTGAACAAATAGTGGTCCACTCTAACAATTGAACCTTGCTTGGTTATTAAAGAAATGTGCTACCAAGTTTCCAAAATGACATGGCTGAATGTGGCTATGCCTTAAGAAGAAGAAGCCAGGCACAGACAACAGGTGCCAGAAGATATCACTTATGTGTCAGATCTTTTCAAAAGAGACTTTTACAGAAGAATAGAATAGAATAGTGTTTAACGGGGACTGATAAAGACAGGGATAATGGAGAATAGGGGATTAGCTATCAGGTACAAAGTTATGTGTAGGAAGGAAGAATGCATTTCAATGTGGTACCATGCAAATGTGCGACCATTCTTAGCATTATATTGCATGTGTCAAAAGTACAGGAGGGGGTTATAATGTTCCCACAAGAAAGAAATAATAAATGCTTGAAATAATTAAGCTAAATATTCAGTATTAATTACTATACAAACACTGTATTGTACTAAAAGCTTTGAATTATCTGGGTCTGGTGACACAATTTGTGATTGAAGCTGCTTAGGGAGGGAGGCAGGTGGATTACAAGCTCACAGCCATCTTAACTAGAGTGATTGCAAGGTCAGTCTGAATAACTAAATGAGATCATGTCCCCAAAATAAAAAATCAGAAGTCAGACTCTGTGATAAAGTGCTTGCCTCATACACACACACAAGCCTGGGGTTTGTTACCAAGCACTAAAACAAAAGAATAGCCAAGGTTTTGGATAATAACTGTAAAAATTGCAACTTTAGGACCCACTGGATCCTTCTACATTGCTATTCTCACATGATTCTCTTATCTAGAGGTCCTAGAAACCTACAAGTAGAACATTATGATAGGCAGATTTGGGCCAAGGGGTCCCGCTCAAACTAAGGCACTAGCCAAGGACAATACAGGCGGTAAAATTTAAACCCCTACCCAGATCTAGCCAATGGACAGGACAGTCTCCACACTTGAGTGGAGAGTGAGATATGACTTTCTCATGTACTCTGGTGCCTCACATTTGACTATGTCCCCTGGAGGGGGAGACCTAGTGGCACTCAGAGGAAGGACAGCAGGTCACCAAGAAGAGACTTGATACCCTTATGAGCATATACAGGGGGAGGTAATCCCTCTGAGGAACAGTCATAGGGGAGGGGAATAAGGGGAAAATGGGAGGGAGGGGAGAATGGGAGGATACAAGGGATGGGATAACCATAGAGATGTAACAAGAATAAATTAATAAAATAAAAATAAATAAATAAATAAATAAATAAATAAATAAAATTGCAACTTTAAAATAAAGGCTTGGGCAAATATTAACTAACTAGATATCAGTAGCTGAAGGAGGCCTGCCAACTTACATTGCAAAAGTGAACCTCACAGTGGCAGCAAACAGATCAGTGGTTGAGCGGGATAGATAACAGTTTAGGAGAGTAAGCAGGAAATGGATTTATGGAGTAAAACTATTTCATATCATACATACAATATAATGCATAATATAATAATGATGGTCACATTTGTCTAAATAAAAAACTGCCTAAATTACAAGAATCAACCTTAATGAATACATTTTTTTTTTTAAATTGATAATTGTGTAGTTCTGTGGCTCTCAGGCTGGCATATAGAATACGAAAAAAGAATCAAACTGAGTGACACAGGTGACACTTTACCTTCTTTTTCTTTTTCTTTTTTTCTTTCACATTCTTTATTAGAGTTATCACAAGATATTTGAGGCAATAATGAAGTGTATTTTTTCATGATTTTTTTCTTAGTCCATTTTTCATTTATATATAGGACAACTACTGATTTTTAAAAATTAATCCAAACACATTGCTAAAAGTGTTTACCAGCTGTGGGAGTTACTTGGTGGAATTTTTAGAGTCCTATTATGTATATTTCATCTCATCTGCAAAAAAGAAAAAAAGAAAAAAATTGGAGAGCTCGCTCTATCAATACCTTCTTAAAGAGAGGAAAAAGTGGTACTGGCCCATGAAAACTTGGGGAATGACTAGAGTCTTTCAGACCAAAAGCAGAAGAATGTCATACAGGGGCTGTACTCGAGTTTTTTTTTTTTTTAACAAAACACAAAGGATATCAATTATGCAACTATGTTTAGTTATTTGAACAGACATGTTGCAGAAAAAGCAATGAGACACATGAATCAATGCTCAACACGTGTGACAGAACCAGCACACCACCATATAGTAATGACAAAAACAGAAATGTGAAAACTCACAGACAGGGAGAAGGAGTACAATTAGCATACATTAGAGCTGGAAATGCAAACTGTGAAAACTGTGCTAGGAGAACGGTCATTTTAAATATAGAGAGATTGATCCTTACGCATGTATCTAGGTAAATTCACTGCTGTACTCACACAAAAACCTGTATGTAAATATCTGTAGCAGCTTTAATAAAATCATCCAAACTAGAAACTACTTAAAAAGCCTTTCAGTGGACAAAGGAATAAGGAAACTGGTGCATTTCTACAGTAGGAAACCAAACCAGAGATAAGTGGAATGGGACTTTTATTGGCCTTATTTTTAATTAGTGTAAATTTAACTTTCAATGACAGTTGCTCCCATTTTTGGAAATCCTTAAGGCATGTTTGGAAAAACTTGGATATTTCATTTCTCTTTTAAACTGTAAATCTTATAAAGTCTAAGTATAGATAAAACATGTCTAACCAAATGTAATCTTAAATTTGAGATGTTCTGAGATATGAAAATTGAAATATGAAAATTACACACTAGATTTTGAGGACTCAGGCAGACATTATAAGTCTTCACCATTTTGGCATGGATTGCTCTTTGAAATCATAATAGTGTTGATTTATTTGGTCAAATAAAATATTTTTAATTTAAAGAAGACAGGCAGAGGATCCTAAGTACCAGACAGCAGATATAAAGACTAAGAGAGAAAAGTACAAGATGCCAGAGAACAAGAGGCAGGAAAGGGACAAAGTGACCGATTAACCAATCCCCACAGTGGGGCTGGTGTTAAGCTGATGAATATCGGTTCTCAGGTTTCAATTACCAAGAATTAAAGCCATTTTTCTTCTTAGCCAACTGGTCTATGGAGAGCTATGAGATTAGTGTCTTTTAAAAACTAATGGTGGAGAAGAATCCAAGTATTGCTTTATGTTCCTTCAACAACCACTTCCTTCCAGAGAGGTTGGTTCCTTACGGGATGACCTAGGGGTGAAACCACTTCTTACTGCAAGTGTTTTTGTGTTATATTGATCCAAACTGTGGGCCAGTTCACTAATTTAAGAGAAAAATGGAATTTAGATTAATAAAATAAAAGACTCAATATCACATTTGTGTTTCATTCTATTAAGGCATCCAATTTTCTCCTTACTTACTAAAGAGAAACATTTGTGATGTTCAGATGGTAAACACAGGCAAACCTGAAGACAATTCTGTGTACAACAGAATGGTGTCAGATAATTCACTCATTATAGACATTCTTCAAACACACATCAAACTGAGTAACAGACTGAATGTTTCATCTATTCCTAGCACAGGAAGAATGATAATTAAGTCAGTGGTTAAGTATCTTCTTTCATGTTTCCTGTTCTTGTTGCTAAAGGCGGTGCTGTTGTTACATTCATTGGTGAGTTGGATTGTCTTGTATTGTTGAAGATAGAGTGTTATTCGATAGTCCATGTTGGCCTAAACATGCAATTTCTCTGCCTCCACCTCTGGGATACTTGGATCCTAGACATGCGTCATCATGTATGTCTCTCCAGGTTCTGATAGAAGGCAGCATGTGATCTGGAGGATAGTCCAGGAAAACAAGGGCCAAGAAAGACCAAGTCCTCCACTTAGTGCTTGTTTACCCTTTCTTCATCTGTGACTAAATGTCTTGCCTTTCTCTCCTCTTAACTGTCACAGATCAGAGCGAAGTTTGCTCTGGTTTACCACCTAAGCCAGGCTATTGTGGATACAATTCATTAAAATTCTCTGGTGTGCTTCTGTCAAATAATTCCCCCGATAAAATCCTTCCTCACTTCCATCTGAAGTCCACAAGCCAGCCATGGTTCAAATGGCATCTCCTTAGTCACCCACAAACCAACTTCTCCTTCAGCACACACGCACACACACTCACAAGTGTGTGCTCATGTGATGTACCAAGAGTATCTGCACACCACCAAGCCTCTGCTCTTATTAGTTGGCTATAGTTTCTCATTCTACGACATCAGAATTATGTCATAGAAAATACAACTTTTAAATTTTCACTGATACTTGCTTTGAATTCAGCACTGAGCTTCCACTTTGAACACTAAACATAACATAGTACATAAAAGTCAATGTAACATTAACCCTCCTAAGGCTTATAGTCTTATATCTTTGACCATGATTTTACACATACACACACACATACACACACACACACACACACCACACCTCTGTATTGTGTGTTTATTACTACATTTCAAGCATTTGTTTTCACTTAATATGATGCAATGAGGTAAACAGACAGAATACTGAAGGATGAGATTTTAAATCACATGGTGAGGTATTACGAGGACTCAATGATTTGATTAACCTGAAGAAACCTTTGATTCAGAATCTCAGGAAAGTCTTGGACAAACCATCTTTCTCATTTCCTACATTTTGCTTGTGGTTTATTTAGCAACAGATTTGAGAGACAGGTTTTTTGATGAGTCTTCCTATTTTTGCAGATGGAAAAATAAGCCAGTAGACAGTTTAATTTTCTCAGACACGTATCAGCTGAATGAATATAGACAAGTAGCAGGCACAGCAGCAGGGAGAAATGTACTTAAACTGTAACTTCTCATGTTGTTGAGCAGGGATCTGGCTTACAGTGATGAATATCAGGAGCAAGTGCATTTAATCAGAATCAGGAGGCAGAACAGAGTGTTGAAATAGAAGCAGGCATAGAGAAGAGTCGTCTGGTTGTAAAGTAGAAACATCCTTAGGACAAAAGCATGTTTTCAGTTGGCTTATGTCTTCTGTCCAATACAAGAAGATGCAGATTTGATCTCTCTGGTTTTTTCCCCAGATGAGTACAGTAATAACATAATAAACAGTCAAGGTAGAACGCTGGCTTATGACCTAAGAATTAAAGGGACAACATGCTTGCAGGACATTTTATTCTCTTAGCCGCAACTAAAGGCATTTAGAGCCAGTGTTTCCTCATAGACAAGCCAGCAACAGTCCAGATAGTGTGGATAGTGCTCTTCCTTCCTGAACCAAGGAAAATTCTCCACAACAAAAGCACGCACAGCCACTCTGGTGTCAAGAGGACTCCACTGGCAATATTGTTACTATAAAATGGAGAAGTCTCTCTTTTCTTGACAGGCATGAGATCCCTCTTTCTTATTGACAAATATGACTCAGTAAGATGTCACTTGCAAGAAAACTGCAGAATGAATAGTGACATGGCCCTGAAAACTCATTTTTCTCACAGAGCTAAGACTCACCTTCTTAACTCAGTCAATAGAGAGTTGCCACAGAAAGAATATTAAACCAACATTGTCAAAGACCTGACACTTCTACACAGAGTCTGGGCACTCAGGTCTAAGGCGAGCGACTCTACCCTGTCAGATAATGCCTGTAAGACCATCTAGGAATTCAAGGGATAGCAAATAAGCACATCAATACACAGGGTCTGTGAACGTTAGCTACTAGCAGAACCACAGCCCTAAATTGGACAATAGATGCTAAGATAAAACACTGAAGCAAGACTCAGTTTTCTCACACCATCAGTGTAAAGTATGCAGGATATAGTTATTAATCATTCATCTTATGAAGAACTATGAAACCCATCACTTAAGGAAGCCCAACCATCTTTGTTAGTAACATCCAGATAAACCACTAATTCTAGAGACAGCAAACTTTTTATCCAAAATCATAGAGCCCTGGGTAACCAGCACATTTCCCAAGCCTGAGATGAGGACTTCTAACTCCAAACACCATATCAGGGATATAGAGGCAGGGATAATGGCATTATCAGCAAGGGAGAAAACCAAAAAGGCTTGTTGCTAGGAGACATAGCTTTAAATATTGAATCCAGATAAAATTCTTCATTGTAAATGAAATGATAAAGTAGAGAATCTATAAAATTAAGAAAGAAGAAAGAATACTGGACAAGCACACTATCCCTCTTAAAAGGTAAGAAATCATATTTAATTTCTGGAACATAAATCATAAAAACTTACATTCAAGATAATTTCACATTTAGGAAGAAAAGTGAAAGAATGTAAATAGATATAACATTCCCATGCATTTCAGGCAATAAAATGTTGGCCATAGTAAGTGTCGTATGTATGCCATAATGCCCATAACAAATGCGAAGAAAGTTACTAGTGAGTTAATTAAAATTTATGCTTTTTACCAAAACACCTAAAAAAAAGGGACGGTGCAGATTTCTTTCAGGGGTCTGTGATGCTTAGCCCCATGTGCTTAGGAGAATCTCTGAGGCAGGAATATGTGGAGAAAGATGTTCATCTCAGATAGATGGAAGGGAAATACAGAAATAGATCTGGGCAAGTTATGGCTACAGGGACATGTGCCCAGGAACCCACCTGCCTCAACTAGTCCCCAGATGCCACATTTTCCTGTCTCCCAATGATGCCATATCACACATCCATCAAAGAATGGATCCGATCATTAAGTCCGAATACCTATCGCACAGTAAGCCAAAGGCTAGCATCATGTATCTCCACCACTTGCCTCGGTTTGTTCAGTTTGTCAATTAAGATTTACCATCATGACAACACAATAGGATTCTTGCTGATGTCTCATTGAAATGATTAGTCAGCACCTAGGGGTGTTGGAATATGAAGAGTTCAGTCAAATATTAACAATAAGCAGGTGTCAAATGGTGGGCATTCCTGCTAAAATACCATAAGAGACTTCTTCATTTAAACTTTACTTTATAAGGAAATATACAAACAGGGCTGAGAGAAGACTCAGAAACTCTAAGTTTAGCCAGTCAAAGCATCATTGTTACCAGTTACAAGGACCCAGGAGGATTCCATTCTCCTAATGCTACAAAGTGTTTATTTTATAGCTTTTGGCCCTGTAGTCTCTCTGGGACATGTGATGTCTTGCTCCCCTATGTTATATGAGTGACTAACAGATTGCTGTCAATCCCATCCATTCACCACCAGGCATTGTGTCCTTGGCCATCACCTTAGTGAGATTCCCTCCTGTACCAACAGGGTACATAGGAAGTGACTGAAATGCTGGCAAATTTCATGATGAATGGCTGATCGATATCATTGGCAGAAAGATACATGTATTAATGGAACAGAAAGGAGACGCTGGAACCTAACTCACATAGATATGCTCAGTGAAACTGTACATAAGTGTATAAAAAGTTCTATGAACAAGGGTGGCTTGTCAGCAATTGTTACTGGCACAATTGAACAAAATAGGCCAAAAAGGAAATAAAACACTTGACTTAGCTCTCACTGTATAAAAAATTAATTTATAATAATTGACACCCTGTCTTAAACACACAAAAAACAATTTAAAAAAGAAAGAGTGAATCATAACTTGTGATACAAGTACCAGAATCATTTTCAACCATCAAAATGAAATCAGTATATCTGTACTTTTTACTTTTTGATATGCAGACTTCCCATAAGATACTAAATTATAACTTGGCCTTCCTAGGAGCCTCCATCCCACAAACCCTTGAAATAACATAAGACCTATATATGAGTTATGTTATTTGTCAAAGACCCATATGTGAGTTTGACAAATAAAAGTAGTCTTGTAAAATGAATTATTTATTTATTTTATATGTATTTGAGTGTTTTCTCTGCATGTATAGGTCTGTGCACACGTGTGTGCCTGGTGCCCACTGAGAACAGAAGAGGACAGCATGCATTCTTATCCAGTGTCCTAAAGAAGCCTTAAGAGCCAAGAGTCGTATTTGCTTTGAATCAAAAGAATTTAAATGTTTATGAAGCTTTAGTAGCGTCATTGCCGCATAACATCATGGAGGTGAATTTGTACACCGACCTTTTTCTGCAGCTGCTGGTGTACATCCCCTCATTTCCGTCACTCCTACATCAGAGGCATGTGCTTCTTGTAGAGAGAAGTGAGGGCCATGCCAGGCAGCAGACAAATTGAGTAGTGGAGAGCCACACCCTGTCAGTGGTGTTAAGGAGAGCTGACTCTGCAGGGGTCCAGCAGCCTGTGGGCTAGAGGACAGTTTCAACAGGGCAGATGAGGAAGAAGTGAACTGCCAAATATTTCCCTTCTGTGCCATGTTCTTCTGGGACGCCAATGATTGTGTTATTTGTACTTTCCATCAGGGTGATGGTGAGAGGCATCAGGAACAGCCACCCATTCAACATTTTTAATTAACTATTAATGATAAATAGTTTCTAGGTATTCCCAGAACCCTGTGTCTCCTTCATGCAATCAGCGTTGGGGCCACATAAAGTCACTGTATCCTATAGTCCTTGGTTCTCCATCTTTCATCTTCCTTGATTCTCCATCTTTCATCTTCCTTGGCTCTCCATCTTTCATCTCCCTCCATTCTGCATCTTTCATCTTCTTTGGTTCACAGTCTTTCATCTCCCATGCTTCTCCATTTTCATCTTTGGCACTCCCTGTCCGCCCTGTCTCACTGACCTCCACACAAAACTTTATCACCCACCTTTTCTTTGGCTCTAATAGTTTAAGGTTGGACCAAGTGTGACTTTAAAAATGCTTTCTGTTTGATGGAACTTATTATCTGCCAAGAACCATACTAAATTATCTAAGGGATATATTATCCAAAAGAATTACAAAGTATGTGCTGTGACTTCCCAAATTGTACTGAAAGGCAACCTTGAAGGGGTAAAGTCCCTTTCTCAAAAATCCCACCTGAAAATCCCTGCTTGAATTAAAAACCTAGGTCTACTAATTTGCATCTTTTCTTGCACCCGGGTTTCTGCAGTGGAGTTGGCAGGTCCTCTGGTTTCCTGTGATGAGGTATTGTCTCTCTACTTCTTTTTACACTTAATTTCTTCCAGGATGAGAGCTCTGCTATCTACCACTAAATACCCCCTTTGGGGACCACCTCCTTCATGCTGGTCCATAGACATCCATGACTAAGGTCAGAACCTCCCTGGTGGTGTGACTGCATCACCACACACCTTTAGGAATCTAAAATATGGAGATTCAACCACTGCATTCCTTTAGGGTATACAGACTCAATCCATTTTCCTAAAAATATTAGCAAATATTTTCAGGCACTGTAGATTTTTAGCAGTTCCTTTTTAAAAAAATTTTATTAATTTATTCATATTACATCTCAATGGTTATCCCCTCCCTTGTATCCTCCCATTCTTCCCTCCCCTCCCATTTTCCCCTTACTCCCCTCCCCTATGACTGTGACTGAGGGGGACTTCCTCCCCCTGTATATGCTCATAGGGTATCAAGTCTCTTCTTGGTAGCCTGCTATCCTTCCTCTGAGTGCCACCAGATCTCCCCATCCAGGGGACATGGTCAAATATGAGGCACAGCACACAACAAGAAAATTTGCTCACCCATGTTCATAGCAGCCTTATTCATAATAGGCAGAACATGGAAACAGCCTAAGTGTCCCTCAGTAGAAGAATGGATAAAGAAACTGTGGTACATTTACACTATGGAATACTACTCAGCAGTTCCTTTTACACCGGCACATACTGTGTTGGACTATTGTCTTTTAAGCCTCATATAAGATTGTTGCTAAATATTAAAGTGGCCTGTCCTATCCAGGTAGAAAATTGTGCCTGATGAGTTGTCATTGTTCTAGAGTTCCTCACCTCATTTCACTTGTCTGCACAGCCATGCTACTCATTCTTAGTCTTTTAAGCAGGGAAAAATGATGTGCTCGTATTAATATCCCAAGTCTTATTTTTCAGAATTTATAATTAGACCTGAACATATGGTTTTGTGCATGTCTGAGGACAAGGAGTGCAGCAGTTCATGCTCAGAAACTTTGCAGTTTCTCAGCCTAAAATGAAATTATTTTATATTTCCTGACAGCATTTAGTCCAGGGATTAATAATCAGCAAGCTTTTGAAATGTATTTGGAGAGAAAATGTTTGCTTTATCAAATATGCTTTTCTACTCTGGAATTTCAGAAAAATATTATATTACATGCTGAAATTTTCAAACTGTGTATTCTAAGATGTGTACTATATATTTACTATGATACACTTCACATATCAATATATATAACAAACAATATAGTAAAAAATAACATGTATATTTTATATAGAAGCATAGAGTGTAAAATTACACATATGTGAGCAATATATTATGTAAACTATAAAATACCATGTAATTTCATATACATTTTTGCGTATTTATATCTTTTTATGCAAATTTCTCTTTGATATACAGTTTTTACTTCTTTATTTTATTATTTGTTATTTATAATTTGTTCACTTTACATCCCGGTTGTACCCCCTTCCTCATCACCTGCAAGTCTCACCGTCCCTCCCTCATCACTCCTCCCCCCTCCTCTAGTCCTCAGATAGGGGAAGCACCCCTCCCCTATCATCTGACCTCAGCCTATCAAGTCTCATCTATAATGCCTGTATCACCTTCCTTGGTGGCCAGGGGGAAGCAATCAACAAGTGAGCACCAGAGTCCATGTTAGAAGTAGCCCCTACTCCCCATATTATGGGACCCACAAGGAGACTGTGGGGCATATCTACTACATCTGAGCAGAGGGTCTAGGTCCTCACCACGCATGGTACTGTTTCTTCTCTCCAAGCACTTTCCGTGTCTATTCTATTTGCCTTTCTGAATGATAATTAAGCATTCTCCCTACGATCCTCCTTGTTATTGAGCTTCTTTAAGTCTGTGTATTATAATGTAGCTTTCCTGTATTATGTGGCTAATATCTGCTTATAAGTGAGTATATATCATGAATGAGTGTCTTTCTGGATCTGGGTTGTCTCACTCAGGAAGATCTTTTCTAGTTCCATCCATTTGCCTGCAAATTTCAAGATTTCCTTGTTTTTAATAGCTGAGTAGTATTTCATTGTTGTGCAAATGTACCACAGTTTCTTTATCCATTCTTCAGTTGAGGAACATCTAGGTTGTTTCCAGATTCTGACTATTGCGAATAAGGCTGCTATGAACATAATTGAGTAAATGTCCTTGTTGTATGGCGAAGCATCTTTTGAGTATGGGCCCAGGAGTGGTATAGCTGGGTCTTGAGGTAGCACTGTTCCCAGTTTTCTGTGAAAGCAAAAGATTTATTTCCAAAGTTGTTGTATGAGTTTTCACTCCAAGCAGTAATGGAAGAGTGTTCCCTTTTCTCCCCACCCTCACCAGCAGGTGCTGTTGCTTGAGTTTTTTATCTTAGCCATTTTTGTAGGTGTAAGATCTAATCTCAGAGTCATTTTGATTTGCATTTCCCTGATGATATCCCTTAGTTGAGAATTCTCTGTTTAGTTCTCTACCCCATTTTTTAATTGCATTATTTGGTTCTGTAATGTTTAATCTCTGAGTTCTTTATATATTTTGGATATTAGATGTAGGGTTGGTGAAGATCTTTTCCCAATCTGTAAGGTATCATTTTGTTCTGTTGACAGTGTCTTTATTACACTTCAATTTTCTTTTTAAAAAATATTTCTTGCCGGGCAATGGTGGCGCACACCTTTAATCCCAGCACTTGGGAGGCAGAGGCAGACATATCACTCTGAGCTCAAGGCCAGCCTGGTCTACAAAGTGAGTCCAGGACAGCCAGGGCTACACAGAGAAACCCTGTCTCAAAAAACCAAAAAAAAATATTTCTTGTATTTTTTGAGATTACAATATAATCAAATTATTTACCCTTCTTTTTTCTCCCTTCAAATCCTTCCATATATTTCCTTTTTGTTCATTTTCAAATTTATGGCCTTTTTTCATTAAATGTTGTTAGATGAATATAAGTATATTTCTAAGCATAAATATTACATGTATGTGTGTTTTCAGGGCTAACTTGGTACTGGATAACCAATTTGTGTGCTCTTTCCTGGTGAAGACTATTTCTCCCACTCTCAGCATTCTGTGGTTGCCCATAACTCTTTTGTAGGATTGAGGCTTAATGCTCTTTCCCCATCCTCTTTGGCATGTCCGTTGTTGTTGTTGTTGTTGTTGTTGTTGTTGTTGTTGTTGTTGTCTTTGTTGACTTTTCAGCCAACCTACATGCATCTTTTCTGTTGGATCTAGAATCTAAGGACCTGAAACAATGGGATGGACTTCAGTCTAATGTTGTAGACATTCTCACTTCCCTTGTAGTGTGCTTTTATACGTGAATGTAAGAGAGAAATTAATAATGCAAGGAAGATTGTTTGAGTTCAGAAAAACATGATCAGAAAAATATGCAAATAAACATCAGCCAGCACATATTAAATATCAACAGAACAACGTTTCCTCCAGCTTTGAGGACATCTACACATTTTCACATTATGTCATAGTATTTAAACTTGAAATGACCCAAAATTCAATGAACCTTCTCCACACTTCTTTGGGGTATGTATCTGCAGTAACTGTGCTCAAGGACCCAGCTTATACACAGCAAAATTGGATTTTAATGTAAGAGCAAACATTAGTGTACACATTCACATTGAAACATCCTGACTAATGAAACTTTAATGGTGATGACTTTGTAGCCATATTTACATTATTTATTTTTCTATCCTCTTTGTGCCAGTCATTTGGGAAGTAGAACAAAGGCAGAACTTAATGTGAGACTCTGGGAATGAACAGAGCAAACTATATCTATTCAAAGAAAACAAAAAGCAGAGCACATCCACAAGTGATAACCGTACGAGGAGACCGCGAACTTGAACCGCGATCCCAGCACCTGTTGATTGCCTTCTGGGATTTGTGACTGGTCTTGGACATATTGCCACTCACTGAAGATCAGAGGAAGGTGGTAGGTCAAACAGACCTTACCCCATCATGTTCACAGCTCTGAAAGATGCATAACACCACATCTCAGAGGATTGAGGGTGTATGACTCCGGAGCTTACTCTTTTATCATTATATTGGAGAAAAAAGAAGAAGCGCCATCAGGATTTCTTTTCCACAGGCAACTCAGATTGAATGGATTCACTCCTGCAACATTTGTAGGAATCTCAGCCATTGAAGACCATAGAGTTTCTGCTTTAAGAATTATTGGTTGTTTGATGGCTTGTGGGGATACAGGCTAGGTATGAAGTGATGACAACATGTTTAAAGAAAAGATATAAAGAAAAAACTATAAAGACATCATAATCATAATCAGGACACCCCTCACAATCAGGAAATATAAAGAAAAGCAGTCAAATCTTACCTATATTTTAAAGTAAACATGTTTTAAGACATAGTCTGTTTATGGAAAAGTCCAGGAATGATAAAGCCACAAGGTAAAGAAATCATTGACACTGAAAAACACAGACTGTTATTCAAATCTTCCCTGAGCACAACATAGCACAGGTGTGGAGCTGGAGGGTGGAGTGCAATGGATGAGGGACACAGAGGGAGAGTGGCCTTTGGCAAGTGCCTGTATGGAGGAGCCCCTTGGAAGGCACATGTAAGGCAGGGTAAGCAGACCTGAGCCTGGCTAGCTTGAGTAATTCTGGCAGGCTCAGGCAGAAAACCTATCTGTATGTGTTTGGTTCCTGTCAAAAGAGTGACCAGGGCAGTGGATAGTGCCTGGAGTGCCAGAGCAACACCAAGCAGGTGGCTGGTGTGTGGGCTTTTGATTGGTTATTTGAACTTAAAAGTGCATTCACAAGTGAAGTGTTTACTCTTTCTCAAAACTAATCAATTCTGCTAGAGGAAGCCCATCCATGGCCAACAAATTCACATAGTATATGATGCAGCGAATGGAAGACATGTTTAATACAACATCACACCCTACATTTATTCAGGGAACTTGATTTCTTTTTTTTTTCTCTTTTTTTTCATATTTATTTATTTTTAATTAATTTACTCTTGTTACATCTCTATGGTTATCCCATCCCTTGTATCCTCCCATTCTCCCCTCCATCCCATTTTCCCCTTATTCCCCTCCCCTATGACTGATCCTCAGAGGGATTACCTCCCTCTGTATATGCTCATAGGGTATCAAGTCTCTTCTCAGTGACCTGCTGTCCTTCCTCTGAGTGCCACTAGGTCTCCCCCACCAGGGGACATAGTCAAATGTGAGGCACCAGAGTACTTGAGAAAGTCAAATCCCTCTCTCCACTCAAGTGTGGAGACTGTCCTGTCCATGGGCTAGATCAGGGTAGGGTTTGAAATTTTACCGCCTGTATTGTCCTTGGCTAGGGCCTTAGTTTGAGCAGGACCCCATGACCCAAATCTGCCTATCATAATGTTCTACTTGTAGGTTTCTAGGACCCACTGGATCCTTCTACTTTGCTATTCTCCCATTGTTCTCTTATCTAGAGTCCCAATAGGATGTCATCCCCTCGGTCCCAGTTTCCTGGTAAGGGAAGGATTTCGTGGGACATGCCCATTGGGCTAGTATGCAGATATAAGTGAGTATATACCATTTGAGTCTTTCTGCTTCTGGGTTAACTCACTCATTATGATCATCTCTAGCTCAATCCATTTGTCCACAAATTTCGGGAATTCCTTGTTTTTAATAGCTGAGTAGTATTCCATAGTGTATATGTACCAAGGTTTCTTTATCCATTCTTCTACTGAGGGACATTTAGGCTGTTTCCATGATCTGGCTATTATGAATAAGGCTGCTATGAACATGATTGAGCAAATTTTCTTGCTGTGTGCTGGTGCATCTTCTGGGTATATTCCAAGGAGTGGAATAGCTGGGTCTTGAGGAAGCCCTATTCCAAGTTTTCTGAGATAGCACCAGATAGATTTCCAAAGTGGTTGTACTAGTTTGCATTCCCACCAGCAATGAAGGAGTGTTCCTCTCTCCCCACATCCTCTCCAGCATGTGGTGTTGGGCACAGGAGACAACTTCCTGAACAGAACACCAACAGCCCAGGCCTTAATGTCAACAATTAATAAATGGGACCTCATGAGGCTGAGAAGCTTCTGTAAGGCTAGAGACACGGTCAAGAGAACAAAGCGACAGCCTACAGACTGGGAAAAGATCTTCACCAACCCTACATCTGACAAAGGTCTAATATCCAAAATATATAAAGAACTCAAGAAATTAAACACCACCATACCAAATAACCCAATTGAGAAATGGGGCTTGGAACTAAACAGAGAATTCTCAACAGAAGAATATCAAATGGCTGAGAAACACTTAAAGAAATGCTCAACCTCCTTAGTCATCAGGGAAATGCAAATCAAAACAACTCTGAGATTCCATCTTACACCCATCAGAATGGCTAAGGGAACTTGATTTCTAGTGTATATTTCTGTGTGTAAGTGTTCCCCTGCCACTACACAGGGTGCTGAGAATTAGATCACTGCCAGATTACATACAATTGAACTACACAGATAGCACAACATAAGGCTGGCGGGGATAGGAATATTGTTCTGGTTGATTTTTGTCCTCTTCCCCCAATGTTTATAGCTTTTTGTTTTTTGTGGGTTTTTATTTTATTTTATTTTTTGGACTTGAGTATCCTTATTAGCATGGCAACCAAGAAACTGGGAATAATTTGTGGGTGGGAAATATACATACATACATACATACATACATACACACACATATATATACATATATATAATGTGCATACATATATACTTACTCAATTTACATAGTAATGACATTTCTTTTAAAATTCAGCATCTATTCAAATTTAAAATGTTCAAAACCACCTTGAGTTTATATAGAAAAGTGAGAAGGGGTTTGTGCCTAGTGATAATAAAGAGATTTCATCTAAATTTATGCCAAAGGAAAATTGGTGTTACTTCCAACACATGAAAATCCTCAGTTTGTACCTCTTCAAAGAACTGTGTAGCAGCCCTGGCTCCTGCTCCCTAGATATCAGTGGTACAGCCAGATTTTCTCTAGTGTGACATACACACTCCTAAAAACCACACCCCCAGTACAAAAATTGTGCAGTTAAAAACCAGTGTGGGTTTAGTGTGTATTTTGGAGGTGAAGTCTTGCCTGGGATGTGAGAGCTTCTCAAAAGATGAAAATATGGGGCTTGACATAGGAAAATGAGATAAAGGCACAATAATAAAATCCTCAAACATGTATGTTTTCCCTACAAGACAGGTTAAAATGTGGAGCACATCATAAAATACCAAAAATCAAAACAAAAACAGAAGACCTACATTAGACAATTCTCTGTGACTATTACAAGTCAGTTAGGGAGGTGATCAACATACAAAGAAAAAATGCGTGTATCTGTTGACTTTGGAGGCTTCGTTCCATGAGGAATTAGTTGTCCTTGTTGCTATGGACCAGTGAAGAAACCCCACAGCAGAAAAACATGGCAGAACAAGTTGCTCACAGTATGGCTAGGGAGGAAAAGAAAATGTACTTAATGACTTCCTTGGGGGCCCTATTTCTAGAAGGTACCATCTCTTGGCATCAGAACCACTGGTGGGAACAAGCTTTCAGGATATGGTCCTTTGGGAAATGTTTAATATTTAAATGATGAGAAATCTAGGATATCCACGTTGAGAGTTTGATCCAATGGATAGCGTTTATTTACTTGGTTTTCTTCATTTAACCTCCTCATCATGACTGGGGTCTCCACTCTACCTCTCCTATCTTCATTGAGGATATCACTCAGCATCTGACGGCTTTTAAAACTGTATTGACCTTCAATAAAACCACTAAACATGACACTACTAACAACAAAAGAATGATTTGATTACTTCCCTAAGATCTGTGTAGATAGAGATGACTTTTCCCTTTAAATACAGTACTATATGCTTTGGATAAGGTTTCTTTACATTGAATAGGAGAGACTTTGTACTTTAAATGTAAAATCTCAGAAATGCAAAAGAATCATAGAATATAAACCTATAGGCTAATTAATACAGTGGTCTGAGTGTCTGGAGTATGAAGTGTCTGTGTTACGGTATCTTATCAATTCTTCATACCCAGATTCATCAGACTCCATTTTTATTCATCATCTTAGTGGTCCCTGTGGATGCAATTTTCTAATGAGAAAGTTCAAAATTTACTCATGTTCAAAGTGTTCTATAATCTACTAATTGTCATTAAACTCATTCATGCTTGAAAACGAGCATTATAGTGGAAGTGACTGAACTGTGCATCGGGTTATAAGAAAACACCAAATATTTCTTTTTTTTTTACACCAAATATTTCTTAAATGTCCTTCTTAAGAGGTCAGCCACAACCCAAAATGTGTCTCAGTAGGAAGACTGAGTTCTTCCTACTTCCGGCTGAAAAAGTATCTTTGGGGATGTGTTTCACATGTTGGTCTCATGTATTTGCTTAACTATCAAAATATCTAATTACCTTGCTTTCAGTCAGCCTATAGTTAAAAAATTACATGAGAGCATAAAAAGTAACAATTAAATCAGAGAAACCTAAGTAGTGCTGATGGAATGTGTCTGAGAGGAGGTCTCCAGGCACCTGGACACTGAGGAGATGTCAAATGAGTTCTGTAGCTTGTGCACTCAGGCCAGCAGAATGAATTTCTCCAGCTGCTTTGGTATGGATTTTGCTGTGTTGTGGCCTTTACTAACTAAAGTAAAATGAGCTTTTAGCTATGAACACAGTGACTACTCCATAGCATCACTGACTTCATTTTAAACACTTCCTTAAAGCATATGCTCTTCTTAGCCAAGTGGCTGACGAAGAGCAACAGCATTGAATGTGCACCAATCAGATTAACTTGTGACAGGATAGTGGCCCTCAGCTATACAAACACAGGCACTTCCCACTGTTTCCAAGCATGCAAGATGAGCATTCTTCTCAGAGGCACTGGCTGCCCCAAACTCTGCCTGGATGAGCAGTCCTTTTCATGGAGGACAACTTGAGAGCATTATAGACATCTGTCAGTCTCCTTGGAGGGAGGCCTCCTGCTTGAATTTGATGACATGTACCATCTGGGATGTTCCTATTTTGCACTCTAGCAATTTTTTTTACTTATTTTGCCTACAATTTCATTTTCCTTTTATTTACTTTTGTCTTTCTCTGCTTCTGAGTATATTACAATAATGGAATATTACAATAAATGGAACTACCTTTGTGTCACCTGGTTTGTGATTTGATTAGGGAATGAAGCACCTGTCATTTTGAAAATGATAGTCCTTGAACTCAAGTTAATGCCTGGTATCAGGAAAATATACCGTGCTTATCTGATCAGTGTCAAGCCAGGCTGCTTAGGTGAGACTTTATTCTTGAGTGACAGTCCACCTGTGAAGGCTTGCAGCAGGGGAATGGCACCCACTGCATTCTTTTAGAAGGATTGGTTGAAAGGCTAAACCGAAGGCCCTCAAATAAACTAATAAATAAGATAACACATTTCAACCTGTGAGCACCAGGAGATTCTTAACAATGTAAATAAACACCGTAGGAAAAACTAACCATTACCCTCTATTAAGTGGCTAGCATATGCCAAAAAGGTTTTGTACTCTGTCTGCAGCATTGTGATCTTAAATCTTCATCACTATCATAAATTCAATCCCATTTGTTCATATTTTTCCTGGTTCACAGGAATGACTAGGGATGGAATTTAATCCACTTTCCAAAAGGAATACCATTAGAATGCAACCAATTTCATGCCAGTTCTCACAGTGTGTTTATCAACAGTGTACCTTGTCACTCAGATGTGTTATAACCTCAGATGTGCAAATGGAAAGAGGCCTTTGTAAGGTTCCAGTTTCCATTCAGGAATTAGTGCAAGCACTATTGGGTACTGCTCAAACTGGAAAGCATGTATGCTGTAAACTCTAGCATAGAATAGGGAAAAGGAGATGGAGAAGTAGATGAAGAAGAAAAGGAAAAGGAAAGAAGGAGGAAGGGACAAAGAGTGATGGGGAGAAGAAGGAGGAGGAGGAAGAGAAAGGAAGAGGAACTGGATGCTCTGTGGTTAAATAACTGGCTGCTTTTCCTGAAGACCTGGGTTTGATTCCCAGCACCAACATGGCAACTTTCAGCTGTCTGTAAATCCAATTTCAGGGGAGTCAAAACCCTCTTCTGACCTCTGAGGATACTATATACACAGGTAGTAAACAGACATACGTGTAAGCAAAACACTAGTACACACAACAAAACCCTTTTTTAAGAAGAGAATAAAACTACAAAACCAAAAATGTGAAGGGAAAAATGATGCCATACTAGGAACTATTCACCAACCCTAAAGAGGCCAAAAGAGAGAAATGAAGATTAAGTGAATAATAGATGAGATTATATGCATACACAAAGCAAGGTAACAAGTTTAAAGGCAACTACAGCAGTGAGAGACAGGCAGATGCTTGTCACAGAGCTAGAATGCCAATTCGAAACTGGAGCTGAGATTTCAGAGTTAAAAATTTCTAATAAGTCCAACAAAAACTGATAGTGTGGGAAAAAACAGTTGTAAGATGCAAGGTTATGTTAGGACAAAGTGAAATGCTCTTCTGAGGAGGAATGTTAATTCAGAACATCACTGAGATCACATTCAAAGGTCTTCTAGGTCTGTGTGATCCAGCTGGAATACAAGCACACCTTTAACCCAGGAGACAGAGGCAAACAGATCTGAGTTCAAGGCCAGCCTGGTATAGAACAAATATCAAGTAAAGAAAAGTTTAGGTCCAGGCGTGGACATACGTGCCTTTAATCCCAAATGAAGGTAAAGTTAGTTTGTAGAAGGAATCACCCAAGTTTGAAAGTGATTCTAAATGAGTGGCAGAAAAGGTGACTAATCAGAAATCTGACAGACTAGGATACGCTGATGAGAAGAGAGAGGAAATGTAAGCTACTTAAGAGTCAGAGTTTTTTAAAAGTATTTAACCAGCTTATATTCCTACTGTTAGCTCCTCATGTGTATCTTCCTATTCTCTGTCCCTCTTTTGCCCTATTCCCCTCCCCTAGACCTCTGACAGAAGGGACCTCCTCCCCCACCATAGGAGCACAGCCTATAAGAGAGGAGGCAATATTTTACCAGGACAGTAATAAAGAGATGGTTTGTAGAGACAGAGAACTCAGGTGAAGGCAGAATGAGCCAGAAAATAAGAAGCCAAAAGATTAGAGCAGATTGCTTAGTTACTTTGAGGACAAGCAGAGCAATTCTGGGCCCAGAGAAAAGCCAGATTAAATAAGTAAGCTGGGAGAAGAGTTTGAGCCAGAATAGCTGAGTTGAACCAGCCAGGCCAAAACTCAGAAAGAACAAGTAAGGGTGAGCTTATTAAGCAGTAAGTCTCAGGGGCTGCAAACATTCTAGGCCCAGGTTACATTGTACGGAGGTTAGAAGCTTCCAGGACTAGGCCGAGGTTAGCAGAAGGATGCAGTAAACCTCTGAGACAACATTGAAACAGGAAAATAAAAGGTACTTTATAGTTTTCTAAAAAATATTAAAATTGGAAATTAGACCTCAAATATAGAAGCGTTTTATTTTGTTTAAATGCATAGATAGTTCTGATCACACTCGCACACAGTACAGCTTATCTATTCTTAATGAAACCATTTTTATAAGAAAACATAAAACGATGAGCATTTATTCAATCTAGTTTCATTACAACTAAATCATTAAACACATAAAAGAATTTTGCATTTGCTTAATAAGGAATTTAGACTTTCATAGAGGCAAAATCTGGTTGACATTTAGTTTCCCATGATTTGTTTTATAAACAATAAAAGATAATTATATTTCAGAGAAGATGTTAGTGCCAAGTATTAAAATTTTTATGCCTTGTATACAGAATTTATCCACATATCCTACAATAAATGATCATAGGGACATGAATGCTTTGTGTTGGTTGGATGGAGTATTGTTTTTTCTACAAGCTTTATATTGCTCAACTGAAGTGATAAATCAGAGAATTAAATATTTTTCTACAGACTGACATACATTTCACATGAAATCATCATAAAGAGAAAAAAGCTAAAAATGTCTTCATATCACAGTAATTTGTTAATTGTCAGACCTACCACCAGATAAGTTAGGGTTTACAAGAGCTGGTTTTAACATGGGTTTTCATTTTTTTTTTTAGGGTGTTATTTTTTTTTAATTAATTTATTCTTGTTACATCTCTATGGTTATCCCATCCCTTGTATCCTCCCATTCTCCCCTCCCTCTCATTTTCCCCTTATTCCCCTCCCCTATGACTGATCCTCAGAGGGATTACCTCCCTCTGTATATGCTCATAGGGTATCAAGTCTCTTCTCAGTGACCTGCTGTCCTTCCTCTGAGTGCCACTAGGTCTCCCCCGCCAGGGGACATAGTCAAATGTGAGGCACCAGAGTACTTGAGAAAGTCAAATCCCTCTCTCCACTCAAGTGTGGAGACTGTTCTGTCCATGGGCTAGATCAGGGTAGGGGTTTAAATTTTACCACCTGTATTGTCCTTGGCTAGGGCCTTAGTTTGAGCGGGACCCCATGACCCAAATCTGCCTATCATAATGTTCTACTTGTAGGTTTCTAGGACCCACTGGATCCTTCTACATTGCTATTCTCCCATTGTTCTCACATCAAGAGTTCCAATAGGATGTCCTCCCCTCGGTCCCAATTTCCTGGTAAGGGAAGGCTTTCATGAGACATGCTCATTGGGCTAGTATGCAGATATAAGTGAGTATATACCATTTGAGTCTTTCTGCTTCTGGGTTAACTCACTCATTATGATCATCTCTAGCTCAACCCATTTGTCCACAAATTTCGGGAAAAATATGGAACGCTTCACGAATTTGCGTGTCATCCTTGCGCAGGGGCCATGCTAATCTTCTCTGTATCGTTCCAATTTTAGTATATGTGCTGCTGAAGCGAGCACACAATGGGATTTCATAATAATATGTGAGACACTTCTTCATCTCCCAACATTTAAGAATGTTGATTCATGTGTGTGTGTGTGTGTGTGTGTGTGTGTTTGAAAATGGTTTTGACAGAAAATTTAAAAGAACAACTCAAATTAGTATTTACATAGTGAAACCATGATTGGATTTTTGCCTATTTGCACTTAGGTCTGTTTTTTAACCTTTGGCTATCTAGAGAGCTCTGACTACTTGTGCTTTGCCCTTTTCAGAGTCCTGAACAAAGTACCCTCACATTTTATTCCACTCTACCTCAATGTTCTCTCCGAAGTCATTTCCAGACCCTCATCACTATACCTTATTAATGGCTTTATCTCTCCAAGATTCAGTCTAGTCACATATGGCATGGGAAGGCATGCTGACTGTAAAGAAATTTGCAAAGCTTAAATGCCACATCCAACACTCCTGTAGCAAAAAACAAGCCAAAAACAAAATGCATAGTGAATTTATCAGTGTTTTATGAGAAACAGAATGAACTAGAGAAACTGTCTACTCTTTCAAAGATTTACTTATTTCAGTTTATGTGTATGAGTATTTTGCCTGCATGCATGTGTGCATATATATGTATGTATGTATGTATGTATGTATGTATGTATGTATGTATACATACAAACTCAGTGCCCACAGAGTTCAGAAAATGGTATCATATACCCTAGAACTAAAGTTTCAGATGGTTTTGAGCCACCATGTGGATGCTAGGTACCAAATCCAGATCCTATGCAATAGCAACAAGTGTTCTTAGCTGCTGAGACATCTCTCCTGCTCCCAAAATGGTCTACTTTGTATGAGTAAGTGCTGTGACTGGACAAAGAGATTTCAACTAATGTATCACACATTTAACAAGGCCAGTCTTTGCAAAAAACCTTCTAGGCCTTTCTTTGTAGTACTCCTTCCTCCCAGGCTCGAACAGTGCACCTTCTGGAAGGAGAGTCTTCTAATCAGACAAGGTGGGCAGGGAGGGTCTTTGTGGCTGGCTCCAAATAAGAAGGTCAAGGAAAACGTTGAAGGAATGTTTTGATAACTTACTTGGTGAAAATGGCTCAAGTTTCCGTGATTTGTCTTAGGGATGAGGAATTATGGTCTCCATGACTCATCTAGGGGTAAAGTAGGGCATGAGAGCAGAGAGGCTAGAGAATGGACACCTTAGTGTTGAGGCTGTTCATGGTCCTGTTGATTTCCAACCCAAAGTTTTCAGCATGACAAACTGCCACACTTGGGACATCATTTTCTGAGTCCAACAAGTTCACATGCAGAATAAACCTTAAAGCTAACCCTGTGGTCTCATTTAATGATACATTCCCAGACCACAGATGAAGGCTTTAAAGTTGGGACTTGCCTCTGGATTGAATCTTGAGATGTTCATGAGTCCTGAGTTGAATCTTGAAGTGTTCCTGAGTCCCCATAGAGCTCTGAGCCATGGCTCAGGTGCTTAGTGTTCCATCTTTTCTCCCTTAGTTTGCTTCTGGAGCCACTCCCTCAAGTGAGCAGCTGGAATTGTTTTTCTGTAACCAACAAACAAGACACTGTTTAACACAGATAAAATAAAGCCTCAAAAGTTAGCACTCAGAACCAGTAAATGATGTCACTACTTATGAACTACTTGTTCAAAGTAGCAGACCAAAAATAGAGTAAGAAAAGCTCCATCCATGGTCAACTGTCTAGAGCAGTGGTTCTCACCCTTCCTAACATATTCAAGAGTTATCTTTAATACAGTTTTTCTTGTTGTGGTGACCTCCAACCATAAAACTATTTTGTTGCTAAGTCATAACTGTAATGTTTCTGTTATGAATCACGATGTAAATATCTGTGTTTTCTGGAGGTCTTATGTGACCCCTGTGAAAGAGTCATTTGACTCCCAAAGAAGTCATGACCCGTAGGTTGGGAACCACTTGTCTAGAGTATGTCACCATGTTGGAAGCTACTAGAAGTGTCTGGAGAAGTTGATCCTCCTGAAATAACAATGCCGTGGTGATAACTGAGTAAGTGAGACAATACAGATAAGAGAGGTTCCCCTGTGATGCCATCTGCCTCAAACCCAAAGCCACAGGAATTTGAAAGAGAAAAAGAACACACTGGAGGAGGCTTTGTGGAGACTCTGTCAATGGACAAGTGTGTAATCAGGTAGAGAGATGAGAAGCAACAGTGCCTAAATGAGTCAGAACGGGGAAACATAGAGCACATCCATCAAAGGACACAGTTGACTTTGATTTGGGCTTAGCGTGTTAGCAAAACCAGTGGAAGATAAGAGACTGAAGACTTTGCGCTGGGGATGTAGATCAGCAACGGAATGCTTGTTTCATATGTGTGAGTAAAATAAATGTCTTGAATATGAACAAAAATACTTTAATTCAAAAGATAATGAAGAGACTTTTTTTTTTAATTGAGAGACCTTCAAGTGAACCTATATGTATTAAAGAGAGAGTTTTAGTAATAGGGTTTAGAATACTTTGGAGAAAATGCTTTCAGAGTGATATTTTAATTACTCAAATGGAAGCCATGAAGTTATTATATGTGACACCAAGAAAGGATGTAAAAAAGAAACAGAGCTAGTTAGTCTCTGTCTACCATGCATATAGATGTTACTACACATTGTCAAGCCTCGGTGACTGAGAGAAACGTGAAATTCTCTGTAGAGACTTGAAAGCATAGATTGGTAGCTGGTCCTGTAAGAAATGTGTAGTTATGCACAGTAGATTCCTGTCACCCACAGGGAATCATTCCCAAGACTCCTAGGGAAAGTATTAAACTGTATGAATGCTAAGTTTGTCCCTATAGATGCACATCTATGGTGAAGTTTATTTTATAAATTAAGCACAGTAAAAGTTTTACCCAATGACAAAATGGAATAATTGTAACAGTATATTGTAGTAAAATTCATGTGGATATATTGTCTTTCTGAACATAGCTAGTTAGAATGCCTCACACTCTTTCATGTGATGATGGAATATGAGACAAAGGATGAACTGAAGTGAGGAGAATGATGCAGACACTGTGGCGTGGTGTTAGGATGCCACACGGGGAATAATAGACAGCGCACAGTGATACTGTCACAGTCTATCGGATAACTAAACAGCTAATGCTGCCTATACAAGTGAATACCTGCACAGAGCAACGAATTACCTACTGGATGGGACAAGGTGGAGCTATGTGAGATGTTATGCTGCTTACAACTGCAAAGTTTAAACTTTATGAATTATCTTTTTTCTGGACTTTTCCATCTAGTATTTTCAGACCATGGTTGACTGCCCATAAGTAAAATCAAAGGAAATGAACATGCAGGCATAAAAATCAAATCGTGTGCTGGTAGAGCTTGGCTTGACATGGAAAGGGAGCAAGCAGATGAACACTAAGACAATAGCTTCTGGGTACACACATCTTGATGTTTTCCCTCAGGCAGAAGATGAAGTGGTAACACTGTCAACTTCAGAGTCAAAAATCATCTCAAAAAGGAGCCCACCCCACAACTTCGTACCCCAGAGAGATCAGGAAAATAAAGATTGTGCCAGGGAGGTAGAGAGATGAGGGTAGTGAGTGACACCTCAGAAAAGGGAGCCAGAGCCTGCAGTGGGAAAGAGCCCCTCTCAGGACCATGGACCGGGCATCACATATACAGGCTTTAGCTGCAGGCCTTGATGCTCCTTGCCCTTTCATTCCCATCTGAGAGCGACACTGAGACAGGTAAAGCATGAACAACAGCAATTTGCGGTTGCTGAGGACAAAGAAGAGAACAAAACCAGAAAAGAGATCACAGCCTCACAAATCACCAGGCTGAACCACACAGGGCGCGTCTTCCACAAGTGAAATGTAATTTCAAAAATAATTAGGGAAAATTATGCCTTTTCTAAAAGCTCAGATATAAACATTGCTCTACCAGCAACAGAAACTGCAGCAAGAATACACAGACTGTTGAATTATAACGTTCCTCGACATTTTTAACAAAGCCGAAATTCCCTTCCCAAGCATTTCTGAATATTTTCTTGTTCGGAATCAAGGCAAACGACTCTCTGAGATTGTGGATATTGAAAGTCTGCTTTTATTTGTAGATTACAGTCAATATGGTTCATTCCTGCAGAGCATCTGCTACTGTCCCACCCTTGATCAATCATTTGAATCAGAAACAAACTCTATGCATTCTAGTTCGTTCATATAAAACCTTCTTTAGTAAGTAATTTATGTGCCAATTTATGTTTCTAATATGCACCAATGTTTGCCAGCTGCAAGATAGGAGAACCAGGATTCGAGTGAGGCTCTCTATTGCTCCAGAGTTCTTTGGGTAATAAATAGTAATGTTATCCATGGTGGAACCTTGGAAACAGCAAGAAGTTTCCCTTTGTAGCAGACAGGGGCCATCACAGAAATTCTAACTAGTCAAAATCCAGAGAACAGCTGACCCCAGGGTACCCAGCCCAGCGGATACAGTCACAGTGCAACTCCTGCACCTAAGGCTCAGCCTTGAGAGTGTGTCCCCTAGATATGGCAGGGAAGCTTCACCCAGTCTGCAGGCAAATGATGACTGCTGAGGGGGAGCAATTAGTTTTTCCCATGGAAGAACCCTGTAATTGCTTATCTGATACCAAGAAGCCAAACCCCAAATCATGCAAATACAACCAACACTAAATGAGCTCAGCGTGTGTGTGTGTGTGTGTGTGTGTGTGTGTGTGTGTGTATGTGTGTGTGTGTGTGTGTGTGTATTTCTAATTAAACAAGCAAAGAGCCATGAATTTGAGAGGGAATAAGGGGTGGGGCATGGGAGTGATTATAGGGAGGAAAAGGGAGGCAGAAAAGGATGCAATTATATTTTAATTAAAAATTTTAAATTAAGAAAAAAGAAGTCACTGACAACAAAGTCTGAATAAAGTCGAAATGAGGTGGGTGTCCAATTTGTCACTGGAGTTTTGTAGAGCAGTTAAAAGTATTTGCATTTATCACAAAATGTGCTTTCCTGTGATGACAGAAGATTCCTACACATATGTCATTTCAGATCAGAAAAGACACTGTAGAAGCTACAGAGGAAGAACGCCATTACTTCCTCCTTCCAATTTTCCCCCAGTTCCTCATCAGTCAGTCTGAACCCAGCATCTCATAGACTACAAGGAGCCTGGAAGGCACCTTTGTGTCATTCCCTCTAGTCTCTCCCTCCCTCTGTTTCTCTGGGAACTTCCATTGTACTGTGTGGAGAATAGACACACTTCTGTGTTTCAAAACTAGGCACTTAAGAATTTAGGTTTATTTAACCACAGTTGGAGAGCACACTCAAAAATAACTTTGATCAGGAAAGTAATGAGATATTTCAGAAGGATCCATCAAGCAGTCAATCAGGTGGAGACTCAATTTTAAGCCACTTCGTTCAAATTAGAAGCAGTTATTCAAGAGAGGAGTTGAGGCTTGACTCAGGTAAGGGACAGTAAAGAAGTTAACTTTGGGAGCAGAATTGGCATGGATTGACAACTGATTGGATATAAAGGATTTCTGATTAGCCTCCAGCTTATTCGGCTGTATCCCAGGGATTCTGGCCTCCACAGCTTCATGGTGAAGTCTAACTGATTTCAGCAGTGGCTGTGCCAACACTTTAACACACTACATGTGGTCTTTGTGGTTTTTCTCATGCACGAGAAATGGGAATCTTAGTATCCTCTTCTCACCATTCTCATCTTCCCCTCCCCACCCCACTCCCACCCCCACACCTCTCCTTGGCTTTTTCCATGAGGGACACGGCCATTTCCAGGAACTATTTGCAGTTTTGCCTCCATTCAAACTGCCAAAGAGTTTCCTACCCTACGATCTCCACTACTCTTTTCTCCTTTATGGGAATCTGGTACCACCCTGGGATGCTGCCACCCTACCCCTCTCTACTACAGTTCAGTAAGCATTTGGCTTTGGCTTTGGAGTGCTGCTTTAAATCGATGACAAACACTCCCTTCTTTGTAGAGTGTTGTTGAATATTGATTACATTCTAGAGGGCTATTCTATGACTCAGCTAGTTCCCCAATAACTGAGACAGAGACCTGTGATTTATTGAAACAAGCCTTAAGCACAATACCTGGGCAGATACACTTTAAACTAATTTTCTAAGCTAGTTCAGCTACCTCCCAGCCTCACTTCCCAAGTTACTTGCTAATCTGTAGTCCTGTCAGTGTGGGTCGGCTCCATCAGCCAGGTCGGGTCCTCTTTCTCCATCTTCTTCCTTCTCTCTCTCTCTCTCTCTCTCTCTCTCTCTCTCTCTCTCTCTCTCT
>OU015743.1:79840127-79859080 GCA_907169655.1 Acomys percivali | reverse complement strand
TCTCTCTCTCTCTCTCTCTCTCTCTCTCTCTCTCTCTCTCTCTCTCTTCTCACTTCTCCTCCTTTGTCCCCCTCCCAGCCTTGTAGTCCCTTCCTGAGACCCCAAGCCCAGGAAGGAACTTCCATCTACTTCTATTGGGCTGGTAGTTTGCTGTAGGCAATTTTATTAACGAATCAGAGATAACTGAGGGAAAGTGTTTACACAACAATCATTTGGTGTATGTGAGAAAGCATTCATCTGGACTGCAACCAAATCTTGGGGCCCAGAAATTAGCATTTGTATACATAGCACCAGACCAGGTCCCAACAGTGGAGAAATGGCCTCTTAATTCCAGGTTCCTCAGGGTAACAATATGGGGAGCCGACTCACCCAGAAACAGGAGACTAAAAGCAGCCAGGATCAGTTGTCTCCAGCCTTGTGTTGGAAGGTCCTGCCTTGTCATTTGTACATGGATGCTTAGTATATGGACCCCTGTTGTGGCCTAAGTGTCTTGTGTACCAAAACATGGGCAGATTTTATCTCAGTTACTCTCATTTCCGAAGTCAAATGAAAGTATTTTTTATCTCTCAGAACATTGCTACAGGCCTCTCTAAAACCAGCTGCAGAGAGTAATTTTGGAGGGTTTAGATTTGCATTCTTAGGAAATATAAGTTGAGAAATTGAAGTAAAACCATCTTGTGAATTCATTCATTCATGAAAGCCACCACTCAGTTCCAGATCTGCATGTCAGCATTTTGTTTTTGACCCAGTCTCACTATGGAAGCCCTGGCTAGCCTGGAGCCCAGTATGTAAACCAGATTGACATTGAACTTGGGTGCCAGTTTTCTAGCCCCTATTTCTATAACGCTGGGATTGCAGATGTGTACCACCACACCCAGCACACTTTCCAATCTTCAGACTCTTCTGCTTCCATCCTGAGTGAGAAAATGATACCAACGCAAACAAAGACTTCATCAAACTGATGTGGCTTAGGCTTTGACTTCTTCTGTTTATGAGCAAATGGTTGCTTATTTCAATAGTGACAGCAGAGTCTCATTTAGCAGCCTGGAGGTTGGGCAGCCTTACTAGGATAGCTGTGCTTTAAGAATAGAGTGTTTCTTCTCCTTGCTCTGCAATGCAGTAGCCGACTGCATGAAGAGTGCTGTTGGGACAGCCCAAGGCCCTTCATTTAGGATGCTTATTGAACATTCTTTTGAACGAAATGTATCCTGGCACACTTTGACATTGGCTGCAGTGAAAACAAAAATGGTTTTTCTGTTCCTACTATAGCCTCAGAACAGAGTAGAAGAGCAGCAAATAGAAACTTCTTGTGCTATTTCAAATTTTACATGTAGGAAGTGCTAAGTGTGGCAGTATATGAGCTATGAACTGCAAGTTTCATCTAATTAATACCACTTAGCTTATGGGGAACTATTGGAAAGTACATTCAAACAAATACATTGAGGTAAGTAAAAAAAAAAAAAAAAACCTCTTCTATTGTACATATAATAAGATATATACTTTTTAGCATAGTCATGTTATGTTTAATGACAGAAACAAAAGCTGAGAAGCGCATCACTGAATAATTTTCTCATTATGAAAACATTATGGTTCTTCATGCAAGATGGCTAAGATAGCACTATGCAATAGAATCTTATTGGACTATCATTTATATAGTCCATTATTGATAAAAATTACATATATTGTTATATGTGTAACTATATTAATATGTAACATAATTATGTTACTAGTACACTTTAGATATCCAATGTCCTCCAAAGACCCATCTGTTGAAGACTTGGTACCTAGAGTGGTCCTACTGGAAAGTAGTAAAACCTTTAGGAGAAGTGGCTACTCTAAGGTCTTTGGGTCACTAAGGAAAAGTCCCAACAAAGACCATGGCTCTCCAAGCTCATTCTCTAAGTTACTTCCTAGCCATGAATTGAGCAATTTGCTCTGCCATACATTCCCTGCCATGGCTAACTGTCACCCCCATCAGAAGACTAGAAGACAATGTGACCACTCAATGATGTATTGGAGTATAGAAAACTGATGGCCACAATGAAACTTTACTTTCTATGAGTTAATCATAGGTATTTTGCTATAATAACATCATGCATACCACCAGAATTAATATATTACAAAATTTGTAATATTATATTATTTAAGTTTTCAGTTATTAATTTTATTTTAGTTATTAATATTTATTCACTTCACATGTCTGTCATAGCCCCCTGCCTCCTCTCCTCCCAGCCCCACCATCCCTCCCCTATTCTTCAAAAGAGGGGAACCCCCTACCTACCCACCCCAGCTCATCCAGTCACATCAGATTGTGGTCATCTTCCCCCCCTCCCCCCTCCTCGTGGCCTGGCAAGGCAATCCCATCATAGGGAAGTGATTGAAATGCAGGTGACAGAGTCCATGTCAGAGACAACCCCTGATCTTCTTCCTGGAGGACTCACATGAGGCTTGAGTGGCCCACCAGCTACATCTATGTAGAGGGCCTAGGTCCAGTCCATGCATGGCCTTTGGTTGGTGCTTCAGACTCCACAGACCCATCTGGGCCCTGGTTAGTTGGCTCTGTTGGTCGTCTTGTGGAGCTCTTATAACCTCTAGGTCCTGTTATTCTCCCCCCTGCCCCCCCCATGCCAACACACACACACTTTTCCACTAGACTCTCTATGTTGTACCCAATATTTGACTGAGTCTCAGCATCTGTTTCGAATTGCTGCTGGGTGGAACCTTTCAATCGACAATTGTGATAAGCTATCGTCTGCAAGCATAGGAAAGTATCATTAATAGTGTCAGGGGTTGGCTATCTTCTATAGGGTGGGTCTTGGGTTGGGCCAGTCACTGGTTGGACAGTGTCTCAATCACGGCTCTAACTTTATCCATGCAAGTCTTGTAGCCAGAGAAAGTTTTGGGTCACAGTTTTTGTAGGTGGGTTGGTGTTCTCTCTCCTCCACTTGTCTAGTTAGTTGTCTCGTCTAGATAGAAGGTACCCCTCTTCTGTCTCCAGGGGCCCTGAAACTAAGAGTCTCAGCTTGAATCCCCTTGTATACTCTCAGGGGCCTATTCTGACTTAGGTCTCCACCTTGTAACAGAAATACCCTCTCCAGGCCCCCACCCCTCTCCAGATCTGATCTCTTTATGTTCTCTCACTTGCCTTGTTACATCTATTCAACCACACCTCTGTCTTTTCCATTTCTCCTTCTGAGGGAGGTTTAAGCATACTCCCTTGGGTCCACCTTGCTACTTATCTTCCTTAGGTCTCTGAATTGTGCTAAATGGCTAAACTCTGCTTATAAATGAGTACATACCATGTGCGTCTTTCTGCGTCTGGGTTATCTCACTCAGGGTTATCTTTTCTAGTTCCTTCCATTTGCCTGCAAATTTCATGATTTCCTTGTTTTTAATGTCTTAGTAGTATTCCATATGTTAATATACCATAGTCTCTTTATCCATCCTTCAGTCGAGGGACATCTAGGTTGTTTCCAGATTCTTGCTAATACAAATAAAGCTGCTTTAAACATAGTTGAGTAAATGTCCTTGTTATGTGGTGGAAAACTTTTGGGTGTCTTCCCAGAAGTGGTATAGCTAGGTTTTGAGGTAGAAATATTCCCATTTTTCTGAGAAAGTGCCACATTGATTTTCAAAGTGGTTGGACAAGTTTGCACTCCCACCAGCAATGGAGATTGTTCCCTTTTTTACATAGTTGCCAGCATGCTCTGTCACCTGAGGTTTTGATCTTAGCCATTCTGATTGGTGTAAGATAGAATCTCAGAGTTGTTTTGATTTGCATTTCCCTGATGACTAAGGACATTGAACATTTCTTTAAGTGCTTCTTGGCCGTTCAATATTCCTCTGTTGAGAATGCTCTGTTTAGTTCTGTGCCCTATTTTCAATTGGATTATTTTGTTGCTGTTTAATCTTTTGAATCCTTTATATATTTTCGATATTAGCCCTTTGTCAGATGTAGGATTGGTGAAAACCTTTTCTCAATCTGTAGACTGCCATTTTGTTTTACTGACAGTGTCCTTTGTCTTACAAAACCTTTCAGTTTCATGAGGTCCGGTTTATTAATTGTTGATCTTAGAGCCTTAGATTTTGGTGGTTTGTTCAGGAAATTGTGTCCTCTGCCAATGAGTTCAAGGCTCCTCCCCACTTTCTCTTCCAATATATTTAGTGTATCTGGTTTTATGTGAGACCTTTGAACCATTTGGACATGAATTTTGTTCAGAGTGGTACATATGAATCTATTTGCCTTTTTCTACATGGAGACATCCAGTTAGATCAGCACCATTCATTGAATATGCTTTCTTTTTTTCCACTGTATAGTTTTGGATTCTTTGTCAAAAATCAGATGTCCATAGGGGTATCTGTTTATTTCCCAATCTTTGATTTGATTCCATTGATCACCCAGACTATTTCTATGCCAGAAACATGCATGTTTTGTTGACAATGTTCTTACACTGGCCCATAGCCTTCTGATTGTCTGTGGAGTTGGCTGTTTGTTCCTGGGACCTGCTGGCTTTCTTGAGCTTTTGTGATCCAGTGAGGTCCTGCTGGTTTCCTCAAGATAGGTAGCTAATTGAACTGAACCGAAGGCTGGATCTTCACAACTCTGGAGTCCAGAGTTCTCTTCAGAATGTCAGGGGAAGTCCAGAGGCACAGGAATGGGCACTTTTTAGAGTCAGCCTGACAGTGGGTCCTGGCATTCAAATTTGGCTAGGCTTAGCCATCTTGGACCCATTCCCCTGTATGCTCCTATTGTCCACCTGGCCTCCCCTATAGGACCAATGTGATTCTGGATTGGAGGTTGGCGTGCAGTCTCTTGTGTCCAGGCATAGCCCTCAAGGAGGCAGGAGGAATCCAAGGTCTAGTTACTGGAACAGAAAGTCCCAGAACTGTGGCTGCACAATTGTCTGAGTAGGGAAAAAGTGTCAGGGAGGAAGAAAGCATCAGGTGGGTGCTGCAGGTCTTACCTGGACCTGGGAGACAGCCACCAGGAGCCTGGATCTGTGCACTCCCAGCTCCCGGGATGTCCCCTCTAGTCTGGGAAACAGCAACGTTGGTATTGTGGTGTCAGCTGCCAGGCTACACATTGGATCTGTAGTCTCTGACCTTCTGCCACTCAGGTAAGTTACGCCCTGGCTGCCACCATTTTGGAAGTCTACTATATAAATACTTTATACTAAAATCATCTTTCCTACCCCACTTTCATTTCTAAACTTGATATTGCATGGTGCTAGTTTGCAAGGTTTTATTTGTGTGTGTGTGTGTGTGTGTGTGTGTGTGTTTGTCTGTGTGTTATCATGTGTGAATTCACACATGTGCTATAGTGCCTCTGTGGAGATAAAAGGACAGTTACTAGGAACCTAGGAATTCTCACCTGCCACCTTGTAGAATCTGCAGATGTTATTCAGGTCACCAGACCTTCCCAGAAGCATGTCTGCCTTCTGAGCCATATTCTCCAGCCTTCATGCTATTTTTGTACATGAAGCTAAACAGGGAGAAGAAAAGGCATATATTGCAGTTACAAAATAAAAGGCCTCAAGTAATACAGAGTCAGAGTGTGTGTCATACCCAGTGTGCTGCTAAGCTGAGTGTTTAACATACCTTGTCCCCAAGGACCTTATGAATTCCATCCTCAAAAACCAGCTAGGTGCCCAATGTTGCCCACTTCCTAAGATGAGACCTTTTAGAGAATGTAGACAGAGATCACACGTCATTTCTGCAGTTATTTTTTTAGTTCAGAGGATGAAATATATTCTATGATCTAATATTCAGAAGTAGATTAAATAAAGTTTTTCACTGTGGTTAAGTGGCCCTTTTCTGTAGTAATAAACCATTTTAAAGCTCCTGATATATTTCAGGAAGATTAGTATTGAAAAAGTACTAAATGGTCCCTGTTTCATGGAGAAATAATTCTTGGACTGAAAACGAGAGTTTAGGAAAGACATATTTATCTTCTTATGGCATCAACCCTCATGTTCATCTTAGTTTTAGAGCCTGAAAAGCAGGCTTTTTGGATTTACCATAGACTTTAACATAAATAGCAATGCCAAAAACAGGCAGCAAGGTTGGGGTGGGAGGGAAAACAAGTCAACGGCTTTTGTCTTTAGTACCAGAATCGTTGTTTGGAATCAATTATGCTGCAGCTTGTATAGTAAATAATACCATCTTCAGTGGTTCAATGGACCATAAAAGCCATCAGCCCCATTGAGAGCTGATAGAATTGAGATGAGATTTTTCATTATAACATCCATAGGCTAACACAGCTTCAAAAACAAAGATTAGTAATGCATCAAGCGAAAAAAAAAAAACAAGGTTTATCTCTATACTCTTCCACATTTGCTAAGTTTTCCACTTGAGCTTTTACACAAATTACTAAGAAGCTGATAAGACCTGAGAACCAGAAAGCTTGGGGTAGAAATATTGCCAGCCACTCTTCTTTGCTAAATTCCAAGGCTGAGGAAAGGGGCTTTATTTATATCTAGAAAGATTGTGATAAGGGATTACTGAAGAGGGGCACAGGAATATACAACAACAACAATGTACTTACAAGGGAGAGTTCCTGTCTATAAATAAACATTTTCATGGAATTGTTTTAATACAGGTCAGAAATTGGCGTTGTGCCACAATTTAGAATAGGGCTGACCACAAAGGTCCTATGTGTTGAAGGCTTGGTTTCCAGTGACCATAATGAAGAAGTAAAATCTTTTTATTTATTTATTTATTTATTTATTTATTTATTTATTTATTTATTTATATTTATTATTTATTTATTTATTCTTGTTACATATCTATGGTTATCCCATCCCTTGTATCCTCCCATTCTCCCCTCCCTCCCATTTTCCCCTTATTCTCCTCCCCTATGACTGTTCCTCAGAGGGATTACCTCCCCCTGTATATGCTCATAGGGTATCAAGTCTCTTCTCGGTGACCTGCTGTCCTTCCTCTGAGTGCCACTAGGTCTCCCCCTCCAGGGGACATAGTGGACAGGACAGTCTCCACACTTGAGTGGAGAGAGGGATTTGAAGAAGTAAAATCTTAAAGCTGGAACCTAGTGAGTGGTGGTCAAGACACGGAGGTGTAACGTTTAAGGTAGCTGTTATAATTATTGTGGTAGTTATTCGTTATGTGCCAGAAATGTGAATTCTATGCAAATATTCCTGATCTACTGGCTGGCTTCCTGTCTTTCTGTGCAATGCTCTGCCAGATCTCTCTGCAAGTGACATCTTCGTGATCTACATAAAAAGGATGTCATTAGAGGCCATGTAGGTGGCATTTCCCAATTTAGATCCTTCTTCTTCTACAACTGCTAGCTAAATAAACCCCTTTGCTAAACAAGTACCTCAGTCTCGCATGCTGTGGCAAAGCAATGTAAAGAAATAACTACTACTATTACTATGTTGGGGGAGTTTTCTTGAACAAATGTGAAACATTTGATGCCACATATTATTCATGTTCTTGCAGGAAGGCCAAGGGGCCTGACAAAGATCTTCATTTTGCTTCAAATTATTCTATCATGACCTTGTAAGAGTTTGACTTAAAGCCTAGGGAAGGTGTTTGTCATCTAATCAACAAGAAGAGGGGAATGGGAAGTGATATCTCTCTTTAATAATTTTCTTTATACCTTCCACTTTGGCTGCTACTTTAAAAAGTTAATGATAATGTATTGTGTATACAGCTATTATTCTTTAAATGGGTAAACATCATACTATAGTTTGAATGAAACTGAAAAGCAACAAATGTACCCCTAATAAGTAAAAACTAACTTTATTTTGAAATCATACATTACTATCCTGTTATCACACATTGCCCTTCATATTATATAAATGACTAGTTGGCTTAGAGAGGGAACTGAGTAGATCATTGGGTAATATGATTCAGGCAGAACATCTACAACTGAGAAATAAAATTATGACATCATCTTGCATGAGGATACCAAGTGAAAAATCACTGGCCAGAGAGCAAGTCTGACCTGTGCTCTAGTCTGTTGTGTGTTATTGATGATATGATGATGTCTTTAGCCTCTGGAAGGGCACCATTTCTATTCAGCCTTTACTTAGAACAATCATCTTTTATTGGGTTTAAAAGGTCAATTGTGATCTCTTCTTTTATCTTGAGCCACTGAAGATGTTTTCTTAACTTGTTTTGCTCTACAATTTTCATTCTCTGAAAGATACACTGAGAACAAATGATAATTACTGAACACAAATGATTTTTTTACAGAAACAAAGTTTTTCTTGTCTGCTGATTTATATAATGAAGCTTTAACATGCACTGTATTTATCTGACTTAAGACATGGCTGCCATCTTCCACTATTCATACCAGCTTGTTCAGAGTGCTGCGAAAAACAGTCTGGAGGAAGAGGTAGTGTGTCTACTTCAGGTCTCGTTTCCATCAGAGGTGAAATAGTTTGTGCCTGAGATACATGTACTATTTAGTAAGTGAACTCTAATGAATTGCCCCCTAATGAACACATGGTTCTAACTGTGTTCAGAGCTGCAGATATATTGGCTCATGGTTCTCTTTGTGACCCAATCACTAAATCAAAGGAGGGAACACTAGAAAAGGTTTGTGATATTCTTGGCAAAAGTGACAGGAATATGATGTCATCATTGTAACTTCACATTACTGAAAAGATTCAAGTGTCTTATGTACACAACTAAGTGTGTGGCCATTTATCTTTCATTTCTAACATACTTCCCAATCTCTCCATAACTGGCCCATTTGGAGTTTACTCCACCTCCAAGCTACAGATGCTGCCACTTCTAAATCTGACCCAGATAAATCTGCTGTAGTCTGGATAAGAGTTCAACCAATGCCCATATGTTCAAAGATTAGCTGCCAGCCTGTGTTGTGTGGGTAGCTAGTGATGCTTTTAAGAGACGATGCTTAATGGGAGGAAGTTACATTACCGTCTACACCTCCTGGAAAGGGTATTAGAGCCCTCCCTGTCTCTTTCTTTGCTCTCTGGACACCATAACATGAGTGGGCTTCCTATGCTATATACTGTCACTGCAGTATAGTGCCATGACAGAGCCAAAAACAATGGGGCCATACTAGTAAAGACTGACACCTCTGGGACTAGGAACCAAGTTAGATCTTTCCTTGTGTAAGTGTATTATTTCAGTGTTTCTTCACAGTGGTGGAAACTTGACTAGGCTTCTGTTATTCCAACAGATTTAGTTACTTTCAACAATGAGTCCACTGGAAATCCTTAGGTGGGATGTCACCTCTCTGTCCACAGGCTGTATGGGTGTCCATAGAAGACTTCTAAATGTGTCACCATGATTCCTGCCTGGCTCTGCCACCTTTGAAACAAAAAGTCTTCCATGGAGCAGAGATTATTCTGTAGCTTCAGACATAACTGAGTGCTATCCATGTCAAAGGGGAAATGCCCTCACATCCACATTACAGAGTACTTTGAAATGGACTAAAAGCAAGACCCTTTCCTCTCACTATTCATTACCCTCTTCATTAGATCATGCCTGCCCATGACCTCTTGACATCACTTTGTTCTCCTTCTCATCCCTGGATTACCAAGTCTGTCTTTGTTCTCCTCAACTCTTAATCATTTCTTTCCATTCCATGCTACTTCATTCTATATCGCACTTCTATACCCTTAGTCCCATCCTCACATGGCCTTGCCTTATAGTAGTCTCATACTCTGCATCACCCACTTCTTCCACACAGCTTCCCTCTGCAACAGATATGTGCATTCTTCACATTCTCCACCACCCATAGCATCCTTCCTCCTCAGGGGATGCTATGCTAAGGCTACATCTGAGCCTTGCATGCTCCCTATTACTGAGGTTTGCTTCCCATTTGGTCTCCACCTGGAGAAACATTCACATTTAAAAAAAGATAGTCATACATGGCTTAAAAAATTGATACCACATCAATCTCCATCAGCACCCTTCATGACTTAAGATTTAATCAACCTTACCACCTCACAGGATCTCCTAGTTACCCATCCCATGACCATACCCCAAAACTTGCCAGCCTCTGGAGCTCTCATCTTAAAGATGCTTTAATATTCTTTTCCCACTCCCTAGACATCTTTATTCTACACTTGCGTGCCATTAGATATTCAAACTGATAAATCTTTTTTATGTACATTAATTATACTTAGTACTGTTTCACACGGACATTTTAATACAAGTATGTAATTTACTTTGTGTCTCCTTCTATACCCCGGATCTTCTTTTCTTTCCTTCTGTCACTGCCCTTTGTTCTTCTAGAATGTTTTATTTTTTTCATTTTATGTGTACATACATGATTATTTGTATCTTTGTAGGGTCCACAAGTGAGAAAAAAAATTTTCCAATATTTGTCTTTCGGACTTTGACTTAATTCACTTAGTAGAAATCTTGCAGCTATATTTATTTTACCATAACTAGTAATTTTTGCTACAGCAGGCCCTGAACACACCATCAGAAGCTACCTTGTTAATTTTTAAATGCATTAATTCTACAAGCATTGGTTGAGTTTGAATGAACAAGTTATTGTTCTATTTGTTGACTTCCACAGATACTTCCTGAGCAACATTTCAAATAGATATGATCTGTTTGTGTTTAAAACTAAAGAGATGACATGATGTGCCTGGCACAGAACCTCCTGGACCAGGAAAAGGAGACATTGTTTTCATGCCAAGTTCAGTTGCTTCGAGTGTGTGGGACTCATCTGTGAAGGGCACAGAACACAGCTGGGCCACCACGGAGGACACACAGGATGAGGGAAGCAGAGCGTGGAGAGAGCTTTCCAGTGGGGTCTGACTGACACATATTCAGCCCTCTGATTTCAACTGAAGCAGAGCCTCTTCAATGATAAGCCACCTGCCAAGCTTGATGAGCTCTGCCCATTACATGTTCTCATGCTAATGACCAACTGCAGCAACAACTCAGCTTTAAAAAATTATACTTTAAAGGAAACATTGCCTGTGACACTGATAACACCACCTGTACTTGTTGGGTTGTATCTCACACACACAGAGTGTAATATACATCAGCCAAGTAAGATGGCTTCCAATCATCACATCCCAACATAGCCTTCCTTCCTGTGTAGCCAAGCTAGGCCACTTGCTCTTTCCTGGAAAGCCTCACATATCTCAATTTTACTTCTTCCAGCCCAAGTGAACTGGTTCCCTAGAGCCTACATGCTGGATGTGTGGCCTGTAAGATGCAAGGTTGTGTGGTATGTCTCCTCTCTAAAGAATTTCTCCCCTCTGTTTTCTATTTGGAACTCCTCCACCATTCTTTGTTCCTATTTAGGTGAATCAGCTCTGATTCACCACAAAAAAAGGCAGAGCTTCAAAGAATCTCACTCGACTCAGTGAAGGCCTAAGGCTAGTATCAGGTCTCCTGTGTTCTGTCCATAGCATGATGCCTGCCACCTCCTGAAGGCGGCAGGTGACATTCCTTCGTCACTGAGTGCTCTCAGTTGATGTCTCATTTCGCTAGTGCATCCAACAACAGCAGTGGGCATAGTTACCAGCTAAACAGTGCTGTCTAACTCTCTAGAAAGAATTCATTATTTATATGCAGTGTATTTGTTTGTCAATTAGAACATCATTCATATGCCAGAGATGTCCACAGTGAGATTTGTTTCATTAATAAGCATAACACATGGAGATATTCTTAGCTTCATGAATATGAACTGGACATAATCATCCAGATTCTAGATTTTTTTTTCACAAAGCACTTCGAATGCAAATACATCAGCATGATAACATTCTCCAAAGAGAGGGTTTCTTGAGTTCTTTAGTTAGAACCTAGAACTGAAATCATTTCCAACATGGAAGCAGAGCTTTCGGTGTTTCTGGAGGAAGCATTTAGCAAAGGTCAAAAGGTGTTTTGAAGCGATGTGTTTCCAGGGCACTACAGTGCTTTGTTCATTTCCAATCCTATCCTGATGCCTACTCTGCTTTTGTCTTAACCTGGCCACATATTTCTCTGTCAAGGCGCTATTAATAACAATGGTTGAAGGAGAGTCCTTTATCCAGGAGAGCGAAGCAACACAGCACCCTCCTGGCGAGGCTTATTTTTGTATTTTCTGCACATCTTAATGCCAGCTCTGCCTGCTCTTCATAATTAACTCCAACTAGCATGCTCACATTCATCTTCCAAAGCCCTGCCAAGTTCACAGCCAGCTCAGGAGTCTTACTCAGATCTGTCAGCAATGATTTCTCCATCTGCTGGATCCTGAGAGATAGATGGACCTTTTGAGCAGGCACAGGGAGAGTACACAGCATCCTGAGATGCATGGAATTTAGTTTTACTTCTCCCCCAAAATACTAAGTGAAAAAATAGGAGAAAGTGTGGCAGTGTCGTGAAATAAGATTCTATGATAGAAATAGTTGATAATCTGTGAATTTCTAATGATCATGACGTTAGCAACTAGCTAACACTAGAACAGCGTAAGCTAAGACAACTTAGAAATCGATCTCAAAAATAGAAACAGCAACCAAAACTAGCTAAAATACTACTCTTTAGATACAAACTCTCAAGGATAAAGGCTATTTTTCAGAAATTTAGAGGAAAATAAAGCTATTGTGGTAAAGGCGAAAGGAATGTGAACCAGAGAAAACAGCATATATTAAATGCTGCTCTGTTCCAGGAGGGTTTTCCCCCACTTCCTAAGATTTATTTAACATGCACTGTGAAATTCGGTGAGTTGATCAAAGAGTCTGGCTGTCTGCTGTTTCTACAGATGCTGGCCATCAGTACGTCTTGTAGGTAAGTGTGTTTGTCCTTTTTCTACTTGACAGTGTCTGAGTGAAGATCCAAGCAGACAGTATCTAAAGAAACAACAAATGGACAATGTGAGACTGTCATATTTGTCCTTAACCAAGAGGAAGCACCACCTCATAAGACTGTACTTCAAGAAGAGACTTGATACCCTATGAGCATATACAGGGGGAGAAGGTCCCCCTCAGTCACAGTAATAGGGGAGGAGAGTAAGGGAGGAATGGGAGGATACAAGGGATGGGATAACAATTGAGATGTAATGTGAATAAATTAATAAAATATATTTAAAAAATAAGACTTACTTCAGCTAGAAAATGAAATATGGAAATAATTGATAATTATTAGCTTAGTCAGATAATAACATTGACTTGGATATTGCTTTATAATTGCAACACTATTGTTCAGCCACTGAAAAGACAAATGAAAGTTACATGAAATTCTTTGACTCAGTGTTATATATAAAAAAAAAAGATGAGAGTGATGGTTCAGCAGCTAAGAGCACTGGCTGCTCGCCAGAGCTCCTGGGTTTAATTCCACATGGCTACTCACAACTGTCTAGCACTCTAGTCCAAGAGGATTGGATGTCTTCTTCTTGCCTCTGAGGCTAACAATTACACATGTAGCACACAGACATACACACAGGCAAAAGACCCATACACGTAAAATGTTAAAATTAAGTTCTTATATGAAGTCTTAAGTAACACTAGGCACCAGGTACACTGTTGTGTGTGGTGGTGTGAATGTAACTCAAGAGTCCTGAAAGCTTTTATATAAACCAGTGGATAAAGGTTAAAAGACACTGATTAAATTTTGGAAGAGTAAGGCTATAATTCTAGTAAATGTACCTTTCTATCATGGGAAACTATTTCATTTAAATACATTCCATTTTACCCTCTTGGACATTTCAAAATCTCTAAAGAAAAAATTAAAAAGAAAAAAAAAAGAGGAATATTTCCTCAGCAAGTGTTAAATGGCAAAGATTTAAAAATGGATCTAACAATTCTACTGCTAAGTCCTTTAGAAGAGTCCTTGAAATTACCTGTACTTGCACATTTTCTTAATACTCAAGCTATAGAATCAACTTTAACATCCACCCAGTGCTCAATGGATTTTTAAAAAGTGATATATAAGCATAATAGAATAGCACTCACCCTTAAAAAGAGAATTCAGTCGTTTGCAAAAGCCGTGGATGAGCTGGCAAACAACACACTATCCACTTCAGTTATAAATTAGGTTATTTTGGAATCTTCAAATGATATTAATAACAGGGAATTTTGTCCTTGAGATTTTCTAAACAAGTTAAAAAGTTTAGAGGCCACATATGTTAATTTGCTTGACTGTCATAATCGCATCAAATACACTAAATATGAAAACATTTATTTAAATATTAAACATAAATAAGGCTGGGAAAGAATGACAAAGCGGCAGAGATGGAGTCATGTAGTAACTATCATGAGCTCCAATGCCCACCAAAACCATCTCCTTTAGAGGGAACACATCAATACCAATGTATTTATTTCAGATTTTGGTCCACTATAGAGATTCTGGAGTTGTGTTAAGTATCAAGCTTGCTTTTTATTGTTTCTTTGGTTTTTTGTTTTTTTTAGTTTTTTATATTTTATTTGTTATAATTTACATACATTACATCCCAATTGTTATCCCCTCCCTCTTATCCTTCCATTCCCACCCTCCCTCCCTCTTCTGACTATTCCTCTCACTCAGACTTCTCATATGGGAGAGGGGAAGTCTGCCTACCCCAACTGTCTGGCAACAGCCTATTAGATCTCATCAGGATAGCTGGCATCCCCTTCCTCTATGTACCCGCTAGGCCATCTTGCCAAGGGGCAGTGGCCAAATTATGGGCACCAGAGTGCATGTCAGAGCTTCAGCAGCAGTCCTCCAACCCCACATGGACAATAGACAGTCCATAGGTTACATCTGAACAGGGGTCTTGCTTTTCTGCATGCATTGTCCTTGGCTGATGCATCAGTGTGTACAGGCCCCCTTGTATCCTGATCCACAGGCCTTGATGGTCTCCAGGTGAAACTTTTGCTCCCTCCCGGACCTTTCATCCCCCACTCGGCCCTATAAATCTCAGCACTCTGCCCAGAGTCTAGTTTCAAGTCCCAGTATCTGTCCTGCTCCCCCAGTGGGTGGAGTCTCTCAGAGGACATCTATGTTGAGCTAATATTCACTTATGAGTAAGTACATACCATGTGTGTCTTTCTGGGTTACCACACTGAGGATGATCATTTCTAGTTCTATCCATTTGCCTGCAAATTTCAAGCTTTCCTTATTTTTAATAGCTGAATAGTATTCCATTGTATAAATGTACCACAGTTTCTTTATCTATTCTTCAGTTGAAGGACATCTAGATTGTTTTCAGATTCTGGCTATTACAAATAAAGCTGCTATGAACACAGATTAGAAAGTGTCCTTATTGTATGGTGGAACATCTTTCAGGTATATGCCCAGGAGTAGTGTAGCTGGGTGTTGGGGTAGCACTATTCCCAAGTTTCTGAAAAAGTGACAGATTGATTTTCAAAGTGGTTATACAAGTTTGCACTCCTACCAGCAATGAACGAGTGTTCCCCTTTCTCCACATCCTTTCCAGCATGTACTGTCACTTGAGTTTTTTATCTTATCCACTCTGATAGGTGTAAGATGGAATCTCAGAGTCATTTTGATTTGCATTTCCCTGATGACAAAGGATATTGAGCATTTGTTTAAGTTTTCCTGGCCAAAGATATTCCAGAGGAATCTCCACCCCTGACCTCAATTTTACTATAGAGAAATAGTCATAAAAATGGCATGGGATTGGCATAGAAATAGACCAGTTGATGAATGGAATAAAATTGAAGATCCAGAAATAAACCCATACACCTATGGACATTTGATTTTTGACAAAGAAACCAAATCCACACAATGAAAAAAAGACAGCATCTTCAACAAATTGTGCTTATCTAACTGGATGGAGACATGTAGAAAAAAGCAAATAGATCCATATTTATTACCCTGCACAAAACTAAAGTCCAAGTGTACTACAAACCTCAACACAAAACCAGACACACTAAATCTGTTAGAAGAAAAAGTGGTAAAGAGAGAAAGAGCTTAGAACTCATTGGCACAGCAAACAACTTCCTAAACAGAATACCAATAGCTCAGGCTCTAAGATCAACAATTAATAAATAGGACCTCATACAACTGAAAATTTTCTGTAAGGCAAAGGAAACTGTCAACAGAATAAATCAATAGCCTAATATCCAAAATATATAAAGAAATCAAGAAATTAAACATCACCAAACCAAATAACACAATTAAGAAATGAGGCTAAGAACTAAACAGAGAATTCTCAACAGGAATATCGAATGGCTGAGAAACACTAAAGAATTGTTCAACGTCCTTAGTCATCAGAGAAATGCAAATCAAAACAACTCTGAGATTCCATCTAATACCCATCAGAATGGCTAAGATAAAAAATTCAAGTGACACCACATGCTGGTGAGGTTGTGGAGAAAGAGGAACACTCCTTCATTGCTGGTGGGAATGCAAACTTGTACAACCACTTTGGAAATCTATCTGGAGCTTTCTCAGAAAATTGAGAATAGGGCTTCCTCAAGGCCCAGCTATTCTACTCCTTGAAATATACCCAGAAAATACTCCACCACACAAGGACATATGCTCAACCATGTTCATAGCAGCCTTATTCATAATAGCCAGAACCTAGAAATAACCTAAATGCCCCTCAGTTGAAGAATAGATAAAGAAACTGTGGTACATTTACACTATGGAATACTACTTGGCTATTAAAAACAAGGAAATCTTGAAATGTTTGGCCAAATGGATTGAACTAGAAATGATCATACTGAGTGAGTTGACCCAGAAGCAGAAAGACTCACATGGTATATACTAACTTTTAATTGGTCACTAGCTCAAAAGGCATGTCCCATGAAAGTTTCCACTTACCAGAAGATTGGAATAGATGTGAAGACATCCTACTGGGACTCTAGGTAAGAGAAATATAGAGATGGGGAAATAGAAGGATCCGGAAGGTCTTAGAAACCTATAAGAAGAACATCATAATGGGTGGATCAGCGCCTAGGGGGTCTGCTCAAACTATTGCACTAGCCAAGGACAATACAAGTAGTAAACATCAAACCCCTACTCTGATCTAACCAATGGATAGGACATTCACCACAGTTATGTGGAGAGTGGGGACTGACTCGGACATGAACTCTGGTGCCTCGTATTTGACCACTTTCCCTTGGTGGGGAGGCCTGGTGGCACTCAAAGAAAGAATAAGCAGGCTACCAAGATGAGACTTGATAGCCTAGGACCATATAGTGAGGGAGAAGGTGCCCCTCGGTCATAGACCTAGGGGAGGGGAATAGGGTGAAAGGGAGAGGGAGGGAGGGAGGAACGGGAGGGTACAAGTGATGGGATAACAATTTATCTGTAATCTGAATAAATTAATTAAATTTTAAAAAAGAAAAAATTTAATTTTAAATTTTAAAAAAGATGGTGAGGGACTACAGATGTAACTCAGTGGGAGAAGGCTTGCCTACCATGGTCAAGGACCTGCATTTAATCTCCACTACCATAAAAACAAAATAGAGGTAAAGAAAAATCCTATGAAATAAAGAGTTCAGTTTAAAAAAAAAAAGCAACAGCCTGCAGATTGGGAAAAGATCTTCACCAACCCTACATCCAATAAAGGGCTAATATCTAAAATATGTAAAGAACAACAACAACAAAAAAAAGAACAAAAAATTAAACACCGCCAAACCAAATCATCCAATTAAAAAATGGGATACAATGTGTTTGTTTGTTTGTTTGTTTTGAAGCAGATTTCTCTGCGTAACAGCCCTGGCTGTCCTGGAATTCATTCAGTAGACCAGGCTGGCCTCTAACTCATAGAGATCTGCTGTCTCTGACTCTCAGCAACCACATGGTAGCTCATAACCATCTATAATGAGATCTGGTGCCCTCTTCTGGCATGCAGACACACCTGTAGGCCAAATACTGTATTTTTTAAAAAGTATCAAGCTTACAGCACTTTATTACAGAAATTTATTCATCATTGATGTAGTGAACCAGGACTGAATCCAAGACTTGAGTTTTGTGTTGACCTCAGATCTGGGATTCATCTTAGCAGTCGTGACCCCAGCTTCTCACCTACAGCCCAATGGACGATAACACTAAGCCAGGAAGTGTGGATCAGAGCTGGGTACTAGTGGAGTGGCACATGGTCCTGTCACGACTGTGAACTTGCTGGGTTTAGAGTGGCCTGGAATACAAATCTGTGTAGGGCATGTCCAGAGAAGATGAACTCAGAGAAGGTCTGCACTTTTCTGCACCTTCCAACAGCCCAGAGAGCCTCCTGGAGAAAGCAGTGGTGCCTGCTACCGGTTCTTCCTTCTGAGCAAGTATGTCTAGCCCTACAGCTGCGATTCTCTGCTGACACCACATTCCAGCTTCTTTGGCCTTTTAATGTGGGCTCAATACCAGGGACTCTCCAGGGAGCATTCAGGCCATCATCAGAGCAGGATTCCTGAGGCATCCAGGGTGGCACACTGAGCAGCTAGCAAGTTCGAAGCTCCAGTGTGCACATGTCCATTGTTAGACTATCTAGACCATATTGCATAAGCCAATCTGATAACCTTCCTTATAACATATATTCATTCTGGGCTTCGGTTCCTCTAGAGAGGCTTGCCTACTATAATCAAGAACCAACACAAGCCAATACAGTGTGTCCTGCCACCCTAGTGGCTTCAGGGTTCTGTGGTGTGTATGCTTTTGCATGTTTCAATGACAGAGGATTATAAAGTTCCCAAGATAAATTGCAAATAGTAAAGGATCATGGGGAATGGAAGCTGACAAAATGCGAGCTCTTGTGCAGTTGACTTAAAGCTCCAAGATTTTTTTAAATCATAAGTGAAAATATTTTATGGATAACTCATTGAAAATGTAGTAACTTGGCTATTTGTAGTTGAATGTATTTATGGAGTCTGATTGATGCTATAATTTATGAATACAATGTGAAGTAATTAAATTGAGCCAATTAACTTCCATCCTTTCAAAAATGCTTTACATTTTGTTTTCTGTTTCACTTTGTTTTCAGTTGTTGTTATTGCTGATTTTTTTTTCATTATCAAAGTGTGAGTCTAAAGCCTTGTACATGTTGGGCAAGAGCTTCTGATGTTTTGAAACTGAGT
>OU015743.1:79815133-79840117 GCA_907169655.1 Acomys percivali | reverse complement strand
TGTGTGTGTGTGTGTGTGTGTGTGTGTGTGTGTGTGTGTGTGTGTGTTATACATATATTAAACTTATAGAGTAACTACCATTCAGGTAACAATCATCTACTTCTACTCAAGTTTTTTGTTTTCTGTCAGAACACATGATCAGAAGTAGACATTCTATATACAGCATTTAATTTGAATTCCTAATTATAAGTGTGTTTAGTTTTTAAAGCTCACTTTTCTCATATATGCCTTATCATGTGACAAGAGAGACTGTCATCATTCAGTCTTTCAAGTCTTAGCAAATGACTATATAAACTATGAGTTTCAGATTTGGCTCATCAATATGCCAAATATATACTAGGACTTTTAAACCCATTTCCCATTAAGCAGGATCTCTACTGTGGTGACTAGAAACTTACAATTGAATAGTGGATCACTAAGAGTCAAGGACAATGGGCAGGAAAAGAAATTCAAGATGAGAATATTTGCTCCATGGCAAATCAGTATTTTCATTATCAATAAAGAAATAAACATTAAACTAAAAGGAAAAAAACTTTTCTACTCTCGCTATCCTGACTATGCTGCCATTTTCTTCTTTCCCAGCAACTTTACAATAAAATTTACTCTTTCTGTCTCTTCTCTGTTCACTCTATAGGTTAGGGTGGCCTGGCTTTTCTATGATGGATCTGTCTAAAGATAACTGCGGATTGTTAAGAGACCAGGAAAATGCATAGACTTTAGATAATTTCACATGTCTGACTGCCACCTCAATTCAGGGCATACTCGCTTGTGGTCAAGCTTGACACAGGAACCCCCATTGCTGTTCTTCCATACCACCATGTTTGAGCCTGCCCACAATCTCTCCTGCTTCCAGTAAGCCTTCATCTTCCATCTGCCCAAGCTCTGACAGTTCCTCTCTTAATTAAAAGGTTGACAAGTCCAGCCAGTGCAGTTCTGCTTGGTCAACTGTTTACTTTAGGGAAAAGAATGCAATTCAGTCTAGACCAACTGCAAACACATCAGACATTTATATTTTGGGAAATTTGGGAGACGTTATCCACTATTGGTGTTCATGTGTGATCTGTGAGTTTAATGATACAGCTAGCCCATTTGCTCTTATTGAGGGAGAGCTGGTCTAAGAAAGAGACAAAGTGGTTGGGACAAAGCAAAGAGAAGAGATGAGAAACTTCCAGTGGCATCATTTTACCCATGAGACCTCACTGGTTTAGGAACTACGAGGAACTATATCTTTGGTACTGAGAAAATGCCTCTGTGGTCAACAGCCTTGGCTGCTTTTCCAAAAAACCTGAGTTCAAACACAGCTCCCACATTGCAGCTCACAACTGTTGGTAGTTACAGTTCAAGGGGGCCTGATGCCTTCAGGTGGTTTCTACAAGCAAAGAATGCATGCGGTGTATTGTCAACAGACAGGCAAAACACCCATACACATAACATGAAAGTAAATAAAATCTAAAGTGAACAAAGACATTCATTTTGGTTGTAGATGCCAATCATACTTTGATTCCTTACTATTGCCTGTACTGTGCGGCAGTAACACTCTCTGGTGGAAAAGATGCTGGGCTCTGGACATACTCTAATGTAACAATATATTGTGAGGTTCTGGGGAAAAAGTTGTTTTGTGAAGGATAAGAGACAGGGATCAAGGCTGACTCTGTCACATGTGGCTACCTAGTTTTCCTGGCAGAACTTGTTGAAAAGATTGTCTTTTCTCTAATGTTTATTTCTAGTATCTATATCAAAATTCAGATGGTTGTAGCTGCTCATATCTAGGTCCTTTATTTTGTCCAGTAAATTTGCATGCCTGATGTTGTGCTAGTGGCATGCTGTTTGTGGTATAATGGCTCTGGAGTATAAGTTGAAATCCAGTATGATGATACATACATACATTGTTTTTCTTGCTTAGGATTGCCTTGACTACCTGATGTCTTTTGTTCCTCATATTAACTTTAAAGCTGTTTTCTATTTTTATGAAGAACATCATTAGAAGCTTAGTGGCAAGTTCATGGGACCTATAGAATACAGTTGGGAACATAGCCTCTTTCCAAGCATGAGAGGGCCTTCTCTTTTCTAGTATCTTCTTCAGCTTCTTAATTTTCCATTGCAAAGCTCCTTCACTTCCTTGGAACAAAATGCCACACACAATGAATACACACAATGTAAACTAAAAGTAAAAGTAGTTTATCTTAAAACACTCTGTTAACATTTTGCAAATGTAATGGGAAAAAAATCCTCAGCGTGCATAAATGAATAAAGTAAATGAGTACTTCAATGATTAAACAGCATTTTCCCTTTGCAATCTCGTGAATAATTTGATAATTCTCCCCTTTGAATTCTACTTTCTCAACTTTCAAGTTGATACAATTAATCATCAGTTCTCCCCATCACTTCAAATACTTGCTCTGCATTTTATGCAGTTTTCCATTTTGTTTACTTTTTATTTATTTTATTTATTGCATACGAAGGCTTTATCTGCCAAAGAGGGCATCAGATCACATTATAGATGGTTGTGAGCCACCATGTGGTTGCTGAGAGCTGAACTCAGGACGTCTGGAAGAGCAGGGCATTGCTCTTAACCACTGAGCCACCCCTCCAGCCCTGCCTCTGGGTGCTGTCCTTAGGCTCTATAGTATTCAATTCTAGGTGCCTCTCACCAGGGATTCAATTGTTCTCAAAGACTTCCTAGTGCTTTGGTTCTCATTTTACTTATCTAGAGTGTTTTTCCTAAGGACTCATGCTAGTTTCATTTGGATATCTTATAATTCGCATGCAGCCCCAGACATGTGTTTTCTTTACAATTAATTCAGCCTCCCTCATTATGGGAACAACTATCTAAGCCACTTTGCAACATCTCATGTCTCTTATAATTCACTTTTTCCACATCATGTAGATGAATAGATCTTGTTAATTTATCTCATAAATCTTTGTCAAAACATTTTCCCATCCCTGTCTTCCCAGAAACTTTCTTTTAAGCATTCTAATTAGAATTTTATGTTTTAGACAAGCAATTCACAAACCCTAGAATGAATGATTATTTTTTTTGTACAAGACCACGTAAACACATCTGGAAATTTCACGAAACGAAATCCTCAAGGGTAATTCTGCAAGGGATTTTGATGAACTTGGTCTGCGAATCCCATCCTTGGAAACACTGTTTGGTTTCTTGTGATAGCAGGAACTTCTCTGAATACGACCAATCTGAGACTTTAATTTGTTCTTTGGCTACTTTGCCAAGCTTTATCCTGCCTCCAAGATAACCTACAGCTTCTTCCTGTAGCATCTCATGTTTCCAAACTTAATTCTCTCAGTGTCTTAAAGAAGGAGGTCTAGCAGTCTCCCACCTAAGTACTAACCAGACCCCACCCTGCTTAGAGATGTATTTATTCATTATGTATACATTGCTCTGCCTGCATGTACAACTGCATGACAGAAGAGGGCATTAGATCATATTACAGTTGGTTGTGAGCCACCATGTGGGTGCTGGGAATTGAACTCAGCACCCCTGGAAGAGCAGACAGTTCTCTGAGCCTCTGAGGCATCTCTCCAGCCCCCAGATTCAGAATCTGAATTAGGTCATGTGCATTTGCTTTGTCCTGTCTGAAATGTGAGCTCCCTTGAAGCCTTGGTGAGAGGCACCTGGAATTGAACGCTATAGAGCCCAAGGAGCTCAGAGGGCATCCCACCGCCAAGGCTTTCAGATAGTGGGTACTCAATGTGAGCAAATGACTCTCAGATGCATGAATGCTAGTAAGCACAAAGAAAGTTAACAAAGCTATCACAATGTTTATTTGATTCTATTCATCCTCAAACTGTTACATTTATCTTTAGGGCATTACTCCCTCCTTTAAAAATCTGTCTTTAAAATGACCATTTTGAGAGGCTCTTTAAACTCATGTTATGGGTGCAAACTGTATCCTTACTGGGCTAGACCTCCAACTCTACACTATAGTTTTTAAATATATTTATTTATTTTAAGTTATTCATATTACATCCCAATTCTTACCACCTGGCTTGCATTTTCCCATTCCCACCCTCTCTCCCTCTTCTACCCTACTCCCCTCCCCTAGACCTCTGACAGGGGGTCCCTCCTTCCCCACCCTCTAACTGTGGGGATCATGAATGATCATGAATGGGGGAGGGGCAGGGGGAATGGGGGAACTGAGCCCAAGCAGAATCCCGGGAATCAGACTCCTGAGACCAGACTCAAAGGTGCAACTCTATTGTTGTCCAGTGTAAAGGCTTTAAAAGGTTACAGGAGCAATCAGACTACCCCATACTAGCCTCAAGCACCAATAGCAATCAATCAGGAAATATGGGGGATGGGGGACGCAAGGTCACCTTAGGAGACTTCCATAAAGATGGGGGAAGCAGTCAACGCCCTAGCCTCTGGTCCATTTTGAGACCTTACTAGTGTGCTAGGAGTCCCTAGTAGCTCAACACTGTGCAGTGGATCTTAGGAGCCGCTGGTGCTTCACTTGCCATTCTCTGTGGGCCTTCAAGAGGATTATCTTGACACTCTCCACAGGTTTCCCCTCTGTTTTAATTTTAAGGTTAAAAATCTCTAGTAGGAGAGCTTTCATGAACTGATTTTGGAAGTATATATGATTTTTAAGTTGTATCAGGAAAAAGATAGTAAGTGAAATTTTAATTGCCACAGAATAAACAAACTACTGGGTGAAAACAAAGTAGTGAGTTTGGAAGCCACATCCTGAAAGAAATGTCCCAGATTAGATAAGGTAACTACATCCATCTGGTGGTATTTATAACCACTATTTCCTGATGGAGCTTATAGAGGACAGAAAGGAAGGATGTATTCTAGGCACCTTCTGTATTTTGACACTGGAGCTATATGGCACTACTCTTAATGGTTAAAAATTCCTCCTGATGGTCTGGCATCTGGAACCGTGGGCTGGCGGTCACCATCTTCTCCTTCACTCAGGCATAGATTCTGAAGACCCGTCTGGAGTGGTTCCATGATTTCCCTCGGTGTAGGTATATGGCTTTATGGATCGACCAGGAACCCAAACTGGCTTGTCTGTTCCTTATGGAAAAACACACACAAACCTTCTTCCCATGGTTAAGAGGAGGCAGGACCCTTTCAGGTATTGTCCATAGGATCCTGCCAGTAGACTAATATCAAAGGGGTGATGCTGGGAAGCATTGCACCCCAATGTTTTTAGGCAGGTGACAGACCTTTTTGTCAAAATTTTTAAAATTCATGGTAAAAAGAGCCTTAGTTAATTTATCCTATGGTCAAATCCCTGATGTCCCTCTTTTAATTTGCTTTTTAAGAAAGGCATGGGCTCTTTTTACTATGGCTTGTCCTTGGGGATTGTAAAGAATCTCAAAGGTATCTGTTATATTCCATTCAGAGTAAAAAGCTGTAAAATCAGAGCTAGTATAGGTTGGCCTGTTGTTAGTCTTAATTGAATATGGCACGCCCATAACCAAATGGCAGTTTTAATGGTAGCAACAGCCATCTTGGCTTTTTTTTTTTTTTTTTTTTTTTTTTTTTTTTTAGCTTGTGCTACCACAAAGAAGAATGAGGAAAATGTGTCGTCAATAATGACATGTACATATTTAAGATGACCAAACATTGAAATATGGATCATGTCTATTTGCCACAAGCTATTGGTACAAAGACCTCTAGGATTGGCACCAGCTGGTTCTAAGGGACCTAAAGGCAGCAAGGGGCCGCAAGTAGTACAGGCTCATATTAAATGTTTACAGAAATGTACAGATAATTGCAGGGAAATCTTGTCCACAAGCCATAGAGCTAAATTGTGAAATCTAGAATGGAACAATTGGGCTTGTTCTAACAGGGATGACAAGAAAGCCATCACTAGAAGGTTAGTCTCCCCCTTTCCCTGTGAAATGGCTCAAAAGAGAGGTACATGCTGAGTAAAGAAAGGATCCTGTCTTTATTCAATAGTTGTGTCAAGTTGAATCATGGCCAAATACAGAGGACTGTCAGCATGTTTAACAACTGCTAAACAACCTTAAAAACATTAGTAGCATATTGGCTGTCACTGAATATATTAAAGGGGTCTTGCCAATCCCTTAAGAGGGCTAAGAAGGCCAACAATTCTCCTAACTGCACAGACCACTCAAAGCAACTAGTAAACGCTTTCGGTCTGTGGGAATGACAAGAGTGCATAACATAGCCAGAACGTGTCTTTGAGGAGTCTGTAAAGGCTGAAGTGGCCCGTGTTTTTAAATGCACAGCTAGAGCAGCTGCCAAGATTTCTGTCTGATTGAGGGTAATACCTAAGTCTCTAGCGGCAGTTATCCAATCCTCCAATTCCCCACTCTGCACTGGAGCCATCATTCTATGTGCTTCAGTGGTAGCACCCTCCCATAAGAGTACTTTTCAAAAGACATCTGCAGCCACATAGTATTGTATCTGCCAGTCGACTACTCCTCGCTCTCTATAGACAAAGTCAGCAAAGTGTTTATTTGGTTTCTGTTTTTTTTTGTTTGTTTGTTTTTTTGTTTTTTAACCCACTGAGCAGTGGTACTGTAGCACTCTCAATAGTTTTCTGAATGACCTGCATGACGCATAAGCACACCTGTTCGAAACAATCAAGAGGGCCTAACACCTGAGTAGCAGGAGAAGCATAGTTACCCTCTCTGCCTGGGGAGCCTCAGAAGGGATTTGTACATTCCAAGCCAAGTTCCTTTGTCCGAGGACTTCTCCCTTATTATAGAACATAGATTTCCATTGAAGGAACTGCGCCCTCCAGATAAGGTTGCTCATGCAATATTTTTCCAGCCCTGGGGTGTATTTAAAGTGGTGGTCATAGATTCGAACATTAGACTGAAAAATTGGTGAATGCAACCCATTCTCACTAACTGCTTTTCTAAATTTTTTTTTTTTTTTTTTTTGCTACATTTCCATGGAATGTGGTTCCCAAACTCTTTGAGGAGGGTGTTTGCCACCCTGAGGCTGGAAAATTACAGGGAAAGCTTGGGTGGTGGAAGAGGCATCCATTTTAGGGTTTAGCATAGTCTCCTAGACGTTGCAGGAGAAGGAGAGGGGGCCACCCAAGGATTTACTTGGGAGGCCGTTCCCTCAACCATAGTGGGCCATGTCCCTCCAGGGGAACAGGAAGTTGCTTCCATTCCCTTTGAGGCTGTGGTAGTGGTTTTCTTTCAGTCTCTGTTTCACTGAGGTGATTCAACTCTGGGTATAAGGAAATTACTTTTGCTTTGGCTAGGTCCTTATCTACGGAGCCAGCAGTAGTAAAAGCATGTCTGCTCATGCCAGAGTCTTTAGCGTTTTCTGTCTCTCCAGGTTCTGTCACCAAGGTCATAGAAGGTCAAGTGATAGCAGATCCCCAAAAGCAACTAAGAATAGGCATAACTATAGGGAAAAAATATGGGGACGTTCATCCTCTATTTCTTTCTTCTCTGTAAGAAGTGCAACCTGCTCCCAAGTTTGTTCACTCCCAGATTTCCCCTAGGATCATGCAAAGTCACAGTTTTAGAACCTTATCATAGAAATGATCAAGCTTTTTATCTGAGAAAAGTCTCCTACACTGTAGACTAACTTTCAGGATTTTTAACTGGTTCTCTTTGCGCTGAGAATTTGAGTTACTCATCCTGAGTAGAGAGGTCCACTCTCATGCAACGAACAATTAGGGGGTTCCTGATATCCCTGTAGTCACTGTTCAGGTGCCAGCTGTGGAGAGCAGGAAGCAGGAGGGGTGGGTGAGTGGTGACGGATCCCATGCAGAATCCCAGGAATCAGTCTCCTGAGACCAGACTCAAAGGTGCAAATCTAAACTTATTGTCCAGTGTAAAGTCTTTAAAAGGTTACAGGAGCAATCAGACTACCCCATACTAGCCTCAAGCACCAATAGTAACCACTTACGAAATGTGGGGGATGGGAGACCAAGGTCACCTTGGGAGACTTCCATGAAGAAGGAGGAAGCAGTCACCACCCTAGCCTCGGATCCCTTTTGAGACTTCATTAGTGTGCTAGGGGTCCCTAGTAAATCAACACCGTGGCAGTGGATCAGGACCATTCGAGGAGTCTTAGGAACCACTTATGCTTCACTTGCCATACTCTGTGGCCCTCCAAAAGGCTGATTTCAACACTCCACACATCTGACCACAGCCTATCAGGTCTTATCCAGATAGCCTGCATCCCATTCTTCTGTGAGTCAGCATGGTCTCCCCACCAAGGGATGGTGATCAAATCTGGAGCACCAGAGTTCATGACAGAGGCAGTCCCCACTCCCTCCACAACAGCGGAGAATGAGCTGTCCATTTTCTATATCTGAACAGGGGTCTAGGTTCTTTGCATGAATTGTCCTTGGTTGGTGCAACCATTTGTGTAGCCCCCCCCCAGGTCCAGATCTGCCAGTCCTTGTGGGGTTCCTTAAACCCTCTGTGCCCTTCCACTCCCCCCAATCTTCCATACCTCTCTAAGCACTCTGTCCAGAGTCCAGCAGTGAGTCATATAATCTGTCCCAATCCCCCACTGGGTGGAGTCTCTCAGAGGACATCTATGTTGGGGTAATATCCACTTATAAGTGAGTATATACTATGTGTGTCTTTCTGGGTCTGAGTTGCCTCACTGAGGATGATCTTTTCTAGTTCCATTAATTTTCCTGCAAATTTCAAGGTTTCCTTGTTTTTAATGGCTGAATAGTATTCCATTGTGTAAATGTACCACAGTTTCTTTTTGTTGTTGTTGTTGTTTGGGGCTTTTTTGTTTTTGTTTTTTGTTTTTTGTACCACAGTTTCTTTATCCATTGTTTGGTTTAAGGACATGTAGATTGTTTCCAGATTCTGGCTATTACGAATAAAGCTGCTATGAACATAGCTGAGTAAATTTCCTTGTTGTATGGTGGGGCATCTTTCGGGTATACGCCTTGGAGTGGAATAGCTGGGTCTTGAGGTAGCACTATTCCCAGTTTTCTAGGAAAGCACCAGATTGATTTCCAAAGTGGTTGTACAAGTTTGCATTCCCACCAGCAATGGAGGCATGTTCCCCTTTCTCCACATCCTCTTCAGCATGTGCTGTCACTTGGGGTTTTGATCTTAGGCATTCTGATGGGTGTAAAATGGCATCTCAGAGTCATTTTAATTTGCATTTCCCTGATAACTAAGGATGTTGTGCATTTCTTTAAGTGTTTTTCGGCCATTTGATGCTCATCTGCTGTGAACTCTGTTTAGTTCTGTATCCCCTTTCTGAATTGAATAATTTGCTTTGATGGTGTCTAATTTCTTGAGTTCTTTATATATTTTTGAATATTAGCTCTTCGTCAGATATAGGGTTGGTAAAGATCCTTTCCTAGTCTGTAGGCTGTCACGTTGTTCTGTTGACAGTCTACATTGTATTTTTATCTGAAATTATTTTGAGATAATTGTGGCTTCTTGTGCTTCTACAGAAACTAAAAGAGAGTGTCTGCACCCTCCCACTTTCTCTGAAAGGTGCAGTTCCCCAGTCACAGTGCTGACAGTGCTGTTCAGGGCTGTCACCATCACTATGAGGAACACCTTATCGTAATCCCATGGCCACACCTGATGCCCTCATCTGATCCTTGCTCTCCTTGGCCAGAATGCTGCCACACAAAGAGGACCCTGCAAATGGAATCTTCCAATACTTACCTGCTGCATCATTTGTCAGAGCCTTGCATGGTTTAAGGAAGGCACTGTAACTTGTGCGATCAGGAGCTCACAGCTCTGTCCTCCTACTTAGTGCCTTGCTTTTCTGTTATCTCTAAATGGGCTTGAAAATGGGAAAATATATAAATTTAGGATATGATCCTGTTGATTAGTTACTTTTTTTTATGATGTATGAGTTTTCTGTGAAGTCTTGAAATTGTCTGGCCAAAGATTTTCCAAATTTTCTTTTACAATTTTTTTTCTGGAAGTCTTAGCTTCTAATCTAAATGCACTGTCCATTCCAAGATGATTTCTGTGTCTAGAAGTTCATTTCTGTACCTACATTTAATTGCCCCATCATATCCTCTGGAGAAAAGGCCACCTTCATAGAAGTGGCCTTGTGCTTATATTAAAAGTATGAACTGGGTATGGTGGTGCATGCCTTTAATGCCAGCACTCTGATAGGAGAGACAGGCAGATCTTTGTGAGTTCGAGGCCAGCCTGGTCTACAAAGGGAGTCCAGGACAGTCAAGGCTACACAGAAAAACCCTGTCTCAAAACATCAACAACAACAACAACAACAAAAAAACAAAATAGCAACAACAAACAAACAAAAACACAAAAACCAAAATGTGAATACACAATTGTCTCCAAATAAATTTAACAGAAACAACCCATGAAATCTAGCCCTTTTGAGGGTGAGGTGAATTTGGGGGAACTAGGTAAAAATTATGATGACAGAATGGAATGTCTTACAAGTTGTGAATGTCTTAAATGCGGCTCAATTTTATTTTTCAAAATGTTCATGCTGGGAATTTCATCTCAGTAAAAGAATGAGGAAAACTGTACCCCAGATAAGCTTCCAATTAATATTTTATACAATTCAGATACATACTTGAAAGACTGTATCAAACCTTGTCTTCATCCAGGCTGCTGTTTCCTCACTGTTTGCTTCCAGCTCCTAGATCCTTCATTGTTAAAGCCAGGTACCATCATGTGTTTAACCTCTGGGCAAACATTTTCAACAGTGAGGCAATATATGGGTGCCAGCAGTTCTTAGCAGCCCTGACACTTCCTTGCCATCCATCCCATAGCCTTTAGTCATTCTGTGGCCGTTATTTATACTCTGTCTGCATTGCTCAGAATTAAAGTGTCCTCAGTAGAACACTCTATTATATCATGTGGTGACCACTGCCTTTACTTGACTCCCAAATGACATATTTCATCACTTTTCTTTCTCTTTTTTTGACAAGGAGTGCTCAGACTCCTACTAAAGGAGAGCAGTGTGGTGAGTCAGGCTGAGACTGTGCAGTGCATGACTTGCAATGCTTGCACTGTCTGGGTCTGAGATTTCCTCCCATGAATGTCATTTTCACACACGCTAAAGGGGATCCTTCTTTAAATCTGGAAATTACTGCTGCAAAGCAATCTCTATGACTTCAGATGAGACATATAAATGCCCTCCTGAGGTTTATATTTTCATAGCCAGTCTGGCTTTAAGAAATCAATCAGATGTTTGTGTTACCAGATCCAACTCCTCTTCAAATGGCCAGCCAATGGCAGGCCAGAAAACCCCACATTGAGCAAATGTCTTTTTAATACCACTTATAAAAGAAAAAATTATCTTTTTCTATGACAGACTTTAAGTTATGATACCCTGGTCATAGGAATCACACATGGCATAATGAATTTGGAGATCTTAGCAAATGGAGCCAAGTTTTTACATATTAAAGTTCATGCTATCATATTATGGGGTTGAAGTGTCCCGAAAGGGAAGAAGACGTTGTTATTGTTCTGTGGACCAGCTCTTGTTGGTCGTACTTGCCTGGACGAAGGTGACAGGTGAGATCACAGCCTACTCTTAACATAGGCAGTGTCACTGCCACCTCCATGGGCACAAATGATACCTCACAGGTCAAGATGCCACATTTCTTATTCATGTGTTCATGTGCTTTCAACGTATGAAGTTTCTAGATTGTTTTCCACAAGTTATGTTTTGATGAGAATTTGTATTCCAAGGAACAAGGAACCACTCTTCCATATTTTTTTTATTACCAGAAACCTGCACTTTCCACAGAAACACTACAAATAGACACCGTTGTTATTTGTTGGGAGAAATGTTTGGGGGGTGCTGTAAGGAAATCTAACTGACTTACTCTTTTTTTCCCTTACATTTTTTCTCTTGTATTTCTTTTTTAACTTTTTATTGATTCTTTGTGCATTTAACATCTTGCACCCCAGTCTGCTCATCCTTCCATCATCTCATATCTGCCCACCGATCAACCTTGCAACCCACTCACCCACCCCAAAAGTAAAACACACAAGCAAGCAAGCAAGCAAACAACAACACAACACAGCATTAAAAAAATCTCGTGTGAAATCTGGAGTAAGTTACAGTGTGTCCCACAGTTTATCTCTCTGCCCACACATCTTCATTGCGAATGTTCATTGCAATGAGTCATTTGTTCTGGTTTGAGATCTCTGGCTTCTGTGGCACCATTGACATTGGATCCTCATGAAGACTCCTCCCAGTTATCCTATTGCTGCCCCTGTGTCATGGAACTCCTGCCACTTTGGATCAGCAGGACTGGCCCTTTCATATTTCCCAAGTGTTTGAAGAAGACATATATTTGGGAGCTGGCCAATTCAGAGCCCTGGGTCTGGGCCTAGGTGGTAGTTGAGCTTTTCAGACCACCAGCTTTCCCTTACTGGCACCATCAGAGTGAACTTTCCAGCACTGCTCTGACTAGGGCACCTAATGCAGCTATCAGCAGGAGGCAAGGTCAGCTCTCTTCCTCTCATGCTCTCCAGACTGGGCTCATCTGCACTGCCAGAGCTGGCCCTACTATGCTGCACGTGAGAGACACAGCTCTCATGAAAACTGCTGCCAGTGGTATCCATATGGTCCCCAGTGGCTACTCCAACCAGGGACATCCCCACGTTCTCTAGTGGTAGTATGAGCCATGGATATCAACACCGACTCCTGCTGCTACATGGCCATGGACTCAGACATGGCTCTCAGTGGCAGCTTGGGTCCCCAGGTGGCAGGACTGGCCACTTCTAACAGACTATTCCTCTCTCCCTCCAGTTCCATCTTTCTTCATAATACTTAAGCTGTTCTGTCTCTCCCATCTGACCACCACATACTTGCATATTGTGGTGGCTCCTGCTACAGGCTGGCTACAAGGCTGGCAGACCCTGAGTGACATCCCCCATCCATGAGGCATGATGTGGCAGCAATTGAGTATCAATGGCCTGCCTGTGCCATGCACTGGAAGGCAGGTCTATGGGTGCCAGTCCACAGATCTCTATCTGTCTTCTTCCTTCTATGCTGTGCTGCCCGGTTTTATTTTATTTTATTTTTATGAGTCCTAGACATGAGACAGAATTGGCCATCAAGCCAGACATGAACAAAAAACTGCCACCTGCTCTGATATTGACTGATGTAAGAACACTACCACCATCAAGGTGTCTCTTTGCTCATTGCCAGGGAAGGGGGGGTCTCTTTCTTTAAAAAAAAAACATGTTTTATTTAGTAGCTCTTTTGTTTTCTTTTATATTTCCTTTTGTGTTTTTGAGGGCATATTTCCTGGCTGGCCTTGAACTCACTATGGAGCCCAGGCTGACCTTGACCAAATTATATTCCTATCTCCACCTCCCTTCGCTCAGATTATAGGCATGTCCCAAGGCACATAGCAATTCTGTGACTTAAATCAAGACATACTGGCAAGGGGTGTGTGTGTGTGTGTGTGTGTATGTGTGTGTGTGTGTGTGTGTGTGTTGTAAGGGGAGAAAGGAGAAGAGGGGAAGCATGCTAATAGTGCTCTTCTGGAACATGGATATTTTAATTTTTGTTCCAAAACAAATAGCTTATGTCTGTTGCTTCTATTTTCTCACTGTTAAAACTATAGTAACAGTGCTATCTTGGTGTGCGCTAGCAATGTATAATTAGCAATAATAATCTAGTTATTGATGTCTTTCTTCCAGTTATTTTGATCTTGACATTTCTGAGCTAGCCAACACAATCAGCAGCATGTGTACCCTTCAAAGTTACCACTTGGAATGCATGATGTTACATCAGGCATTTAACGGGGTATCTCAGCTACTCAGCTCACAGCACCCTGGCACTGTCTAGGAAATTTAGTGTGACACACGTCCAGAGCCAACTTCAAGCTCTACCTTTACCTCTTTCTAGTCACATTCACATACTATTATCCTGCCCAGTCTTAACTACCTACCATATCACAAACCTGCCTGCTGTGGCTCCACCACTGAGCTAGCAACCTGTTACTGTTAGGTGGCTGCTTCTGTTGCTACTTGTGCTCAGCCTGCAAGTTCACCATCTTCCCTCACCTCACCTTCTTTCTTCAAGTCTTTTGACATCACTGTTTCTCCTCCCAAGACCAAAACCACTGTAAGGTCAATACCCATAAATGTGTATCTATGGGTTCCTTTCTCCTGGAGGCTGGGATGAGACTCTGGCCACAGAGTTTTCTTCAGCCTTCTGGAGGCTAACTGAAGAGGAATGCTCTGTCCTGAGAACTGGTGGTGAAGAAGGCCTTCTGGGAAGGGAGGGAGCACAGGGCAGCTGTGCTCATCTAGGTTGAGACAAGAGAAATCTGTGTCCCTTCTAGAGGGGCAAGGGAGTGTCTGGCTTGTGAAAGGCCAGACTACACTTTATTAAAATAAAGACAAAAGAGTCAAACAAATGGATTTTAATTCACTGAGCTTAAAAAAGAAAAAGAGAGGAGAGCTATGGGGAAGGGACAGGGGTGCGCTCAACCTTTCAGCCTCTGAGTTTTTGTTTTTGTTTTTAATTTATTCTTGTTACATCTCAATGGTTATCCCATCCCTTGTATCTTCCCATTCCTCCCTCTCTCCCATTTTCCCCTTATTCCTCTCCCTTACAACTGTTCCTGAGGGGGATTATCTCCCGCTGTATATGCTCATAGGGTATCAAGTCTCTTCTTGGTAACCTGCTGTCCTTCCTCTGAGTGCCACCAGGTCTCCCCCCCCCTCCAGGGGACATGGTCAAATATGAGGCACCAGAGTTCCTGTGAAAGTCATACCCCACTCTCCACTCAACTGTGGAGAATGTCCTGTCCATTGACTAGATCTGGGTAGGGGTTTGAAGTTTACGGCCTGTATTGTCCTTGGCTGGTGCCATAGTTTTAGCGGGACTCCTGGGCCCAAATCTGCCTATCATAATGTTCTTCTTGCAGATTTCTAGAACCCTCTGGATCCTTTTACTTTGCTATTCTCCCATGCTTCTCTTATCTAGAGTCCCAATAGGATGTCCTCCCCTTTGTCCCAGTTTCCTGGTAAGTGAAGACTTTCGTGGGACATGCCCCTTGGGCTAGTATGCAGATATAAGTGAGTATATACCATTTGACTCTTTCTGTTTCTGGGTTAACTCACTCATTATGATCATTTCTAGCTCAATCCATTTGTCCACAAATTTTGGGAATTCCTTGTTTTTAATAGCTGAGTAGTATTCCATAGTGGAACTAAACAGAGAATTCTCAACAGAAGAATATCAAATGGCTGGTGAAGATGTGGAGAGAGAGGAACACTCCTTCATTGCTGGTGGGAATGCAAACTAGTACAGCCACTTTGGAAATCTATCTGGCGCTATCTCAGAAAACTGGGAATAGGGCTTCCTCAAGAACCGGCTATTCCACTCCTTGGAATATACCCAGAAAATGCTCCAGCACACAACAAGAAACTTTGCTCAACCATGTTCATAGCAGCCTTATTCATAATAGCCAGAACATGGAAACAGCCTAAGTGTCCCTCAGTAGAAGAATGGATAAAGAAACTGTGGCAGCCTCTGAGTTTTTAAACTAAGCTTACTTGAAGAGCAGCAGACACTGTCAGGACACTTCCCAGGCTTGTCTCCTTTGATATGTTTTTCTTCAAAGAGCCAGCTTTTGACACCTTTTGTGTCGGTTAGGGTCTGCAAGAATTATCTTTTAATACATATGGGTCTGGGTGGCTGTTGTCAGCAGGGCATCTGCTCACCTATGTCTGAGCAGGAAGCTTACCTAGAGGGAGCAGCCTCTGGCCTGCAGACAAAGGCCCACAGGCATCTAGCTACTTAGTCAAAATGGGTAAGTGATCTCTAGGCAGCCCATAATATGATGCTCACTAAATCTAAATTCCTTAGATTTCCACAGTACAAGTGTCTCACTTCCTCGCTGCTGGATTTGCACTGCTGTTCTTTTGTTAATAGATAACCCCTTGGCTTGTGTACCAAATAAATCACCCTAAGTGATTTTCAGAATCACTGCATTTATATCACCCTTAGCAGCCAGGATGACCACATCTCATGCATATTAAGAATGGAACCCTTGAAAAACTGGGGAGAGACACCACAAAGCCTTTTTCCTACACTGTGAGACATATTAAATTCTCTTTCTGTCCCCTCCCTGGCAGTGAACAGTTGATCTACCTGTCATACACAGACCAAGTTTCTCCTCCTGAGTATGTGAACCTTTAAAGGGTGAACATTTTAGTTTCGTTTTTCTGCCTTCTAAGCATGTAAGAAAATAACAGAAATCAGCCAAATTTAAGTTCATACTATAATTCACTTTATTATTATTGACATTTCATCATACAACATTACTATTTCAACCTTTTATGTGGGCAAAATAAATGATATAAAATAAGTAATGCACTTTAACAAATTTAACCATACACGAAATATGGAGTGATAGAAACTATGTTACATGGGTATTTTACAGAGAAAAAAAAAATGCTAATAATACACTTAGATAAAAATTATCATTGAACTTTGGATGTTATGTAATATTAAATATAGACATAGTCAATACAGTTACTTTTAGAGAACCACTTTGATATTTTACCTTTAAAAATGAGTGCTGTGTAAATGAGTGCTTACAAAAATATTTTTAAGCAAAAGCTATGGTCTACTCAGCTTCTTACAGTTAGAAAAATATATATTCTTCTGAAACTAATACATTTGCTTGAGGCATTAGATATTTAAATTCAAATGTATGCTTTCTGAATATTTCAACAACATAGTATTCTTGACTATATAGTATATAATACACACGTGGTATTAGAATAGATTTATCTCATGAATAATATAGTTTTTATGTAAAAGCTACATGGGACACTTGTATATAGAGAGATACAGAGACCCTATGAGGCTTTATTTTAATGAAATGCATCCAATACACTCAACTCTGGCTGAGCCTTATCAAGTGACTTTTCCAAACATTTGTTATATGAGTATATGAGTGGATAATAGTTACAATTGTCTGCGCCTAAAATTAACTACCCAATCCTTGTTATTTCTGGTATTACCAGTATTTCTAGTAACTACCATTTAAAATTTAGTAATTATGTCCATTATAAGCTTTTTCTTAATGATAAGCCAGATAAGTACATTTAAGACTGACTGGATAGTGGTTCAGTTTGGACAACGGCACTTCTCTCACAGGTCCCTGTGCTAAGGGCTCAATCCCCAGCATGGTGCTATTGGGAGGTGGAGGCCAATGGGAGCTTCCTGTGTCTGTTGAAGGCTGTTTTTGACAGACTGTGGAGCCAGAGTCTCTTCCTCATCTCTGTGACTTGGCTAATGAGCAAAGGAGTTGTGTTCTGCTCTCCTCTCCTGCCAGGAGTTGCTACCTTACGACAGGCCCCAGGGCACAGGCTTCAGTTGATTGTGGATTAGAACCTCCAATGCTTTGAGCCAAAATAAACATTTTTCTTTGTAAAATAATCATCCCAGATAATTTGTCACAGTGATGGCCAAAAAGAAAAAACAAAAAAAGCTGGCTCACACAAATAGCAAGTGAATACCAGTAAACAAAAGACACCCCATTGGGAACACCTACTAGCTAGAAAGCACTGATGTCTACCACAGAAATCATATTGTCCATCCATAAAATTTATGTTTCATATTTTTATACAAATAAGGCACCAAAATCTAATTTTTGTAATTAATTTTCACAAAAATAGAAAGTACTTGATATATGATATATAAGGACATATGCATACACACATCTGAATATCACTTAGCAGATAATAATATATCCCAGGGAAAGAATAAACTGGTCTGAGTGGAGCTGACTTCCCCTTAGGTCACGACTATGAGATGCACAGGCTGACTGTACTTAATAGACCTCCATACATGCCAGGCTGTGCTCTCTACAACATGAATGCTCGCACCACTGACAATGGCAGATCACTGAGTATCAAATGATTCTGAAACTGAAGGTTAGCCGCTACGCCCAGCTCTTGACTGAAGCACCTAGTACAATGGCGGCCATTTTGTAAAGATGCTACACAGAGGCCATTCTTGGTAAAGATGCCTCTTACATTTTCCTCACCAGTCCCTCCGAGTAAAGATTTTCCTGAGGCTCTTTTTCCAAACTCCAAACACCCAAAAGTATAGTGTGTCTTACTTAATTGAAACTATGTATGCTAATGAAATTATATCTTGCTAAGGAAGAGTCAAAAAACTACTGTGTAGCAGGAAAATTCACATAAAAACAAGACTTTGAAAATTAATGTTTTCTAAAACCCAGAAGCAGTTCAGTCAAACACTAAGCATTGGCAGTATGAGTCCATCATTAACATACAGAGTCCAGAATCAGTTTCAAATTTTTAAAAGGCCTAGATGACTTAGAAACTGGGGTTATTCCTTTAAAAATTTCATATTATGATTTTATAAAAACTCAAATGAATAAGAAAACACCTGCTGAGGTGTGGTGATTCATAGCACACATGACTAGAGCTGCATGAATTTGTGTAAGAATACATGACAGTTTGAGATAGAAACGCATTTGCTTTAAGTCCATGGTAAAACTTGCTTTCAACCCAAAGCTTCCAAAGAGTAAACACATACCTTGCCTATAAATTCTATGTACTCAAGACAGGACATTTTTTGTTGAAGTTAGCTAATACTTCCTCTTGGATTCATTTCTTGTTGATTTCTTTACTGTTAAAGTTAGCATAGGGGCAACTTCATTTCATTCTGAATTGAACTATTCGAAGTTAAATCAACAGAGCCGGAAATAGTGCCACCCACACATAACATGTCTTGTAGTATATTTTTTCCTTCTTAGGCAGTGTCTCACACTATAGTCCAGACTAGCCTCATATTCAGAATGTGACTCAGGCTGACCTTGAACTTATGGCAATCCTACTGCCTCAGTCTCTTCCAGGTACAGGGATTACAGGTGTGAGCCACCACTGGCTTAACAGAGAATCAACATGGTTTAACTTATAGCTTCACATGTGCGTGCAAGTGCTCAGCCGCTGTGCCACACTCCTAGCCTTACCTTCCTTTTTAATTGACCATGCTCTAAGAAGAGTGGCCAGCAAATATGCAGGGAATTGATGACACCAGAAAAGAAAATATCTATTAAAGGGGAAGAAAGTAGCCTGAGCCTGCAGATGAGGGTGCTGGTTTACAGGAGAGAGCATAAACTCGAAACCCACCATTACGTGTCCTGCCAGGGAAACCTGAAACAGTTCTTGTCCTCTGTCTGTCTGACTCTTGAAATAAGAAATAGATGTCTGTTCAGTTCTCTTAAATTTTGTAATGCTAGAAATCAGTGAGAAAAACCTATAAGATAGTAGATATGATTCAGGTCCCATGATAAGAACTGAAATCTCTCAGTGGGTAGACAATAGCCTATGTCCACATACAGAAGTTGGAGGAACAGCAAACAGGCTTTTTCAGTAGCTTGTTAATAAACACTGGTCACTGGGGAGAGTGCAGCATTAAAGCAAGAGTGTCCTAAAATCCTAATGCCTGCTAAAATTCCAGTGTCAAGAGAAGGTATTAAAGTCTCAAAAGAAGGTATTATGGTATTGAAAAATGATCTATCAGACATTTTTAACTGTTACCATTGTTTTGGAATTACAGTCAATTTTTATAGAATTTCCAATGTTGCCTGGCTTGCAACACATGTGTAGCCTCTTCAGTTATAAGTGGAAAATGCACAGGAGACCCTATTATTCTTGTTCATTACAGGCAATTTGCATATTCACTCATGATTTTGTAACATGGTTTGTATAATTAAGTGACAATACATGTCACACAAAGCTCCGAGTTTGTAAGGAAATAATCATTCATATTATAACGGTTCTCACATTAATAAAGAAAAGCAGCCATTCATAAAGAAGATGGGTTTCCCACATTAATCTCGGACCTCACCATGCTCACCAGGGGAACTTGCACGAATCTTTCCTTTAGCTGAACTGTCAAGTACAGGTAATAAAACAAGGTCATGTTTTGTCACTGCTACAAGGCTATGTGAAGAAGGATGAAGGAATAGCACAGTGTGGGCGAGGCAATCAGAGGTGCCATTAAGTACACACTAAACTATGTCTGCTATGATTTTATTATGATAAAAAAATTAGAGTGATGGTGTTCCTATAAGCCACTAGAAAACTTTTAAAGTTAGTGAGTGCTGTGTACACAGATACTAGGTTTAACTCAGAAAATAACATTAACCGCATTGTTATATAGAGTGGATCTTTAAAGTACACTAATTTGTAAGTACTGCAAAAAGCAGATAACATGCCCCATGAGATATAACCCTGATTCACAGCCCTTCCATACCTCTGTAAAGACTTACTACCAGGATGGAGAGTGGAGGGCAGCAAAGCAGCATACAGGATGTGCTTAGTCAGTCAATCAGCCCTCCTGACTCTCAAGCCTCGCAGAGAGGGCAGCCTAAGTTACTAAACTGCCATGGTTGTGTGCTGATGGTAGCAAAAGTGTGAACTTCCTGAAAGTTATGGATATCTGTCACGAAAATATGCAAGAGTAGGTCATATCTTCATTAAATTCAAAAAGCTAAGGCTGCTCTTTGGAAACTGATGCTGGTTTTCCTGTGATGAGTCACATACATATTTATTGAAACTAATCTCAAGTCTTCTGTGCTGCACAGTTTTTACCTAATAGTAAGATACATATACCCCATACCTTTGAAACACATTTTTAAATCCAATATGTCACTGGCAGTAAAGATGCCTTTTAATGATAGTCTGAAAGCCAGCATGAAATTTATGAAGTAAAACTGAATAATAGGTTTCCAAAACTGTAGTTAAGTTAAGGTAAAGACTTCCTGTCCCTAGCTTATAGCCATGCACAGTCCTGTGCTGCACAGTGGCCTTAGGTCAGTGATGGACAGCTGATAGGAGATGGCTTCATAGGCCATACCACCTAATGAGGCCATGATCATCTCAGCTTGTGTAAGTGCACCCATGATAATAGTTGTACAATGATAATATCACTTAAAGACACAATTTGCCCCTATCATTAAGCAAAACACAACTCTATCATAATCATACTAATGATGTTTTAATTACTTTTAAAATTACATATTTGAAACCAATATTAATCTAGTCATGGTTCTAAAAAAAAACAATGTTAGTATATGAACACAGAAGCCATAAACATTGTATATATTTTAGAATGAATAAAGCCTATAACTTGGTTCCATAAATTATCAAGGTTCTTCCCTAACGTCCCTTAAAAGTATAACAAATACATCTATTTTCACATCCTATACATATAACTTGATAGAAAAATACTCATGATGGTGTATTGTTTTAAGGGTCTGACATCTCATAGGACAATCTCATACAATTGGGAGTTTATCTCTCTCAGTTAAAGGTTGAGTTTTCAAAAGGGATTTTTTTTTCATTGTTCCTCACTCCTCTCACATCCACAATCCTGGCAACTCCCTACTCCCAGGCAGCAGTGGAACACTACCTAGCATTCATGGCTCCGTGCAGAGGAAACACACCTGCCTGCTGGAGTGTTTACATGGGCAGAAAGTGTACTTGACAGCAGTGAAGAAAGCTTTGTCAGGACCACACAGCTTTTTTCACTACCACAAAGCTGTAGAAGAAAGGGAGGCATGTACTCCCCTACCTCCTACACATGCACTTCTGTGTGGTACAGGCGGGAGACGGGACACCTGTGCCTCCTCCACCTACACTGTCCTTAATATTTCTCTATGATGGTTTTCAGAGTATGGCTGTCATTTATAGTGACAGATTTTTTTTAAAGAAAAATCACCAAGTATTACATGTGTCCATTGTGGAAGTTAAAAGCAAATACAATATAATTAATGAATAAGACATGATCCAAAACAGTGACTCTTTCATCTCTGTACATTTTCCTATAAATTTGAGCAGTGAAGTTTTGCCCTAATATGAATCTGAAATGTTAAAATTAGCATGTGTGAAGCTGAACTGTCTGAATGAACTGCTAGTTCCAACATAAATACCCACAAAGAAACCAAACATCAGCTATGTACACTGTGGGGAAGGGTTTACATCTTTATCTTCGGGGGGAGAATGTTGCCTTGGTCAGCAATTGGAAGCTTCTGTCTGCCTGGCCCTCTGGAATGCTCATTCTTCTCCAACTGGAGGTGGAGGCTCACACAGCCTGTACAGCCTAGAAAAGACACAGGACAGTAGGAAAATCATGTAGTTAGTACAGCACACACACCTAATGGTTTTATGGGTAGAACCAGTACATTAACAGTAATTTCCTGGCTCCATCAGCCACCACCATGTTGACTGTTCTATAGAAAGTAGCATATGAATCAGCTTGATCTAAACATTTGGTCCTGGAATTTATAAAACACTGCTTTTTCTCTGTGCATGTTTATGAGGCTGCGCATTTCACAGCATGTTGTTTTATAGTGCTTCTTCACCTTCCTCACACTGCAACCTTTTCATACAGTTCTTCATGTTGTCAGGACCCCCAAAGACAAAAATCATTTTGTGGCTACTTCATACTTATATTTTTGCTACTGTTATTAATCATAATGCAAATATCTGATATGCAGGATACCTGATATGTGGCCCCTAGGAAAAAGTTGTTTGACCCCAAAAGGGTCGTGACCCACAGGTTGAGAACCCATCATTTTAGAAACTGCTTCCCCTCTACTTTGCTCTAAGCTGTCTATTTTGCAGATAGTAAAGTTTCTCCCCTCAATTCCCAGAGGCAGTGTCATGGTAGCTCACACCTTGGTCACCATAGCTATCTTTCAGTGATATGATCTCTATTCCTTGGGGATCTACAGATTTTCTTACAAGTTTTACAAATTTATACTTGTACCCTGTGGTACCAGAGGTTGACTGTGGATGAACTGACATGACAGCTTGCTGAAGCCTGAATTTCAAGACACAGTTTCTTACCTGGCCTTTTCTAAGGACTTATGACTGGCTACAGCCACCCATGACTCACCCATCAGAAGGATGATCATGTTCAAAGAATTCATGTTACTTGTAAAAAAAAAAAAAAAAAAAAAGTTGGGGCATGTTCCCTCACAGCCTAGTTGTCTGAGACAACTACATCAATACACAGCTCAGGAGACCTCACCAGCTTTACACAAGTTGGCCTGAGTGGCTAAAAGCCAACTCTAGATCCAAAGCAAAAGGGAACAGGTAGTGACTTCAAAGCCACGTGCGTTAGAGCAGTGGTTTTCAACATTCCTAACACTGAGGCCCTTTAATAAAGTTCCACACATTGCGGTGACCCCCAACCATAACACTATTTCATTGCTACTTTATAACTGTGATTTTATTACTGTTATCAATCTGATAAGCAGTATATCTGATATACGATGCCCCAAAGGGGTCATGACCCACAGGTTGAAAACCACTTATCTAGAAGAAGAGCAGCTAAGCTGAATAGCATGGGACTGGACTCTACCTGTCCTCCTTAAGAAGAATTAAGGCTACACTTGTCCTACTGTCTACATTAGGCCAGGATCTCAAATTCAGAATTCAACTTTGAAACAACTCAAGTGTCTGTGTATGTATATGTGAGTGTGTGCGTGCTGAGTGTGTATGTATGAGTATGAATGTTTTGTGTGTGTGTGTGTGTGTGTGTGTGTGTGTGTGTGTTGTCAGGAGTGTTTATGGGTGCTGAAGATCGAACCCAAGGCTTTCATACTTGCTGAGCCTGTGCTCCATCTATAAGCTACACTCCTAGTCTTGACACCTCAAGCTTATAGCTTTTTAAAAGTGATTCCAACATGAGTAGCCAAGGATATCTACACTTATTTGCACTGTAGTTTAACAGAACTTAAAAGCATTGTTAGTCACTTCAGCAAACTATAAATCTCCTCTGCCTGTGACATACAGTGTCATGATAATTTTAAACCAGTAGACAGAAATGAGGATGATTTAATGCCAGATTGTAAGTCTGGTTAATAAAATGAACTTTATTAGTCTGGAAGCCAGAAGTCACTGTCTTGGAGCTTTGAAAAACATACTTCCTGCCTGAAAGGTGGCTTTTGCCCCATAGTTTATCTCCACAGAGAATACTGAAAAGCTTGTTTTGTCCTTCACAGAGAAGAGAACACATTAAATTGAGCTGATGTAGTTTGAAGATTCTCCTACAGATGAAATACAAGATGCTACTTCAGACAGCCTCCTGGGGCAGGGAAAATGGAACAACCAGAAGGTTCTTTTCTTTCTCAATTCATATCCTCCTATTTCCATGGCAGTTCTGCCTAGTGAGTGACAAAGCACAGCGGCCCAAGGACACAGGTAGAACAGGCGTGGGGGGAGGGCATGGGAGGCAGACGTCCTACCTATCACATCCAATTACCTTGCTCTGCATGCTTGTGCCCAGTATGACTAATGCTAGCACGGAGATGAGTCTTTCAAAGGTCTTCCTTGCAAATTGGAGCCAAGGCTACTCCCTGTGGTCACCAAATGCAGTAATAGCTCTGGCAACTGCAGAGTTGGGAAGCTCCAGCTTCTGTGGGACTTCCAGGGGGTGACTTGGGGTTATCTGAGCCCAGGCACACTCAGCTCTGGGAGTTTAGCACAGGCCAGTGAAGTCTGGAAGTGAAATGTTATAGGTAAGGAGTTGGACTCTAACGTTGCACTGTGGGTTTTGCTTCCGGCAACTTAATTATTGGGGTGTGTGTGTGTGTGTGTGTGTGCATGTGTGTGTGTGCATGTGTGTGTGTGCATGTGTGTGTGTGTGTGTGTGTGTGTGTGTGTGTGTGTGTGTGTCAGGGGGCTTTTCCTGGCCCAGCATGTGGAGTTACTATTACATACATGTGCCTTAGAGCCCCTGCACAAGCAATGGCTGTTCTGGTTCCTCTTTCTTTTCTTCTTTGTTGGGCTGCTATTTTGACACCTAGAAAGTTCCCAAACTTCACTATCTACACTATGATCCCTGCCCTCCTGTATTTTCTAGTGGGGGCTACAGAGCAAATGCCTTTCTCATAGCTAAAATATACTGTTTCTCAAGGCAATTCCCCCATCTGACAGATGAGAAATTGTAATTTCAGAGAGTTAAACAGGAATACACACACACACACACACACACACACACACACACACACACACACA
>OU015743.1:79799517-79815123 GCA_907169655.1 Acomys percivali | reverse complement strand
ACACACACACACACACACACACACACACACACACACACACACACACACAAATATGTGTACATTACTACAGAAGATGTGGAGAACCAGAACAAGACTCAGCATTTTTCTCTTCTTTCTCTTTCAACCACTGATGTTTGCTGCGTCTAAATCACACAAAGGGAGTCAAATGCCGCACAATTGTTTCACATGATATGACAGAAATAAGGCCAGTGTGTCTCACATGGTAATCTGACACCTTTAATGCTGTAAATGGGCCTTGGTGAAAACTTGGTTACTACCTAGCTGACATAAGTCACAAAGGGAAGCCAGAACTAGGTAGGGCTGCCTCCACCCATCCCTCATTTCAGCGATGCCCATCACGGACAAACAGACTTTCTTTCAATTCTGCTGGGCTGAAAGCTCCTTGAACACACAGGTATGTTTTTGTTTTGTTTTGTTTTGTTTTGTTATGTTTATTTGTTTGTTTGCTTGTTTGTTTTTGTTGTTTTTTTTTAAATCTGTCTTGACCTCTTACTGCCAAAGGTCATTTCAGACAAGGTGCTAATGTAGAGCCACAGAGATGTTCAGGAAACCCACCTATTAGGATTAGGCTTTCCCTTGCGACCACCTACCTACCACCAATCTATACAAAATGGTTAAACTTCAGCACTAGGCAATGCAGCAAAGATTCCATGAGTCCTTACGCCCTCTCTTCCTATGCGCTGACCATGGCCATTTCCTCCTTTGTGAATCCAAGAACCACCACGCAGTTTTCGTCAGCTTTTCCAACTGTACATCCTCCATAGAGTTCCTGTTTTCTCTCCACACTCAGTATCCCCCTCATAGTGGTACTCTCAACCTTCCCTACCACCAGGGAGTAAAATCAAGTCCTTGCTGACCTGTTACTCATAGGACTGCAGCCTTGCCTCAACTACAGACCTGTAGACTGACTGAGCAGCACACAAGGCCATCTGCTGGTTTCTAATTCTCCGTCTCTGTGACCAAGATAAGATCAGAATCTTTGTCTAATACACACTCTTTCCTTCTGCATTCACTGTTTCAGAAGCAAGAGCTATTAACCCCTTTATCCAAGCCAAAGCTCTCATGGTCAATCTAGAATGTTCCTTTTCACTAATTCCTCTCCAGTTCCCACACAAAGGCTATCAATTATGTCATCTAAGTGTTTCTCTGTCTTTTTCTCTTGTTCTTTGTACTAATGTCATGTCCTTTAAAACCTGTATTCAGTCCTAGCTTCACCTAAGGGACCATCCCAATGTCCCCTGAGAGGATGCTAAGATTAAAATTTTGTAGACCCAAAGATGAGGAATGACATTGTGGTGTTGTTTTTTGGTTGGTTTTTTGTTTGTTTGTTTGTTTGTTTGTTTTGTTTTGTTTTTCAAGTTAAAATGAAAAGCACAAGAACAAAACCAAAACCAAAAACAAACAAACAAAAATTTCCCTTCCTTATTCCTGTATCTTCCTTTCTGGCCTGTCTCCATCTCCAGACATGCTCTTCAGCATCCTTAATCACACCATCCATTTGTCACAGAGAATGGGGAATCTTTTTACCTTCCTTTTACCAAAAGGCCTGCCGTTCCCAGACACGCAACAAGACGTCAAGATATGTCAGTATATGTTTACTGAGTGAAAAAAATAGCACGTCAACAAAGTGGATGTTAGAGTGGGTTAGGAGCTTTGAACCAAATAAAAGCTCAAATAAAGATAGCTCCCTGGGAGAATGAACCTTCCAGAAATACTTTGCCAGCTTTTCCAATGGGTAGTTTGGCCCTGAGAACCAAGTGAGTCCTCCAGCTTATTGTCTTTGGAGAAAGTGCTGGTTCCTATTTGGGGGAGGGGCAGTCTGAGGCCTCTGTATCTCCATAGATTGCTGCTCTCCCTCTCCCTTCTCCTCTCCTCCCCTCCTCTCTTTTCCTCTCCTCCTTCCCTCCTTCCTCCCCTTCTAATTCCCCTCTTCCCCTCCCTCCCTCTCCTTTTTTTTTTCTGTCTCCTCCCTGCTGGGAATCAAATCCTGGCCCTTGTCCATTGCAGGCAAGGGTGCTAGTGCTCTACCACTGAGTCATGTGCCCAGCCACATATTTCATCTTTCTAAGTGCAAGCTCTTTTGGAGGCCACAGTCATTTCTGTATTGGGCTGCTGTTCTCCCTGGGGCAACACTAAGACTCACTATATTTCCTCAGTAAATATCTGTGCAGTGAGTGAAATGGTAAATAAACATTTGAAGTGATTTTTATTTCTCTCCTAAAGCTGTTATTCCCTTGTACAATGTATCCATTTTATAACTGGTTCCTTTTACTATGTTTCTTCTCCAGTGTTTTACAGATAATCCAATAGAGAAAAGGCTTGAGTTCATTAGTTTTCTTCCCTGTGTTTGCCTGGAGTATTGATTGGGTGCTGAAGCTTTATCCCAACCCCACTGTTGATTAGTGCTTAACAGCTCTAGCTGAAAATTCCTAGCAAAGCTATTATCTTGTTTTCTTATTAGAACTTGAACACTTCGGGGGATCTATTATACAAATATACCATGCTGGATCATGCTGCTAGAGAGAATACTTTTGTGAAACTATTCCTAAGCAGTAGAAAGCCTTCAGAAGCTAACTTTAACAAGACTGGAGGATTACATAGAGTTAGGAGTCATCACTAGAAAATAAATGCAGCCAGAACATGATAGCCAATTCATTTTCATGGGGCGGGGGAGTCACATTTTCCCTTTTGAAAGCACTCTCACCATCCAAGCACATTCCCAAAATGATGTATCACTTCAAAATGGCTGTAGTCACCATCCTATTTCCAGTGACAGTGTTGCAAACCAGAACAAAGAACAAAGACCCCAAGACGGGGTCTGGGGCCCTACTTTCTGTTAAAATGCAAACATATACTCACGATCAAATGTATAAGTAATTATTTAACATATCACCACTTCAAGATAGGTGACTGTTTACCCTAATCATGAGCAATCATGTAGAAAGCGTTTCTCTACATTTGTTCACTTTAAAGGTAAGTTAGAGTTCTTTTTTACAGTTGGTGAATGGTGAATATTTCATATAGCCAACAAAAAGCTCACCGATTATTCTATGTTTCATTCATCCATATGGTCTTGGGATAAATTTAGGTATTTGATGTCTACTATGTAGTCACTGATAAAATGAAAATACATTCCCTGTCTCATGAGAACTCATATTAGGGTTAAGCAGAGAAACCTCGAAGACATATCAACCTAATATAGAAAGGGGCATTATAATGTGATACCCAGGATGCTAGGAAGCCTGATAAAAGAGCTACTCAAGCAAGACTCAAAGCAGAAGATGACATCCCAGGTGAGGTTTCTGAGTTAAGTAAGGGTTTTCCAATCATGGCAGAGGGAAGAGTGAAACAGTCACAGGGGATCAATAGAAAGGGTAGACTGACAGTTGGCACACCTGAATTATATTTTAGTTGTATTCCTTGTAGTCTCATGGTTTTTTAGTGTCTGTATGACCCTAGGCATGACCTGGAGATCCCTGGCCCTGACTAACACTGCCTGAAGCCAGCAAGCCCTCAGGTGAGGGGTAGCTAGGGTTACACTTACCTTGGAGCTGACTGAGGAGTCCGGTCTCTAATTCCCAAGTTCTTAGCTGTGTTCTGAACTCTTGCACCCTGAAAAGTCAGGAAAACTATTTTCAGCTCAATAATGTACTAACAGGTGATTCAAATAAATCTGAAGTTAGAGGAATTTTTCAACACTATTTAATGCCAAAGGACACTAATAAGAAATACAACAGAAAGCACTGTATGAACGTTTTTTTAACTTGCTACTCTTCTGAGTTAAACTATGCTGACTCAGATACTTACCATTTACCCATAGCCATAGCTTATTCAAGAATGTAACAGTGTCCCACTTATTCCCACACTTTACATCTTTTTCATCAGAAGCAATTAATAACTTAAGATGTTGAAAACAGGACATGACCATCACATAAACATATCCTAGGCCAAAACACTTCCATGAAATAAGAGTCACACCTGAATTTCTTCAGATGGGCAGTTATTTTAAATGTAATAGTGTAATGTTTGTAAGGAAACATGTTCTGAATAGTTCTACAATGATTTCTAGACAACCCCCATCAATGCCGATTTATGAAATCTGAGGGTTTCTTAAATTTATTATAATTTATTCAGATTACATCCTGATTGTTATCTACCCTCTTGCTATTATTCCCGTTTCCACCTTTCCTTCCTTCCTCTTCTGCTCTACTCCCCTCCCCTAGACCTGCGACAGAAGGGAAATCCTTCCCATCATATGATACAGCATATCAGCTCTCATCAGGATAGCCTGCATCCCCCTCCTCTGTGTCCCCATTGGGCCTCCCCACCAAGGGGAAGTGATCAAATCAGGGGCACCAGATTTCATGTCAGAGGCAGTCCTCACTGCCCACACAACTATGGAGGATGAGCTGTCAATTGGCTAGATCCGAACAGGGTGTCTAAGTTCTCTGCAGGCACTGTCGTGGTTGGCACAACAGTTTGTGCAGGCCTCCCTGGTCCAGATCCGCTGGCCTATCACGATGGTGTCCCTGTGGGGCTCCTGAGCCCTGTGAGTCCTTCCATTCTCCCGACTCTTCCATACCACTCTCAGCACTCCACCCAGAGGCCAGAAGCCAGTCTCAGCATCTGTTCCATTCCCCTGCTTAGTGGAGTCTCTCATTGGAACTTCTATGCTGAGCTAATATCCACTTATAAGTGAGTAAATGCCATGTATGTCTTTCTGTGTCTTGGTTATCTCACTCAGGATGATTATATCTAGTTCCATCCATTTGCCTGTAAATTTCAAGCTTTCCTTGTTTTTAATAGCTGAGTAGTATTCCATTGTGTAAATGTACCACAGTCTCTTTATCCATTCTTCAGTAAAGGGACATCTAGGTTGTTTCCAGAATCTGGTTACTACAAATAAAGGTGCCATGAATATAATTTAGGAAATCTCCTTGTTGTATGGTGGAGCATCTTTTGGGTATATGCCCAGGACTGGTATAGCTGGGTCTTGAGGTAGCACTATTCCCAATTTTCTGAGAAAGCACCAGATTGATTTCCAAAGTGGTTGTACAAGTTTGCACTCCCACAAGCAATGGAGGAGATTTCTCTTTTCTCTTCATCCATTCCAACATGTGCTATCACTTGAGATTTTGCTCTTTAGCCATTCTAATAGGTGTAAGATGGAATCTTTTTTATTTGTATTCCCCTGGTATCTAAGAACATTGAGCATTTCTTTAAATGTCTCTGGGCTATTTGGTGTTCCTCTGTTCAGAATTCTCTGTTTAGCTCTGTATCCCATTTTTAATTAGATAATTTGGTTTGGTGGTGTTTAATTTCTTGAGTTCTTTATATATTTTGGATATTAGCCCTTTATCAGATGTAGGGTTGGTGAAGATCTTTTCCTAGTCTGTAAGCTGTTGTTCTGCTTTGTTGTCTGTGTCCTTTGCCTTCCAGAAGCTTTTAATTTTCATGAGGTCCATTTATTAATTGGACCTGTTCAGGAAGTTGTCTCTCAACGTTGGTGGTATAAAGACAATCCTTTTCAGCAAAAAAGGGGCCATTGTGACTAGTCAATTTCATGAATGAAGTTACAACCACTGTTCAGTTCCTAATGGAAACTAGTTACATTGAACCAACCATGACTGTTCACTCGTGAGAACAGAGAAAGCAAAATAGCTAAAACAAAACAAAACCCTGAGATGCTCCAAATATCCACTGCACCCAGAACTGCCCTAAATAAAGCTGCAAGAAGAAGCAGAGAAACCCCAAAGGATAAACTCTCTCAAAATAAAACTAAGAAAACTGGAAAGATGGGACAGGCAAAAGGACATACAAGAAGGGACTGAGGAATAGCAATTGTTCAGTCCTTTTTCTTTTGAAGACAGTGAGTACTTAAGAGAATATTTGCAAGAACAAAATTGCTACACTTCACCAAGCTTCCCTTCTTAACATTTCCATTAACCATGGTTGGTTGAAACCAAGAGTCAGACAAGCATGCTCCTATTAACTGTGGTCCATGGTCTTCAGGTCCCACCGCTTCTTCCGGGAAGGCTCCTTTTCTGGTCCAGGACCCTCGGGTGCAGTTCTCATGCTGCATTTTGTGAACATGTCTCCTGCTCAAAACCTGCCTTTCCTGACCTCATAGTTGGATGGGCGCCAGCCGCTATTCTCTAGAGTGTCTCAGTTTGGACTTGTTTGTTGAATTCTTATAATTAGGAAGATGAAATGCTTTTTTTTTTTTTTTAAAGAAAAAAATAACACTTAGGCATTTTCTGTGCATCACATTAGGAGTATCATGTTATCTTTGCATCTCAGCATTTGTGACATTACATGATCTCTTTTCCAATGGGGCATCTTCTGTAATGTCGCTACCTCTTCTCTATAGGCTTTATAAAGAAGTTGGGATTATGAGACTATGGGACTCTGATTGCCATGTCAACCTCCACTTCTGACATAACAATATTGTGATAGAATGGCATTTTCTATCAAGATGAGTTATCTATTTCCCAAATCCTTTATTTAAGTGTATATTTAACTCAGCATTAATATTAATAAAATTAATACTGATTAATTTCTTTGTGAGATATAACATAAATATTCATCCATAGACACTATACTTCCTCCCTCCCTCCCTCCAAGATGCTCTCTTTCCCCTTCTTCCTTCTTTTCAAATGGTGTTTAGAAGCCAAGACCTGGGTAATATATGTGCATTACTACGAGTAAGAAGCTGCTTCTAGACCTTTTAGTAGACAAGTTTAGTATGCTAACAAAAGTACTCCTACACACCTCTATTCATTTCTACATCTGTACATATCTGTGGTGCACATGTCTGTGTTGGGTATATCTACTAGCATACTGACACCACTAAAAGGCCACATGGTTGTTCATTAGACACTCCATTTTCCTTATTTGTAACTTCTTTCCCTGACCACGAAAATTCACCTTTTCATGCTTAGTTTATCATTATTAGTTCATTAAATCTCAGTGTGTACAAAAATTGAATTTCATAATGTCTAGTGTATACTTTCATTAAAAATAAATTTAGTAAGTAGAGTATAGTGTTAATGTATAAGTCACTGTGTTGTTGCATAATATTTCATTAAGTAATTAATAGAAAGATTTTCATTTTCTTAAAACCTGATAACTGATTTCATTGAAAACACCCCTGCACAGACAGCCTCCCTTCGGCCTTTGTCTGGCTACATTGTGTTTGTTCTTGAGACTCCAAAAATCCAGCATGATCGCTCACAGATAACCACGTGGTCATTTGACATCTCACTTAGCACACGCTTAAGTGAGTTGAATATATTGGTTTCTTTAAATCTCACAAACATAATATCGGGAGAGTGCTATTATTATCCCGGACCGAATCACAAGGAAACGAAGGAATTGAGAAGCTGAAAGCCCTGCCCTGAGTCACAAAGCCAATGAGTACTAGTGCTGGATTTAGATGGGAGTGCCAGCTCCTAGTGACTAGCGCATCCCGAGACAATGCACTTCCCCTTTTATTCTAGTTAGAAGTGTCTCAGTGAATAAATGCCACCTAAGAATTTACTCTGTACAAAATGTAGACTCGGGTCCTACCCACCACCTCACAGTCTGCTGGCATGCTTCCTGTCTTTGGTACTCAGGTCGAGCTTCTCTGGGGGCACTTGTTTGCCAGTGTTTTTATGATGGTAATACGCCTACAGGTGCTTTCCATGAGGCAACCTCCTGGTTTTGCTCTCACCACCATCCAGTCAGCTGGCCACATTATAACCCATTACAATCACTGCAAAAACCTATAAAGGCTGTGTGTTATACTTCTTGCTCATTCATATTCAAGCAGTGAGTTTAAACAACCCATCCATAAGGATTGCATACCCAATCTGACCTTAAAAACTATATATATATATATTTATATATATAATCTTCCCATATATATAATCTTATATATATATATATATATATATAAAAAATCTTCCCATAGAAAGCTCATTCTACCAAAACAAAAATTTCTTAAATTTGCATTATATTACTATTGCACAACTTCAATGCATAGCAAATAAAGTATAATAGCTTAATATATGTAATAATTTACATTCAGTAATGTGAGCTGGGTGTCATGGCTCATGACTATAATTCTAGCATTTGGGAAGCAAAGGCAACAAGTTTGAGGCCAGCCATGGATTCAGAATAAGACCTTGTCTCAAAACCCCAACAAACAACCACTACCACAAAATTCAATGATGAAATAGTTCTAATACTTCAAAACCTAATAAAGATGAAAAAGTTTAAACACTGTGTCTCCAAGAGTCAAGTTTAAATGGCCAAATCTCTCCCCTTGAAAGAGAAAAAGAGGAAGAGTGCTAAATAGACTTGCACTCTAGCTGCCTAGAGACTAACTGGATAATATGTCTGCCAGATATACTGGGACAGAAGGCTAAAGATGATGCTCCAACGTTATAGAGAGTTTGGGGTGACTGTTCAGGCAGTAAACTGTCTCTGTCGGTTTTTCATTTTGGAATCTGCTAACCTGCACTTCTGGTTCACTCAGGTAATTAAGTTTTATTCCTTCTCAAGTCTCCAATGGTCTTGAAGACCAGATAGTTTAGTCTTACAATGAAGCTTAGTTGTTTAGGGGTTAAGATGTTTTTAGGTCTAGATAGATGTCTTAAGTTCGTAGAGATGAGATATCCAAATCACTATGAATGTAACACTTATATAATTCCTGATTGTTTCATGGTTCTTCCTGCTGTATATAGTTTATTGTATATATGTGTAATAATGTAAACATATATGTAAAAAAGAAATATAATACTTTTTTTAAAGAAACAGTGCTCTGGAGCACCGGCCCCAGCCACTGCTGAATGTCTGAAGAAAGGCACTCACAGGAGCCCTGCAGGCTGATCTGCTGGACGTCAGTCTACCAGTCTGATTCTCACACAGAAGGTAATCTCTACAGGGAAGAGATTCCCTTCTCTCTGCCCTGTAGGATATACAGCTTGGAGCAGAGGAACCAGCATCAAAGGGAGATAGCTACCCAGTCTCTACCCAGTTATTCAAGTAGAAATACAACAACAACAAAAAAAGAGGATAAAAGAGCAATAAACAAAAATGTGCAGTTTAGAATCTGCCTGCCTCTCCTGTCTTTCTGCTCATATTTTACATGTCAAATATAGGTACTATATATGTATAGCATGTTTGTAATGGACTTTGTAGCAGGGAAGTCAGGGAATAGCTATTTATTTCTATTTCCATTTTTGTTTTAATAATTGACAATATCACAGACGATTGTAATTACTCAGACCCACATGTTAGGAATGAATATGGAATCAACTCCTTAGTGGAATCCTCTCAGGAGGCTCATTCTATATCTTTTTCCTTGAAAGTTGTAGTTTTGAAGGGCCTTTTCCAAAGCTTCCTATGCATTTTTTTCTAAGACTAACATGGGAAAAGCAAGTGAGATGTCACCCCTTTGTCCTGGTTTTTAAGTTATAGGCGACCTCTGATGTGAGAATCTACAAGCTTACCTGGGTTTCTTAAAGAAGAATTTGTGCATCCACTTCCCCAAGTCCATACACCATATTGTGGTTGTTTGCATCTGTGTTTGTTACTTGCCAGATGGAGAACAGTATGTCACATTCTCCTGGGGGGGGGGGCCTCTAAACCTTTAACTCCTGTGCGACCTTCTAAGCTCCTCACAGTCAACTTCTACCCTTGAATTCCTAAAGCAGAAATGCCAAAGCACGCACACTCACTGGGTCTGCAATGTGCTTGCAGATGCTAGCCCGGTGTTAGATTCTTATCTATTCCTTCACTGGACAGCATGACATTACATAGTAAAATCGTGGGGACAAATCCCAGGAAAGTTGACAATGCTTTTGCTTGCTTGAGTAAAGTTTTGGTGAATAAAGTGGTCATAATTACAAAAGCATATCTAATGAAGTCACTAGCACCGAAAAACTCAAGGCAAGTCAGCTTTGGCTGTAGCAGGCTAAAGGGAAGCTGACAGAAGAACATAAAATTGATGACTTTCATTTGTCTTATCACTGCCTACATGTCTTTCATACTAGCTCAGTTCTATTTTCTAATCAGAACTATGGAAGAGAGTACATTAATAAAAAAGAATTTAAACAATTTGAAGCCAATTTACATTGGTTCTTCAAATGCTGTTGGGACAGAGTTTAGGAAATGCATTCTTCTTCAAAAAGAATAGAAAGAGAGTCCAGTCTCTGATGATGGAAAAGGGCTTCTATTCAGCCTCAAATGGAAATTGTGAGCTGAGCAGTTTATCCTCAGGATGATGCAGACATCTTACCATGGCATGGAAGAGTTTGGAAGATCATAGAAACCAGCGGGGCCCTCGCTTCTCTTCTTCCTTGCCTCTGATCCCTCCTAATCTACTCCCCAGGCTTGGTAAATCGCCTACAGTTCCCAGAAGTGCCACACATCCTTTATTTTTTTTATTGCCACTCCATACTTGTTTGTGTGGCCATTTCCCTTTTTGCTTCTAGGTCACAGCACAGATATCTTTTTCCCAAATATCCAGGACCCTTGGGCTAGGAGCAGGTACTATTTGGTCCTTGGGCATGCTTCCCAGTCATGACTTACCCAACGGCATGTGCCTAGAAAATGTCACGTCTGATAAATGAGCGGAGGCAAACCAGGTGCTAGAAAACTCCCCTAACTCAAAGCAGGAAAGACTTACCTGCTTTCTCATCACATCAGTGGCCTGCATAATGTACCGAGGAGGCAGCCCATGGCTTCTGGCTAGAATGATGGCTTGCTCCAGTGTCACACTCAGGGTGCACCTGTGGGCCAAGGTAACAGAAGCGATAGTCAGACCCACCTATCCACTCCTAGATAAGCTTAAACTATGAATGTTATCAGAAATCAGCAAAACTCAAAGTTGCTCAGAATCCAATAATGAGTTATCTATGTGGAATTCCTGTTTAAAAAATAGGCCATGGAGGCACATTACTGGAGATGTGTGTCAAAGAATTTAAATTTAAAATAAGCCTATTATTGTATCAAGGGGCCTTTACCATAACAAATTGAATAATCATATTTATAATAAAAGTTTTGTTTCTAGTGCCCAATAAACAATTTGAGTAGTGGTCTTCTTGTAACCATTGCTAGGAACTCCTCTGAATTTTTCACATGCTAATAGTCAGAAGTTACATAATTAGCTTCTAGTTGGACATGATGTTCACAAGTACTTAGTGTCTGAGTCGACTCAAATTGTTTCACACATTGTTTTACGTGTAGCTGTAGGCCACCGAAGGCCAGCCAGTGTATCTGACGGTTCATGTAAAGAGAAAATCAATTCCATTTAATTGTCTGCCTCCTCAACAGACTATACAACTTTTTGTCCTCAGTAAGGTGTCCTCTGCTCCGATTTTAAATCTGTTGACCCTAACAGTTCAATCAATAATGCTCATTACACCCACTGAATGAAGCTAAAAAAAAGAAAAACCTGGACTTCGTTTTCTCATCATGAGACACGTCTGCGCTTTTCTGATAGAGCACGGCTTGTCTCTTCCACTGCGAACACAGACACAGTAAGGGGTTTGGCCATCAACTTTCTTAACCATTTCATACTAACCTATTCCTCATTGCACAAGTTATAAACAGTGACACAGCAGAAAATTGTCTGTCAACTGGGCGATCAGTGTAGCCAATGATGCAGGTCAAACAGGGGACATCACTTGTTACCTCTTTGTCTGCCTCTCTCCCCTTCCCTCACCTCCTCCCTCCCCATTATTTAACCTTGGCTGGCCTAGTGCTATTCATTGTGTAGCCCAGGCTGTTCTGGAACTCACAGCAATCCTCTCGTGTAGCCTCCCAAGTGCTGGGATCATAGACATGAGATACCACATCTGGCTAACTGGCACCGTTTAAAACCCATGACATATTACTGAAAGAAAAACTGAACTTAACTGGGTGTGCATGTTTCCTTTCCCCAGCTAGCCAGAAAAAAATAATAAAAAGTAATTTTTTAAATGCTGTGTATATTTTAATGAAGTCCCAGGATTGACTAAAAGAATAAAAATAAAAAGTGACATTTAAAATAAAAAGAAACAATCATACAAACATTGGACATACTGCTTGCCAGCAATTCAGGCTGCCAGTCTCCTCAGGGCTTATATTTCCATGTACAACACCCAGAATTCCAGCATCCTAGGTAATGCATGTACACGAAAGCTAAGCACTGAGCATCAAGCTCTGTGGGCAATGAGCTATTATTTGCCTCGTAGCTCTTTATCGTCTCTCAAATCTTTCATATGAATGGTGGTAAAATCCAACGTTTTAGTCCTAGTATCTAAAAGACTCCAACTTCTGTAAGTGGCATGAGGATTTCCCCTGGTAAATAAAGGCATGCGTACCCACTGTCAGGTTTTACAAGACACCATTTGGTTTTACAGGTGCTTTGATTACCAGAGGTGCTCAGCTTAATACCTCAGGCCTGAAAAAGAAAGGACACGTGAGAGGCCGGGGCTAAGTAAATCCTACTCACTATGAAGTTTCTTGCTTAACTACAATATCTCCCCTCTAGAATAATTACGGAGTTCAATAATGGACAAAAATGTAAAATATCTGTATTTCATACCATCTTGAAAAACTTAGGCCTTTAATTTTGTAGCTCCTTTCAGTTGCTATTTAAAAAAACAATAAAAACAAAACAAAAACTTAAGTACGCTATTTTTTTCTGCTGGCTGACATGAAAGTAATTTAACATTTATATTGCATGATATAAACATGTAATTTTAAAGCAAATTATCAATGTCACAGAGTAGTGTGTGAATCCTTTCTAAAAGGCAGATAAGTACAGTGAATAAATGCCCCTGCAAGACTGCAGTAATGAGGTATTCCAGATTTGTGTCCTGCCTTACACTGTGAGGATGTGTGTTTGGTGAGGGGTAAACTACAGAGGGTTGTTAGTTCCCCATAGAGTCAAGACAAGACAGCATACCTGTGCTTATGATTATCCCACTTCCAGACATCCTGTGCTGAGCATAGAGTCAGCCCATTCCTCCTTCCCACACACTTCAAATGATAAACCATCGCTAATGGGCCCAATTTACTTTGAAGGAAAGTTTAAGTTAGGAGTCTGTGTGTGTGAGTGCACACTGTGTGTGTCTGTCTGTGTGTGCTGTGTGTACATGTGTGTGTTGTGTATGTGCACACATTCATGTGGAGGCCAACGTGTTCATCATCAAGCGCCTTTCACCTAGGTTTTGTTTTGTTTTGAAATGGGTACTCTCCCTGGGGCCTTGAGCTCTTTAGGGTATGTTCACTGGCCAGCAATCCTGAGCAGACCACCCATCTCCATTTCCCCAGCACTTGGACTACAAGTGCACACCACAACAGCCAGTTTTATGTGCGTTCTAGGGGTTGAATCCTGGTTCTCATGTTCACACAGCAAGAACTTTACCAACTGAGCATCTTCTCAGCACCTAATACAGAGGAGTAACACTCTTCATTCATTCACTCATTCACATTCATTCATTTACTCGTTCTGGGCTATTTTGTACATCCACTTTGCACCAATTACCATTAGTCGCCAACAGAACCAAGTTTGGTTCCATGTAGACAAGCTTCTGTTTCAAGACTGCTTGCTCAAAAGGATCCCTCTGAGGTTCTTAGAGGTCCCTGTCAGGATATAGACACCACCACATGCTTTCTTTTTCAAACTCAAAAAGTAAAACATTTTAACTGCAAAGGGTTCTGACTGCAATTTTCTCCACTTCCCAGCATCTTCGGTGATAATGTATCATCTTGTGTGGTGCTTTAATGGCTGCTGGTTATCACTGGGACAGAGCTGGAGAAAGCTGAGTTAGGAGGCATTCAGGACAGCTTGGCTGGAATTATTTACCTGACTCATAGTTCCTTCCACAAGGAGTTAGGATATTTCAGTATTGTGGTACAGCAATGGTTTCCAAAGCATTCTTCCCTGCTTGCTCACTGCACAAAGCTTTTCCAGGGTAAAGGGCAGGTGTAGGAGCAGAGGCTATGATGCAACACCCCCATATCCTGTTCCTCCTGACTGGAAGTGTGTGTGGTCAGAGGGAGCAAGCTGTAAATGCACAGAGCCAGAGTGTGTCTGCGTAATAACTTTCAAAATGACACGACTTAGGCTGTGTGCTACAGAATTTCATAAAGTTTTAAATTAACAACCGAAAAGTGTACAAGCCATTAGCAATAATACATTTTTGCTACAGAAATGCTTTTCTGAGCTCCCAGGAACTCAAATTAGATCAGTCATGCTAGAAGCTAGTGCAAATTTTCTATTCTCTTCAGAGAAAAATTATATCATAAAATTATCATAATTTGCTAGGCAATCAAAGGCAATGCATTAAAAATTATGGGACAAAAGGATAGAACTAGGTCATACAATAATATCGTATTCTAACTTTTGTAAGACTTGTCTTTATTAGCATTTAAATCTTGTGACTTGTTCTTGTTCTGATATTTGGTCAATATTAACTTTGACTTCTTTTTTTATCTTCCCATTTTTATTATTTTTCTTCAAGAAGGCTCTTAACTTCAGACTCTAACATTTCCACCACTCCAGTGGCACCAGCCTTCTTTTACTGCTACAGGCACCAAATGATTAGACGAAACTCTGGGCCTTTCTTCAGCTGAGTCTCACAGATAATGAAAAGCTTATGTAAAATTCTGTATTTCATCTCTGTATTAACTTGTGTCTATTACATACTAAAGTCAGGGTTTTAGACATTCAGTCTTCTCTTAAGCAGTTTTTGTACATGTAACCCTCCGATTTAAGATGCTTTGTGGCTCTCTTTTGTTTGTTTGGTTTTTGAATTTTTGAGACAGGGTTTCTCTATGTGGCCTTGACTGCCCTGTACTCACTTTGTAGACTAGGATTGCCTCAAAATCACAGCTATCCCTCTGACTCTACCTACCAGGTGTTCTGGGATTAAAGATGTGCATCGCTACACCCAGCCCATGACACTCATAACAAATTTGACTTTAAAAAACTCTCAAAACCTCAGGACCTTCTGTATATTTGGTCATTTACAATAATCACAGACAGAAACATCAGCTTAATTCTAATTGTATCTTCAAACCTTCCAAGGTCTATTAACTCATTGAATGTTGATTCAAATTGTAGTACACCAGTCTCTTAGGGGGGAGATTCATTCAACTGAACACTTAGGAGGATGCTGCGCCTCCTTAGGGTCACATCGGGTAGTGCTGGTGCCAGAATAAGACTGATGTGGGACTCAGTATGAGTGCCGGGGTGCTATACTGGATTTCTTTACTTTCAGAGCACACAGGGTCAGAGGTACAGATGTTATGTTTCATAGTTAATCATTTTGTTGTGTGTGTGTGTGTGTGTGTGTGTGTATGTGTGTGTGTGTGTGTGTGAGAGAGAGAGAGAGAGAGAGAGAGAGAGAGAGACAGACAGACAGACAGACAGACAGTCAGACAGACAGACAGAGAGACAGAGACAGACAGAGACAGAGACAGAGAGAGAGAGAGAGACAGAGAGACAGAGACAGACAGAGACAGACAGAGACAGAGAGGCAGAGACAGAGAGAGAGAGAGAGAGAGAGAGAGAGAGAGAGAGAGAGAGAGAGAGAGAGAGAGAGA
>OU015743.1:79779328-79795972 GCA_907169655.1 Acomys percivali | reverse complement strand
TCTCTCTCTCTCTCTCTCTCTCTCTCTCTCTCTCTCTCTCTCTCTCTTTCTCTCTGGGAATAAAAACTTCCTCTGCTTGAATTCAAAGGGAACTCTTTTGTTGTTTTGAATGAATTTCTATGAGATTGCAAGGGAGGGTTCTAAAAATAAGCATAACAAGATCTGGCGTTCGTGTTCTTCCCTGTTTCTTAGATAGCCCTCCCTTTTTTGTCTAGGATGAATGCTTACTGTGACTTCTGGTAGTTCCTGCAATTTCCTCTGTTTTGATAGGCTGACATAGTAATTTTAAGTGGTTGTGTTTTGTGGGCTGGGGGTACTAGTGCAGAGTGCTTGCCTAGAATGAATGAGGACATGAGGTCTGTATCTACTACCCTAAAAATGAGGAAAAACCATTCAGATGTGCTTCATATTTCTAACTCTGCAATGAAGATACTGAAGGATTTATTCTCTGACCCACAGAACTCTATGGAACGACCAGAAGTGCCTGCAGTTGCTAGGTCCTCTGCCAGTGGTGCTCAAGTATGCTGATCATTTAATCTTCACAAGCCCACTGTAACAAAGAGCCCATTACTTCCATCTCATCCACGGTGCTCACAGAGATCAGGTTATGCAATCATTTACTTTAAAGCAAGTAAGTAACAAGAGCCAACCATTTTTTGATTCAAAACACAAGACTGTGTTCATTACATGCCATCCTTCTCACATAGTTAATGCCTTTAGAGGATTTGAGCTCCCAACATCCATAATTCAACAACCGCAATCTTGGGCTCGGCTCGGCACTTGTATTTTATATGCATTGTTTTGGTAGTGATGAATCCAGGAAGCTCAAATTGCTTCTGGATGGATGTAGACCTTACTTACTAAATGTCCTACTAAAATGCCCTCAGGATTAGAGGGGAACCTGTTTTCAAGCACACTGAGGTGCAGCGATTGTAAAGCAATCAAATAGTGGCGATAAACAGACAGGCTAAAGTGTTCCTTTCTGCCGGGGAATTGTGTTCTGCTGTAGAAAGTGCACTGCTCTGTGCAATGCATGTTCACTCTTGCAGTGATCACACTTATTCTAGCTTTGAATTACATTTAACCATGGCACACAGAGCACCACTGTGTAAAGTCCCCTGGCAAGCAGAGTGAAGCACCTGACTGAAGAAACCAATTTGTTCTTGTTTCACGGCTCTGTTTCTCCTCCCTGTTTTTATTACCTTACACTGAGGAAAATTGTACACCTGGGGGCAAACGCAGCATGTTAAACACCGATCAATCCCCAAGAGGCTGCGGTGGTTCTCCGCAGTCAGAGTCTCTGCAAAATTAATAAGGAACGACCAGATGCTGACCTATCGATCTTTCTCACCCCATTCACCCTCAGAAATGCTTCTATGACAAATGAAAAGCTTGACACAATCACTTCAAGTCAATGGGGATTTCAGAAAGACAGTACTTATGTAATAGAACCCCTTTCTTAATGAAGCAGGCAAACACTTTTTTGCATGTTAAAAACAATCCAAAACTAAGTATAATTGGGACAGTATTTTTTCCAGGGGCATCTACTGAGGTTTTCAACATTATCGCTTGACCCTCGTCAGACAGACAGTCCTGGTGAGATCTGCCGGTAATGTCTAGATTGGATCATCGGAGAGCAGAAAGGTTAATGGACCAGCAAAGACAGGACAGGCAGAGCCCAGCCCTGGGAACAACAGGGAAGCAAGAGTGCAGAGTGATGAGCTATAGCTAGATCCTGGCAGCAGAGAGAAATTGAATACTCCACTCCCTCTACCTATCATCGGGCCAAAAAGCACTGCAGGTTAAGGGGGCATGTTTCCAGCATAGCACAGGGAATTAAACATGAAATTTTCGTTAAAGATAATGACACCTTCTAATAAAACTCCCAACACAGACTCTTGAAATTCTCCATATATTTCTTTTTGTTTTGTTTTTGCTTCTTTGCTTGTTTTAAGACAGGGTTCTTCTGTGTAGCCCTGGCTATCCTGGAACTCACTCTGTAGACCAGGCAGGCCTTGAACTCAGAGATCTGCCTGTCTTTGCATCCTGAGTGCTTGGATTAAAGGCATGCACCACCACTGCCGTGGCTATATACATGTACATAATCTTTATATCTAAGCTTAAAAACCAGCCACAGGGCAAAGATATCCATTATCATTACAGTGTGTTCCTCACTGGCCCTGCTCACTGTGAAAGTCAGCATCAAGGAGCTCACTGACACGTGGCCCTGGGTAAGGCACCTTGAGGAAGCGTTGTCTGTGCAAGGATGGGCAGGAACACGTTAGGGCCATTAACACTGCACACCCGCAGGCATGGGTCTGCTTCTCCACCACACTGTATCCTTCCAGGCTTGGATTCTCTCTCTCCCACGCATTTCATCTCTATTTTGCTTTGGGGGTTTGACTGAATACACCAGCTATCTATCCTAGGCAGCTGCAGGTCTTTACTTCCACCATCTGGTCTTGTCTGTACTCTCTGGTTTGCCGTCTCACTTCTGTCCTCATTCTCCATAGGTTTCCTGACACCGGGAGTACGTATGGAAGCGTCACAGCACGGTGACGTAGCTGATGTCTCCTGACTCAGTTCATCTAAACCATTGCATACGCCTAGGTCACTGTGTTTGTTTCCACACATTCTTGGTGGCTTTTGCGGTGTTTGAGTCTCAGGTGTCTAGCCAATGGGTGTGTGCAGGTAGCACAGCTTGGGGTACCAGGCAGTATCAGGAAGCTTGTGCAACTACAGGTGACTTATCTTCCTGCTCCTACAGGGGACAGCTGATTGTCCTCTTCTCCCCAGGCCTTTTCCTACTCATCCTTGTCCTGTTCCTAACAGGAAAATTTAACCCAGCTCCAATGTATCTCCTTGGAGCTTTCTTTCTCTGTTTTCTAATCAGTTCCATCCCTGTTTTACAATTGCAGGTAACTTAGCTCACATTTTTGGTCCTTGTTAACTGTGACTCTACCAAAGGACATAGAAAATCACCACCTAAGAAGTTAATTCAACATCCTCTGCACAATCCCCTAAAGTACGTATTTTTTCTTCCTGTGGAGACTCTGTATCCTTCCCAGGTGATCAGCGAGAGTCATCAGTGGCGGAATCGGGATGTGGGCCAGGCTGAATTGGAAGCGAGGGAAAGCTAGAAAGGCTGCATTTATTTTGAGTCACTGCATCCATTCTTCTCAATGCTTCCCGGCCCTACCTCTCTTTTCTGAAATAACAAAGTGGTTAGCTCGGTTTCTGACCAACATGGCTGGGTTGCCCCAGGTGTGGCTGTAAGGATTCTGGCAGGGGTAGGGGGTGGTGGTGCTGGTATTTCTGGCTGTAGGTGGTCAAGCCTTATCTAATTGGCTGCACTTCGAGCACAACATGAAGACAAAGTGGCCCCCTGAGTGCCCAGCCACCTCTGCACTACCTGCACAGGTCAGAACGGCAGGGTTCCCCCGTCTTTCTACCCCAGGACTCATATGAGAATGTTGGACATATTGTAGTAACCTAGACATTTTTATTTTAATGATTAAAAGCAGTTATGAAAAAAATGCTCATCTTACATATATTGAAGTTAAGGCCTGTTTGACCAATATCATAGAAATCCTAATGTCACAACTAGTCTCTTGCAAGAAGATGTTACTCTCAGAAACCCTGTGTTATTAACTTTTGTTCATGATACAGGTAATTTTAAGAAAATAATGGTCATTGCCAAACCAAATAATGCCATGCATTAATTTATCAAGATATGCGTCAAGCAAAGGCAGTCTAAATTACAAGACAATGACATCACTTGTAGACGTGAACATGTTTTTAAGTAAAACAATTGCTGCTTTTGTCTCCTGTCTTTTAGGGGAGAATGGAACTACTATCATGTGTGAAATATCTATTTTCCTCTGTTTCTTTAAGAGAATATGTACACCTGTATTATTTATCTGATTACCAGATCAGCAGAAATGTCTTTGCTTATTGGAAAATTCTATGATATTTAAATTACTTCTAAGGAAGTGAACCCATGAGACAAATTAACATCTGTGCTATGAAAAGGCAGCACTTCTAATCTTTTGCCAGCACACTGATGTTTTGAGCCTCTTTACTAAAGTGTACAGATTAGAAGATAATTGTAAAACATCTTTTCCTTAGGAACTAATGTTTCATATAACCATCTTTTATTGATTTAAAATTCAAACATTTCCCCCGATCTTGCTATTAATCTCTTAAAGTATTTTCTGCACAAAATATAAATGAATACATTGGAAACTTTTATTTGCTTGTGGAGGTATTTATTATTTTCTGTCCCACACATAGATTCCAAGATTCATGTGGAAGCCTCTAGAGTGAACAATGTCCATTGACATACTTTGTGTCTTTATGGGTTAGAATAGATGATGCTTCGCTGCCTGCCTCCTGGGACTCTCTGCTTACCTAAGGCAGGTTACCTTGAATGTTCTACTTTCATAAGAGACTACATTACCTAATCTGAATCTATTTGTCAAGTTGTCCTTTGATGTCATGTTAATGGCAGAATAAAATATACTAAGAAAGAGTCCTTCAAAAGCTCAAAGTTGTTGTTACAAATGTGAGTGGATGTTACTTGAGGAAGGCTTTTGTAACTTTTGAACAAAGAATCACCACACTGCTTATCTTCAAAATAGAAACCATACTGTTGACGGCATTGCTAATTCTAATTTCCTTGGAGGTGTTGTTATGTTTCACCATCTGGATTTGATTTTCTTAACAAATAGTGTAATCATAATTTGGGTCCTGTATCATGGTTGTGCAATCAGGCTTCTGTTGGTGAGTGTAGGGTGGGAGTGACCTTGGTACTCCAACCAATTCTTGGAAAGCTAAATAGGAAAATGCATCTCAACTTTCTAATAAATACATTTTGTAAGTGGATGCTTTTAAGCCTCACTCCTAAAATATTCTCTCTCTCTCTCTCTCTCTCTCTCTCTCTCTCTCTCTCTCTCTCTCTCTCTCTCCCTCTCTCTCTCTCTCTTTCCCCACAATAATAAAAATAGCCTGATGTTGATTTTGTATGCAGAAAGTGGTCCATCAGTATTGTGTGTTTGAACAACGGCAACCAGCGGCCTTAGCATGCATCGTGCCCTTCTCATACTAGTGGACAATTTTTCACAAGGAAGAATATGGTGCAGCTGGAGGTGGGAGCCTGAAAGCCTTGATACAGTAAGGTTCATCTGACAACTTCCACTGAAGGGCAGCCAGGTATACTAGCTAAAAATGGAGATCCTGATTATTGAAGAAATTCAATCTCACCAGAAATCATGAGGACAAAGAGTGGCTCCTTTATACAGAAGAATTTAACCAGACACCTCAGAGGCTCATCAAGCCCTAAGCCCTGCCCTCAGATCACTTCCCATCTGCTGGCACCACCACACCAAGACCCCGACATCATGGCTCACCCGCTACGGAAACTCAGATCAAAACGACTACAAAGACAAACTCCCGAAGAGACTCACTATGGTCCCAGACATCTTGCCTTCACCAGACATTGTTTCAACAGTGTGCTTTCAAGGAGCTTTCTACTTGCGGGCTCCCAGAGTGGGAGTAAACAGGTACTAATGCAGTAGAAGGGAAAAGCATCTTTGTGCACTCAGTAAGAGACATATTAGGGACTTTGTAACATTTGTAAGGTGCTGATTTATATTTATTAAAGGGAAAATGGTGGCTGTTAAACAGGGTGGGAGTGACAAACTGAAACAAATCACACACACACACACACACACACACACACACACACACACACACACACTAAATGGAAGGATGCTGCAATAAGAAATAAAAGGAACATTTAGAACTCACACACAGTCGCAAGCTTTTGGATTGCCTGTAGTAAATAACTGGCATGGGTACAAAACAGAACTTGAAAAGCCACAAAGCTGATTCAATACCATCACACAGTTCTATTTGGGAAAATAAAAGTATCTCCCTGTACAAAGCAGGTAACAACACAGCGTCATTAGCATATGCCCATACAGGAAAGGACATTCATAAGACAGCAAGGAAGTGTAAATTAAAGCACGACAGAAACATAATCGTGCCTCTATTAAGAACAAAAGACCGATGAACCCCAATGCCTCTGCAGACAAGGTACGGAAAGCCAAGGTACTCCACCCTGCTTACTGTGCTATACTGAGAGTAATTTGTTTTGGAGCCTAAACTACAATATATTAACCAGGAAGCTTGAAATTTGTTGACACCACAATTCTAACCAGCGGCTGTTTCACTTTTAACTTAAGAGACAGCAACATATGTAAAGGTGCCTCCATGCCAGTGCTATGTGCAAAGGCAGGGGGAAAAAGTAATCATTAAAAAAGAAATTAACCAGTGATGGTAGACTCATGAGTGACAGCATTAAATGGTACATAATAGAGATGACGAAAACAAACCACGTCATTTGTGCTGCTACAACAGAATACATGAGGTAGGGCAATTTATAATAAATATAATTGTTAAAATGGAGACTGAGGAATAAGCCCCAGATTGAGGAGTCTCCACTTGGTGCGTGCATTAGGGCTGCATGGTCTCCTACTGAAGGCAGATGGGCAAGAAACCAGAGAGCTAAAGGGGTTGAGTTTACTGTAGCAACCCATTCCAGTGAACTCACCCATTTCCCGTGACATAATGAACTCTTACTAAGACAGTTTTTGCATAGTAAAGCAATGTGCAAATGTGCGGTACTTGGTAGAAACAACAAGAAGATTCGAAAGGTGAAAAATACCAGGAGAAAAAGCTAAAAAAAAGTCCATTACTAAATCACCTGTAATCCCTGTAATCATATTTATAATTTTTAAAAGGCAAAAAGTGTCCTCTGAAAAAGAGACCACCCTTATTCCCCAGTTCTTCTCAGTGGCAGTGGAAAGCTTACAGGTGGTGAGAGACAGGGAGGAGCATCAAGGACAAGGACAGGACACCCTGGGAAACAATTCAATGAAACAAGGCCAGGCTAAGAGCTGTAAGATCTTCATAACTCACCTTAAACTCCATTCTCCTGATTTTGCATGTTCACTATTAAACATGCAGATGTTATGCTGATGCAAATTAAGCCTGCCTTTCCTTCTAAAACCCACATTCTTGCTCCTAATAATTAAATATTTGGGCACATCTCCCCTTTCACCAATAAATAAAAATGCAGTAAAGTAATTCAAGTGGACACTATATAGTTTGGCTACTTCTCATTTTTTGTTAAGAAATATCTTGTATAACAGTGGATTAAGACTGAATTTGTCTTCTCGCTGGGAACCTGACTACAAGCTTCCTTGTTTTAATGCTTCCTGCAGGTGTGTGTGGATCTGCCCCACTTCCTCTCTAGATGCCTAAAGTAGAATTACTAAAGGATTATTTTAGGAACAGCCTTCTGTGGAATTTTAAATTCCAATGTAAATTGGCACAAATTTTATGCTTCTGAAAAAAAAAAAAAGCTAAGCAAGTTCTTCATGGAAAAAAATGAAAATTTATTTGAAAGTCTCAAGTTATTCTGCATAATATAAAAATAAGACACAATTTTCAAATAGCTTTAGATTTAAATTCAACATCTGTCAACAGTTTAGTAAATATCTTCTGAAGTGTATAATCTAATCTAAACTGTTATTGATTTTTAATTGTAAAAGTAGAGAAAATCATACTTTAAAATTTTTTAATGCTACTTATGATTCTAACATAAGACTCAATGAACATAGAAATTGTAAAATAGCAGTCTAATGTTGACAACACTGATAAAACTCTAAAAATATTTATGGAATGTCTGTGAAAGTGATTTGGACCTTTGCTCATGATTGCTAGTATGAAGTGGCAGAATGAATTTACTTAAATTTCAGAAAATGGATGCAAGGGAAGAAGTGTGCATTTCTACATGCAAGGTTAAAAATGTCTATTTGCTTGTTGCAGACCTCTGATAAGTATGATTATGAACTAGGGAAAGCAAGAACACAAAAAGCCAAAGTGATACCATTTTGTTGGGTCCACCATAGATTTTTTTTTTTTTTTTTTTGCTGTTCCTTGAACGCAGAAGGCATACAAATTTAAAAGTCACCTCCACAGGACTGGCTCAGATCAAAGCCTCTGACAGTTTGTTTGTCCTATGAATCCTGTTCATTAGTTTTAGATTTCCTAAGTTATATTTTCTTGCACTTAGTTTTTCTTGTGCTTTCATCATTGTTATTTTTATTATTAATTTTACTAATGCTTATGTTGGCCCTACTTACTATTCATGCTTGTCTCCAAGATGAACACTCTTACTGTATGTTGTTACACAGTACCAGCTACAATACTTTGCACAGACTAAAGACTAAATATTATGAATAAATCAATAACTATGCCCTTCAAAGTCTACATGACCTATTACTAAGAATGTATATCCTGTGGCACAGTTGAGTTTCCTATTCAGAGTAAAAGAAAGACTAACATTCTGCCTTATTAATTCCAGCTGTAAGGTCTCACTTCTGGAAGAAAACCAGAAGAAAGGAACATGTGATCATGAAGCAGGACTTGAGTTGAAATGCCCACATCCATTGGCTGTTGAATCTGACAGAGCTCAGGTCTGACGCACCTGCTTTGGCTGTCCCAAAAAACATGGTTGACATGATCTCTTATGAAGAGTATATCGTAGCATATGAGCTCCGGCATCATCACTTTACTGACCACAGAAGAAAGGCAGTTAGCTATCTCAAGGAACATTGTTCTCACGGCATTTTGGCTCTAGCTATATCCATAACTTTATGACTAAATGTCTATTAAACACCCTGAGAAAAGTAGCGTTGAGCTATTTCAGGTTATACAGTAAATAAGAAAGATGTGTATTTTGTACCTAAAATACTGATATGGTGATATAAGCATGAGAGAAATAGAAATCTGGGTTATGCTGGCATACACAGAGGATTGCACAAGAATCCAAATCAGAAAATATCTCAATTGTACCTCAAGCACATCTGAGTCATTTGAACAGTATTTGTTTTAATACAGCTGCACTCGGCCACAATAAAGATGGAACAAGAAAAACACTGGAAGGGCAGCGAAGCTCACATACCGGTGCACACCACTGCTGCACATGATGATGTGACAGGCGCCGAGCCTGTCACATAGCTCCGAGGAAACCGACAGCAGTCCAACTCCAGAGGCGCTGCAAGGTGTGTTCACACAGGCCGCGATGCGTTTGGATCTGATAAACGACGTGAGCAGGCGGTAAAGTTCATCTAAAGCATTGAGAGGCCTCATGAGCTAAAAAGAAAGTGACAGACACAAAGCTCAACACCTTTAGAAGTCTGTACAGGTGGCATGCAAGTCAGCTGTCCCAGCATTTAGAGTACGAATCTAAAATACCAATGGAGGCAGCCCATCGGAGATTGTAAACATCTGTAATCAGGCAGTGCTCGGAGGAACAGCAGAACTGGTAGGGAGGTAGGTGAACAACATTGCACTAATAATTGCAATCACCATTTTACCTTATCTATGTAGGCAGCTTTGGATGTGGCGTTTGGTGGTGAATTTGACTTGTCCAAGTAGAACGCCCTGCAAGAGTCCAAAGGAAACCATTTATTATTAGAAAACAAAGAACATTTTTAAAAAGGATGTTTGATTGCTAAAAACAAGATGAGTAAGTGAGCAATGGCCCTGAGAACAAGGTTGGCTGGGGCTTTGCAAATGCAATAGTTACTCATTTTAAAAAAAAACGTGGCAGGATGGCTCACAGGAGAAAAATTACTCCTCAGAGCTGTCCTCTGACCTCCATCTGCATCCTGTGACCCACAGGCAGCCCTCCCCCACAGTCTCATAATTAAGTAGCAGTCTTGTACGTATCAAAATAAGGCAACATGGATCAATGGAGTTTTACAAACTAGACTAGGAAAAATACTCTGGACAACTTCCAAAATGACAATTGCTTTCATTTTTACTGAGAATTAGTTTCTTCGTTCCTAAAACATTGATTAAACTTCTCTTTAAGAAGAAATTGCATGTAATTAATTCAGTACCACAAGTTGGTTATTGCTCACTAGCGTACAGTCTGATCTCTTGAGATTTATTTCCAGGCACCACATGTAATGAGTGCCAAGGAGCAAATAAACAGCCCTGAATACAGAGATGACAAGGTGACAGTGACATAATTCACAGATACCCCTCAAATGCCAGGAAGATGGCCCTACTGAGGCAATGAATCATTTTACACTACAATCACCGGATCAAGAGCAAAATAAAGGGGATTCAGGCACCATTTAAACTTTTCCCTAGATTTCCCAAGGAGTCAGCAGTAATTGAAAAGGAAGGCTCTCAAAGAAAAAGAAAATCAACCTTGGATCCTGGGAAGGGCAAAAACAAGCAGTGGGGTGGGGCTGGGGGCAAAGACCCAGCAAAGAGGCAAGAAGGGCAGGTGGGGCCTTGTGGGGCCTTGTGAGGGGGAGATGGGGAGCCAGGAAATGGAAATGGCCATGCCAGAAAACTGACCTGACTGTGTAATCAACTCATTGTTATGCCCAACACCTGAGGTGTAAGAAGTGTAACATGTCTCTCATTTCAAACACACGAGGCCATACTTAGTGTAATGTGAAAACGCACATGTACACTGCCATGCTTTACCTCATTATGGCATTTTGCCCTTTGTTCACCATTTTCACTAATAAAATACCACCAAGATGGTCAAAGACCCCCGGAGGTCCTTCCCCTACAACAAATACCTCCTAGACTTCTGGATGCTCACGTGTATGGTTGCTATGCTAAGGTCATCACACAGCATACTGCTGGCTGTGCCAGAGATGACAGAGAACAGGTGTGCACATTTCCACATCTGTGTTTACATACTTTCCACTTCTGGCCTTTTAGTTTGAATTTGTATGTATTTGTTGACCATGCATTTCTTCTCTTATTTTCTGTTCCTTTTTTTTTTTTTTTTTTTAACTTTCATTTAGTATTACACTTCATTTTATACCTACTCATTAGCTCCTTTTTTTGGGGGGGTGGGGGAGGGGTGAAACCAGGGTTTCTCTGTGTAGCCAGATCACAGTTCTCCATGTGAGGAATGTCATTTTCAACTCCAAAATGATTGCAGTTATCAACTATGCCCGTTTTTTCTTTTCACCAATATTTCTATTATATCTTGGTGCTCCTGTTAGACACATATTCACATCTTTTTAAGTGTACTAGCCCTTTTCCTCGTAACCCCAATCCTCCCAACCTTTTCCCGTTAACATCCATCTGTTCTGCATTTTAGGTGGTTTCCTCAGAAAGACATTACAAGTGTATAGCTTGTCCCTTGGTCAAGTATATAACTTGGCCATTGCTACAAATTTTACTCTGATGATTATCATTTTTCTTTTCTTTTCCTTTTTTGTTTTTTTTTAGGGAGGTTGTTTTTGTTTTTGTTTGTGTTTTGTTTTTTGTTTTTTTTGACACAGGGTTTCTCTGTGTAGCCTTTCTTGTACTGGACTTGCTCTGTAGGCCAGGCTGGCTTTTAATTCACAGAGATCTGCCCGCCTCTGGCCTCTGCTTCCATCTCCCTGAGTGCTGGGATTGTAGGTGTGCACCATGGAGCCTGGCAATCTTTAAAACAAAACAAAACAAAACAAAACAAAACAAAACAAAACAAAACAAAACAAAACAGGATGGCCTCAAACTACAGATCTTTCTGCATCTGCCACCTTCAGCAAATCTTACTGGCCTAAGCCACAAAAACTAGCATCTTTTTATTTTCAATGTGTCTACTTATTCTCATTTTTCTTCTGTCATAAAAAAGCTAATGCCCCCACCCCCAAATATATCTTCTCTATGTAATTAAAGAGCTGTTTTGTCTATTGCTGTGATATTTAGCACCTGTGATGGGGTCATCTTAATAAATACTTACAATACTATAATAATTAGGTAATTAATATTTTTGTTCCAGGATTTTATGCTTTTATGGATAATATTCTCTTTTCTGTACTTTCAGAATCCAAGATACATTTTTAGGCTGTTTCGATGGATCAACTGCTTCTAGAATAGGGGTTCTTAACCTGTGGGTCTCAACCTTCTGTTTGGGGGGTCATATATTAGATGTTCTGCATAACAGATGTTTATACTATAATTCTTTAACACTAGCAAAATTATAGTTATGAAATGACAACAAAATAATTTTATGGTTGGGGGGTCACCACAACTTGAAGAACTGTATTAAAGGGTCTCAGCACTAGGGAGGTTGAGCACCAGTGTTGTAGAACATTTATTTTCAGTGGTCAGTTCTCTGGCTGTCTTTCTTAGAATTGGGTTTTCTCATGACTTATGGAATTACATGTAATTTTACTTGAAGTAAGAAATTTTTTTATTTTTAATTTTTTTTATTAATTTATTCTTGTTACACCTCTATGGTTATCCCATCCCTTGTATCCTCCCATTCTCCCCTCCCTCCCATTTTCCCCTTATTCCCCTCCCCTAAGAAATTTTTAAATTTAGTTTTATTGAACTTTATATAACCCCATTATTAACTCTATTGTGTTTCTTTATAAAAATGATTCTGAAGTCACTTTGAGCCAAGAATGCCATTCCTGCCTTCTTCACTCCAGAGGTCTGAATAATCATCCTGTAGATATCGGAATAGAGTCACATCACAGACCTAGCAGTGACTGGCTCGGTTCCTACTTTAGGGGCTCTGTTTGCTTCTTTCAGTCATCTTCCAAACTAGCAGCACATGAGTGATGGTCGCACACGGGTTGGGCAGCACATTTTTTATCTTCACCAAGAAACAGACCAGTTTTCTCTGCCTGGTCTCACCTGGTGGAGCTGGCTCTGGAATCCTATGAGTTGGACTTAACAGTGACTTTCCTTGCCCTGGCTCTTCTGCCCGATCCAGAGCCCAGCAGGTCAGAGGTCTCAGTGGAGCCTTAACTGTCACCTGTATTTCTATGGCCCTTGGTGATCAGCTGTGACCTACACATTTTCTGTCCCTACAGTTGATTTAGAAAAGCTACAAACTCAGAAGATGTGTGATGCTGCAAAGTCATATCCTCTCTGAGACCACTGGGCCTGGGCAGAAAAAGCAATGTGGGGAAGAAAGTACCAAAGTTCAATGGCAAACCACTTAGCTTCTCAGGGGCCCGGTGTTATCATTATGTAGGTGGCACAATGTTGGTGTATGAAGTGTCCAGTTCTATGAAGTGTTAAAAAGGACTTGCTCAGAGACAGTGTTGACTACAAGGACACACAGAAGTCAGCATTTCTTGGGAGGGTGTAAGTCATATAAAAGGGTAGAGTTTTGGAAGAGCAAGATGACTTAGTAGGTAAAGGTGCTTGCCAGGCCAGTCAAGCCTGACTATATGTGTTAAGGCCCCAAAACCCATATCATGTGCATTCACACATGCACAGATCTCTCTCTCTCCCTCTCTCTCTCTCTCTCTCTCCTTCCTCCTCCTCCTCCTCCTCCTCCTCCTCCTTCTTCTTCTTCTTCTTCTTCTTCTCTCTCTCTCTCTGACACACATACACACACACACACACACATCTTAAAAAATACTGTAGTGGGAATTTTGATTTCTTTAAAAATGCAGTTATGTGAATATGTTTTTGTTTTAATTCCAGGGGTGGGATATGGGGCTGCTTCAGATTGTCCACAGCAGCTAACTATAATGTGTCTTGTGCACTGGCAGGGGTGTGATTTTGCCAGCTGAGGATAGTTTACATTTGGAATGCTGAGGAGTCCTATAAATTCCAGAGCCCCGAGCGAGGCTGAAGGTGCCCTAAAGAAGCCGACCACAGCTTCCCCCGCTGCTGCTCCCCACTGCTGCCCCCACTGCTGCCCCTGCTGCTGCCCCTGCTGCCTCCCCTGCTGCTTCCTCTGCTGCTGCTGGCCCCTGTGCTGCTCATTCCTGCTGTTCCTGCTTTTGCTGTTGCAGTTTGCTGAACTGTGGCTTGCTGGATTGCTGGTTGCTGGTTGGAGGTATCCTAACAATAAAGATTTGACTTGCCCCAAGGAATGCAATGCATGCAATCAGTAGGAAGTAGTCAAATAGATCTATACCCCATTTCCCCTCTAACCTTTTTTCTCACCTACCTAATATTGAGGGGCTTGGAATGGATTGGGATGGAGAAGGGTGATAGAGAAAAAAACCAAATAAAGTACGGTAGCTGAAAAGGCCCAGCTACACAACACATTTGTTTTAAACAGGTAAAATTAGCGGCCAAAGAGATGGCTCAGCAGTTAAGAGCACACATTGCTTTTGCAGAGGACTCATGTTTGATTCCTAACACCCACATTCAACAGTTTGCACCTGCCTGTATCTCCAGCTCCACAGGTACTCATACCCTCTTCTGGCTTCCTGAGGTACCTCCACTTATGTGTACATACCCACACATGGGCACACATATACACATAATTAAAAATGTAATAAAACCTCTTTTTTAAAAAGATAAAATTAAGATCAAAGACATCCCAATTTTCCTAGGGTCACCAAAAATAGTTTATAACTATTTGTTTTATTATATTTTGAACTATTATGTGCAAAAAAAATATGTATTTGAAATATGGATAATTCCATGGTCACTACACAAATAGTGGTTTAGGCCCAAGAAGAAATAAAATGTTTTTAGATGAAAGAAGTCTGTTCTTGAAATGGCTTAGCTAAGTGCCATGACTGTAGAAACTTCAGATCTCCTACATCTTGAGTCAGCTAGGAAAACAATATTCTATCAGTGCATCCCAGAGATTAAGAACATTCTTATGAAACATCTATGAAGAACATCCTTAGGAAACAATGTCTGTGCCATTGTCGGCCCCTTTCCTTCTTTCTAAACAAACAAACAAAAACACCACCTGGCTGGGTTATAGTTCAGTGGTAGAATTCTTGCCCATCCTAGCATGCATAGGTAATATACTTCCAATATTCACAGTCAACGTATCTGAAAACTCAATTACTTGTGAAGATGAAAGTATAGACTTAAGGCAGAAACAAATGTTAGGAATTCTTCATCAGATAAAAGGTTGTTTAACAAGGTATTTTATTTAACAGGTAGTCAGTCCATTTCAGAATCATCCAGAATGTGACAAACCACGGACATAAAGCCAATCTCCTAATGCACTATCCTTAATTACATAAGTCCTGCAATGCCTCTTACTCACATTTTATGGAGAAAGTTAATGGTGAAGTTGGATTACTGCCAAAGCTGATGTCATTTAAAATACTTGTAAGGTGAGTAAGGATGAAGTCATGGCCCTGGGTCTGAATACAGAAAATCTTATTAAGACCATCTAGAATGTATTGATGCCAGTTCGAGAAGGCTGGCCAGTGAGTTCCCCTTCCTGCCGGCCCATGCCAGTTTTCACTATCACAGCTTCCCTAAAATGAACACATTTTGATACGATCCTTGTGTCTAAGCCTCAGCGAGTGAAATACCAATGAAAAACTACATTTCAACAAGTAGTTGAGCTTAAGTTGATTTATTATACATATACATATACCTAAATCAAATAACTACACTATAGGTAAACTTGGCATAGCCAGCCTACCATTGTCAAGAAGACAAGTACAGGTATACTTGCAATAAAGGCTGACTGTAAGAGGTAACTTCCAAGATTTGGTAGATAAATAGAAGTAAGGATTTAAGAGTTGGATTTGGATAGGATTACGACAGGTCACAACTGTAAGAAACATTTAGAGTGGAACCTTCACCAAGAATAGTGCAATTGGCACAGGTGGAGATGGAGCCAGTTGTCTGAAGTGTGGATTCCAGTAAGGGTGGAGGAGAAGGTATTTGGTAATGTGGCCAGATCTATGTTCTGAGGAAATGTAATATCAAAAAAAGAAAGTCAATAATTTGTTAAAGAGTGAAAAGAAACATTGGGCTACCAGTTATAGTAAGAATGAGTGGGAAGAAACACATGGCTGCTAAACTGTGGAAATTTAAAGTTGCAAAGGGTCCTAGAAATGATGAGAACCACTGAGAACTGTAAGAAGACCTTGGGGACCTTCCTCCTATGCTTGCCATAGGACCATGCACTCATGCAAGCTACATAGTAACTTAACAATTACAGCACAGCACTCGCAAATGGATAAACAAGTCCAGACCCTAGCTCAGCAAGATCAGCTGTGGTCTAGAGATGACCAGGTTTGCCCACAAAAATTGAAAAAGTGTATCTTGAGAGATACACAGAAGTTAGATCAATTACAAAATGGCATCTTCTTATTTGGCCAGCCTTTTTTTTTTTTTCCTGAGCATATTGGAGGAGAGCCAGTTTCTAAGGGAGATGATGAACACATAAGTGTCCCTACTGTTTTATAACAAAGTAAAAGGGCATTTTGCAGCCAAGACCACTGCTATAGTCTGTCTTTTTCTCTGGATCATTATTCATGAGATCATTCTATTTATATATGTATAATCACATGCCAGATTCTTTTTTTTTTAATTTTTGGTCTGACACATCAATATTTCTACTACTGTATTCTATTCTAGAATATTCTAAATTGTAACAAGGTGCTTTTATGTATTTTATGAATAATTTGAATTTTAGCTATTATTCCTTACTTCAAAAAGAGCTGGAATGCCATTTTGTCAATTATGGGAATCATTCAGGCATATGATTAGATGTGTCACTATGACTGTTGAATACAGGTTTGACTGGATGTCTGGGATTATCATTCAGTTGCATTTGATGTACTTCCATTACACTTAAATTATGGAAAATAATTT
>OU015743.1:79767630-79778928 GCA_907169655.1 Acomys percivali | reverse complement strand
GTCAATTCCTCACATTACCCAGACATCTCTAAATGCCAGATTCATGTACGTGGGTACCTGTTCATAGCATGTAATTCATAAGGTAGGAAGAGTGTCAAGCGCTGGGGTAAAGACAGGCATCACCTGTGAAAAACTACCTGGAGTTTAGAAAAGAAAAGTAATTGGGTAATTACTACATAACTTAGGAAGCAGAAGAGGATCAGAAGTTCAAAGTCATCCCTGGCTACACAGCAAGTTCAAAGCCAGCCTGAAATACATGAAACGTCTCCAAAAGAAATAAAGCAAAACAAAACTAAGAATTTGAAACCTAACACAACTATTTACACTGCTCTGCTCTGTCTCAGCATCCAAAAATTCCAAAGCATGCAGTGCTTTGTAGTGACCTCAGTGCCGAGTGTCACTCCAGGCTGAGGTGTGATTTGCATGATGATCACACACAGTAGGGCTGCATCACAGTAAGGGACCTAGTAAGAGTAGTCTGTTGTGGCTGTGCAAGTTTCTGTATCTGCTCACTTAGCCGTTTCTTCACACTCGCTCCATGAAGAAGCCTACATGTCTGTCAACAGAAGAAATGGATAAAGAATCATGACATAACATACAACAGAAATTATTTAGCCATAGGGAATAATGAAGTAATGTTACTGGCAGAAAAAGGTGGATGCAACTGGAGATAATAAATCCTATGAAGCAAATTAACTCAGTCTCAGCCATACAGCATTTTCCCCTCATTTTTGAGTTCTAGATTTTACATAGAAACATATGACATGAAGCTAAAAAATAAAACTCTCTAGGGGAACACACAAGGGGTACTAATGGGGTAGGGAGGAGACGGGATAAGGGTGGCTCTGTTCAGCATAAGTATGTACTTGCATGACAATGTCCATGTGTAACCCAGTACCACATACAAGGAAAGAAGCAACATGTTAGTTTGTACACTATAAAGCAAAAGTGTATATGATTTTACTACAAACAAAAATTTACTGCCATTTAAACATTATCTTCCTTACAATCATGTGTGTGTGTGAGTATGTGAGTATGTGAGTGTGTGTGAATGTGTGTGTTATATGCATACACAAAAAATGTGTGTATATACTCATGACATGCATGCAGAGACCAGACAAGAAATGTCTGGTATCTATTATTATATATTATTTATATTATATAAAGATTTTTAGCAAAGCATGTATAAAGTTAAGTGTAGGGATTCATTATTCCATTCTTAAACTTTATTCTAGTTAATTACAATGATTAATGGCAATTATTTAACTACAGAGTCTGATAGCATTCCAGGAGATTGTAATATTTCTTCTCACCTTGTGGCTCTACACTGCATAAAAGGTGCTTACAACCCTCTGGCAATGTTTCTTGTGGCAGATTTGGGTAACAAGCCTTCCTGTCTTAGAGTTAAATCCAGGACAAGGAGAGCAGGGGCTGCACATCCTTCTGAATAGCTTTTCAGGATCACCCCTATCTTTGTGTGGTTTGCTGGGTGCCAATAGGGGCAGCATCTGCATTTAAATCTCTATAGCTGTGGACAGGCAAGTTTCCTTCTGGCCTACTTTGCATAGATTTTATGCAGGTTTACTCTTCCCCAGTGGGCAGTGAGGTCAGTTATCCCAGAAGCAAGCACTTCAGAGAATTGCTTGGCATTCATTTTGTCTTCAATTAAATTGCTCTGCAGGAAACCCATGAAATCTGTCTTCAGACAAAAATCTCTGGGCTCAGCTCTTCTGCATGCTAGGCAGGTTCTGAAGACTGATCATACTTCCTCTCAGCTAATAGGACAGCCCATGAATCATCATTAGCTCCAACCGCAGACAGAACAGAAAACAGAATTGTACAGCTTAGGTGATGTGGCTACTCAGGGGCTTCTAGTCAGGGGACTGGGCTCCAATTGGAGTGGACTCCAGCAGAGAAACAGAGTTGGGACACAGATGTGTGGCTTCACAGGATCTTTCTTTCTCAAAACATAGTGGAGTTCCATGGTTACGGTCTTCTCACGGGGACCTGACTGCTGTTTAATCAATAAGCACACTTCCATTTTGTTTCCCTCAGGTGGCTCATAAGGAACACAGATGTCATAGCTACTGAAAGCACTCTTCCATAAGACCAGAAAGGACTTTGCTCATCTCTCCCCACTGAATTTTCAGAATGTATATAGTTAATTTTTTCAATTAATGTGGGTTTTTGTGTGTCTGTATGTTTGAGTGTTTTACTTGCCAGTATATCTGGGTACCATGTTCATGCAGTGTCCTGGGGTCAGGAAAAGGATGTCAACTCCTCTGGGACTGGAGTCATGAGGCTGTTGTAAACTACTATGTGGGTGCTGGAAATTGAACCTAAATCCTCTAAAGGAGCAGCCAGTGCTCTTAACTGATGAGCCATCTCTCCATCCCCTGTATACATCAATTTTTAGGTCTGTGTTACTGATGTCAAAAGTAGATGAAATTATATATATATATATATATATACATACATACATACACACACATATATATATATACATATATAAATTTATGAAATAAACTATGGGTAGACACTGCTGTGGGCTTTCTGTTTTACAGGATTAAAGATTTTAATATTTGAGTAAACTAAAATGGAAATATCCTATTAACTTCAGTGTTATCTGTATTGGATTTTTACTTAGTTATAATATGAAACTACTGTCTTTTATGATTATTAAAGAATACTAAATGTAGTATATAATATACATTTTGATCCTTTATTTTGGATGTTGAGTAGAGATGATGATACATTTTGATGTCTTCAGTGTAGACCCCATTTATATTGAACCGCCCTCCTCTGCCACGCTGATTGCCACTCAGATGTTTATCATGGCTGGCTCCAGCACACTCTGCCGACTCACCTCTGCCTCTCCCTGTACCCCATGGTTCCAGGCACTGAAACAAGACCTCTCTCCTCCTACAGCTCACTCAGCAATATCACTTGTCAGTACTACCTGCAGACCCTAAAATCCCCAGTCTTTCTGTATGCAACTCTTTGAAGTATCCTGTTAGAGAAACCGTGGTGTTCCCTGGAGAATCCTCAAATAGCCCATTTGCCACCGGTGCCTTTGATCTCCTAGAAGACTCAGAATCATCACAGCATCCCCACAGCTGCACACACGTCTGCACTTGCATAAAGGTGCATGGTAACTATTGCTGAGTCAGATGGAACAATCTTCCAAGCAGGATGGCACTGGCTGGAGAGCCAACATGGTGGCAGTGTTTCAAAACTTGAGTTGTCTGACCAGGCAGCTAATTTTACAAACCTTATGCTGTATTCCCCATAGCAACCAAGGGTTTCAATATAGCCATATTCTTTTCTTCTAAGTTAGAATCGTGCCTCTTGTATCAAGGTCTCTGGGATCAAACTAAAGGTAATTTATAGTCATCCATTTACCTTCCATGGTACAGCCACAAAACAAAATCTGAAATGCTGGCAAAAAGGGACCAAGCAAAAGCAATAGGAAAAACACTAATCAAAAAGCTTGATGAATATGCCCTGCATATCCCTTTTAAGGCTGTCCTGCTGATCAGAAACAAAATGCAGCAGCGTTAAAATCAGTTTTGCTTCTGTAAGCACTGGACGTTCTCTCCCACACAGTATATTGCCTTAACTAACTCTTTGGGGGTGTGCTGATTTTCTCTTTGACATGCTCAACTTGCATTCATTCCAAATGAAGCTCTGAACACGGAGAGCTTTTATCTTCCTTTTCCTTTGGCAAAAACAAAATGTCTTTTCTTAGCTTGGAGATGGAAAACAGTAGCCTTTCCTTAGCTTCCAGATGGAAAATAGTAGAGCCTCTTAGCATCTAGATAGAGACAATTCTCTACCAAAGATGCTAAGAAAATGAAGATGATTTTATCTGCTTCTATTTGTCAGACTATGAAGTATTCATCTTCAAAAATATTACCACATGCAGGGTTTATCACAAAAATCTGAAAACTCATAGGGTAGTAATTTTAATCTCCTGTTTTCTCCCTGCCAATATATTATATTAAGAATTCCTTTAAGGTGGGAGCAAAATAAATATTAGTTACAAGTATAATTTCTCAAGGGTAAAGGAACTGGTCTGAATCCAAAAAGTACAGCACAGGCGAGTTAAACGACATTAACACGTTAGCATACGTGTAGCCACATACCTTCTCGGTAAAAGAATGGTGACAAGCTTTCACCGAATTACAGTATTTTTCAAATAAAAAGCAAATGCTGCTCTCAAAATGTCACTACAACTTTAACTTTATCTGTCCTCATCTCATGTGAAATTTATGAACCTTGACTATGCTGATAAATTTTCTGGAGAGATCTCCAACAGAGTCAGCATCTGTACCCTTCAAATGGTTGAAGAAGTCTGGATATAAAACAAAGTAGCCTGAATATTGAAATAAATTCAATATAATAACCACATGACAAGAGGATGGTCATGCATTACAACAAATGTGATTTCTAATTCAATACAAGTATTTGGAGAATGGACAGACAAACAGACCAACAGATAGATACCCATTTTTCCTCATCCTATTAAGGATTTCAGATAAGTAGTTCCCTAATCAAAGCAAAAATAACACATTTTTAAAAATTGTTCTGCTTAAAAGAAGTTGATTAGTTAAAGCTCTAGATGTCAGAGAAGGCATCTTACAAAATAATTATACTTTCAACAAAAGGCAATGGAGCTGTTAAAGGTGGTTTGTTTGTTGGGCAGGAGCTGAAAGGTAAGCAGGTAAAAGGAGCACTAGGTTTCTTATTCTTCTTTTATGGGCTCCAGCCTCAGTCACACCTAACAAAGTCTCCCTTTACCTTTGGGATCTGAAAATCTTATTCCCTCTCTTGGAAAATGATTGCCACCTGCCAAGTTTCCCTTCCAGACCCTCTCCCCTAAACACTGCAGGCAGAAGCTTAGCAGCTGCAATGCCACCAACATGCAGTGCTGTCCTTGGTACTTGGCAGGGAGGTAGTGTTTACTCAAAAATGGTTAAGGCACCAAAAAGTGTATGTTTTCACTCTGTGGGAAAATTTGTAAAGGCTATAGTTTGCAGACTGTGGATCCTTCTTATAGCTCTTATGTAAGAAAGACACTTAGGAAATGTGTAAGCATCCTAAACTGACTCAAATTCTTCCTAGACACGGTTTCTTAGCCTACCGTGACAAATCACTTCTCATGTAACCCCCCGAAAATTCAGCATGGTCAGTCTAAAAACAGACAGGAATTAAATGTACACATTTGGTTATATCTAGTTGTAGAGATGCCACAATATACACCTTAAATAAACAAAAATAACAACCAAAAACCAACTTCACTGAGAGGCAGAGTAAAAGATACAGAAGTGCCACAGAGATGAGTGTACAAGATTTCTATATAATTAAAGATGTATCGCATCATTTAACTCTGAAGGCTATTCCTCTAAACATTATTTACATGCCAATTAATGTTCTCTGTTACTCACTCACCTGATTGTTCATTATAACTGATATCTTCATTGACTTAATATGGCTTACACACACACACACACACACACACACACACACACACACACACACACATTCTCGCCAATAGGTCATAATATTTTCTATTTCAAACTCAGCTGCCCTGCTTGTCATGGAATAAATGGATAGACAGCACTATCTCATGCTGTGAGCCACCAAAGAACTAAAAAGAAGCCCATGAGCTATCATCCCAGGACCTGCAAAGGCATACCAGAGTTGACATTTTCCCCTACTCTTTGATAGCTGTGCCTAAAAATGTGAAATGTCAGTATATCCGCTTCATGAACTATAACTGTCCCATGTCAGGAACGCACATTTCCCGACACGTTTTCTTCTGTGGATGTGGAGAGACGGTGTGCTTCATAGAAAAGCTACCATGAGAATCATCAAAACACATACTTCTGGCTGCCATTTTCCAGTATGATATACTGTCCAAAATATGTGGCCCTGAGATGGGTATGTGTAGTATTTCTTTGTGACATAAAATTGCTACAGTTTTTTTTTCTATTTATAATAGAAAATATATCTGGTTTTTCAAAAGGTCTTTAAGTTGTTTTCTATTTGTGTGTAGTGTGTATGTCTGCCTGTCTGTGTTTGCATCATGTGAACAACCACAAAAGGGCACTGGGCCTCTTGAACTAGAGCTACAGATGGCGGTGAGACAGCACAAGGACGTGGGAAAGCAAACCCAGGGCCTTGCAATGGCAGCACATGCTTAACCTCTGAGCTATCTTTCCAGCCCATTAAAGAAATGTTTTTAAAGAATGTGTGCCATTCTGTACTCACAATGGCTCATCTTAAGAGAACCTTTGTTTTGAATGATTTTCTCACATTCTTTAAAAACAATGGATTTACAGTTAGATACTCCAGATCATCAGTCCTAAAAAAAAATCAGGATGAAGCTTTTGCTTCATATGAATAATAAATGACATCAGCTTACATAGAACTTGGTTTTTTATTTTGTTTTATTTCACTACTCATTTTACACTAAAAGTAATATTAGAAAAATAATTATCTAAGTACCTAAAATTTCAAGGACTTCTTGGATACAGGGACATTGTTCATATTTACAATTTATATCCTTAGTCACCACATTGAGGGTTTTTTTTTTTTTTTTTTTTTTTTTGCCAATACAGGATGCATTAAAATGAAAGGATTTAGTAATGATAAATTACCTTTAAGTAGGGCATGGCAAAATGAGGCTGATTGGAGAGCATGGATCATGGCCAAGGGAATAGAAAGAAAAAAAGGGGGAATGGGAAGGATACAGCAGGTAAGGGGACTGAAGGAGGTGGGGCATAGAGAAGGTTAAACACTGAGTTACACACTTCAGTAATTGTTGTTCTTTTATAAGCAGAAATAAATCAATCAAAAATGATTTCTGATTTGGTGAAGGAAGGTGTTTATATTCTAGAAACATCTAGGAACTATTTATGCTACTTCAGCCTTGTTCAGAGGGTAAAGAGTTAAGTATACATCTTTAGGGAAGAAAGGCCAGGGCCATGGTGCCAGTGGCCAGGGTCCTAGGCCCTTTCTCATCTGTATCTCCCTCAGACTAGGAAGTAGTGAGCTGAGCCACCTAGCCTGAGCTTCTTCACTGCACCCTGGGGAAGTGTTAGCTGTCATTATTATCATTTGCAATGGATGCATGGGCTATTAGCAGACAGTATCAATTCAAGAAACTTTTCCAGTGGATTCTCCATTGTACTTAGACTAAAACCCAAAATACCTCCAATAACAACAGCCCTACATAGTTAGCCAGGCTCTGTCCATTTCTCTCAATGAGATTCATGCTCCCCATGTGCTGGAATCCTATTGTCTTCTTTGTGTTCCTTGAATATGGTATGCTTGCTCCCATGAATTACTGCTGTACAAACTTTTCCTGGGAAGATGTAAGTGAATTCCAACCTGCCCACATGGGCACCAATGATGGACCAAGTAAGATTACACTGAAGTCCAGCATGAGGAGACCAATGGATTTATTATGCTTTCTTAGAGACCACCATTGGGGGGTTGATTATAAGAATGTGGGTAACCCTCAAACAGCAGCATCACTGCAAAGTCCCACCCTATCATGGATGATGACCTCATAGAACCTGCATGATAGTGTCTAGCTTTTAATCAGCCTTTTACTTCTATACATAGCCTAGCAACTCTTAAGATCACTTGCTGCTGGTGTGGATGGTAGAGTGGAGATAAATAGCTAAAATTCCAGGCAAGGGTCTTCTGGACTTCCCCCAGGGAGTTTCAACAGCTTTGTTACCATTAGTAAATTTGGTGTCACTGTATTGCTCTATTCTAGTTGCCATGGCTACAGGACAAAGTCCAAGACAGCAGCTCATCAACATCTGAGGAAAAAGCATCACATAATACTTACAGCATTTGGAAGGTCTTCCCTGTACCCTGGCAAGGATGTCTCCTTGTGACTCAGGCTAATGTTCAGACACATGTCTTTCCTCCTCTCATGATAACCTCATTATGTTGGGTGAATAAATGACTGATTTACAAAATCAGAGCAATGGGATATCAGATATGAAAAGAGTAACAGAAAATTTGTTTTCAGTATTAAAAAATTCACTCCACTCACTGAGATGGTCATGTACAGGACAAAAAAAAAAAATGTTATCATTAGAAAGAAATAGTTCATTGCTTGAAAGCTTGGTTTCACAACTCACTGTCTAGGTAACTGGACATTGTCCTTAAAATAGAAATGTTAGTGAGGGGAATATTAAGCTTTTAATTACTCCATGTAAGTTGCTTTCCATGGGACTGATTCAATATATTCTTACAACTGGGTAGGTTTGATGTCTGTTATTTTCCTGCAAGTAGACAATCATATCCATCTGCTCTTGGCCACTCTGTAGCAATAGAACCCACTGGTTCCACTTGTACAGTATCCTTCTCACTCTGACTTTATAGTCAACTGGTCTACCATACTGAAGGGAGTAGACAGCTAGGCTCTAGCTGCAAGCCCCTCCCAGGTCATTAAGCAGAGCTGCTCATGCAGGGAGCACTTCCTCTTCTTCTCTGTGTAACATTGGTCTGTAGTGAACATATTTGCAGAGATCCACACTGAGGAAAGGGTGGGTGCCAACAGATAGCCTGACTCTTTATTCAGAAGAATGCTCATACCCTAGTCTGACAGCACCACAGCCTTGATGCCTGCACCACACAGCAAATACATTATTTTGCTTATGGTGGCTTGAGTTTGCTTTCTGAAGCTTGTGATCTAAGGAATGTTTTCTAATCACACAGAGGCCAAAAAATGTTTTCTGAATTGTGATGAGTAAGTAAAATAATGTCCAGGATTAAATGAATTCTAGTGAAAGAGTGAAATGGGTACTAGGGTTATAGGTGGGAGGAAAACTCCCTTTTTAAAGATGGGCAGTCAATATTCTTGAAATGGTCAATATTATCTCCTGGCTCTAAAAACAAAAACTAAAGCAAATTTCTGAAGTAAATAAGCAATATCTGTGCTTACAAAGTCACAAGAAGAAAATTAAGGAAGAAAATGGCTATGTGTTCAAGAAATTAGCAGAAAGTAGGAAGATAATTACCTTCCTTTGCCATTCCTTATTCTAGTGAGTAACAAGTAGGGCAGACAGTAAGTCATTACTGCCAAAGGTGCCAAATTTCTACCAAGGACTATCTACTTCTGAAAATCTTTCTTGAGGAGAAAAACATTAAAATACTTTCTTATGAGAGCAGAATAGTGTGTAATACTTCTGCTATTTTCTTCACAATCATCAATAAATATCCTGTCAAAAATGCTGTGCATCTATATCTGTATTAATTTCTATTTAAAGTAGACTCATGGGGATGAGGAAGTTATGTCCTCCTCACCCTTGCTTTCTGCTTGTTTGACATAAGCATTGTTATTATAGTTTGAATGTGGCATCTTCCCCACAGCACATGTGTGGGATAATTTGGTCCTAGTTGGTGGTGCTTCTTGGAAGTAAGAAGTTTGACACTAAGTTGAGACTTTGAGTGCTATACTTGTTTCTGTCTTGGGCCATTACCCTCTGTGACATGAGCACTGAGAACTGAAGAGTCCGTATTTCACACAACTACTGAGCCTCCATGATGGACTATGTCCCCAGTACCTATGAGTCAAAGTAAGCTTTTCTCTCAAGTTATTATTTGTGTGAGGCATTTGGTCACAGCAATACAAAAGTAACCAATACCAGTAATGCAATTCAACACACATCAGAGCTTTCTAAGCAAAAATATTTTGATAAGTACAAGAGGGAACACCAAACTCAGCTAACCCCTCAACTCAAAGACTTTATACTCTAATTAAAAGGGTGAGAGGTCAATAATTGTAATTTAAAAACCAAAAAGAAATGCTGAAGTGTATAATTATCATAAAAAGAAAGTTCAAGGTTGGGAGAAGGACCGTTCTGTCATTTAGATCTGGACAGTGGTTCTGAAATGTGAGAGTGAGAACGAATGAGTCATGGGGGAAACTTGCTATATCCCAGACAACAGGGCACATTTAAGAGGTATAAAGAAGCTTGCAGATGACACTGGCCTTGCTGGTCTGGGAACTTCTGATTTAGGAATTGGTCTTCATCTATGGCTGCACATTAAACTCCTAGGCATCTTTTGAAGCGTCGTGTTCCCGGATCCATTCCAAATCCATAATAACTGAATACAAAGAAGACTGTAGCAACATGAGATGAGTCATAAGCACAGCCTTCACGGGAGACAGGAGGCAGAGAAAGCAGATGCTAAGGAGGACTGAGGAGGCAAGAGAGGGCAAGAGTGAGGCCGAATGAGGAAGGAAGCCATGGCTGATAGATACATCTGTAGGGAAAGGAAGTATAGGGTCAGGGCCATGAAAATGTCCCATTGTCAAGCTAAGGCACTTGTTATTTCTCTTGAACACAACAGGAAATCATTAAAGACCTTCGAATCGGAGCGTGGAATGGTATGGCAGCACAACACTGAATGGATGGATGAATGCAAGACTGGTGGTTTGAGACAGGGTTAAGTAGGACGCCTCAGCAGTGGTCCACTTTTTAAAAATGAGTATATGGATGCATGCTCAGGGACTTGTGCTCTTTCGAAATGCTTCAGTGGTGTACCTAATTCAAAGACAGCCTAGGAATATTTTTCACAAGTTAAGAAGGCAGAAGCTCCTCTGTAACAATAGTCATCAGAAAGATTTTGTCCCGACTGAACTTAAGCTTACTAAGCCAATGCTTCTTGGTCAGGGAATTAGGAACAAGTTGATTATAAAATTAAGGTTAACATTTTCTTTCCTATGGAAGGTTTGTTGATTATATACCTCTGATAAACAGTGATATAGACAAGGAAACAAAATTGAAGTAGGCTAAGACTTCCAAATCTGAAGCATCAGAATACATTTGCTAAGGAAGAGTAAGTAAAAAAAAAAAATTAGGTGCTTAAAACTTCCTAAAATAATAAATTATGAATGAAGCTGAGGGCACATAGAAAAGGATAGGTGTGTGAAAGCAGTAGGATGAGTGTTACTAGAGGAAGAAAATCACCTGGAGCAACATGCACTCTTGGCTGGTCATTTTAGGAATCAATTTAATTTTCAGAGTTCAGTCGTATGGGAGGGGAGTACACAATAGCAGTTTTTTTATTTATATAGACTCAAGCTAAAACAAAAATAATACTTCCTTTAAAAATTAAATGTTAAGCAAAATAATCCAGACTCATAAAGATAGGCACCACACTGTCTTTTTGGGTGACTATTAATTCATCTCTCTCTCTGTGGTGTCCCTCCTCCCTCAGGGTGTGTGTGTGTGTGTGTGTGTGTGTGTGTGTGTGTGTGTGTGTGTG
>OU015743.1:79739106-79767620 GCA_907169655.1 Acomys percivali | reverse complement strand
TGTGTGTGTGTGTGTGTGTGTGTGTGTGTGTGTGTGTGTGTGTGTGTTTATGAAATTATGAGGACCATGAGAGGGGAGGGACAGACTTTTAGAGAAGGAGGGAGTAAGGAAAACATAGCAATGCAATACAGGATGCATGCAAGTAGAAGAGGGAAGTATCTCGCTGTGGGGAAGAGGATGGGTCAGAGGAGAGCAGGGAGAAGGGCACTGAGGGAGGACTCTGAGGGAGAGTGTGTGTATACACATATATCCACTATAAAGTTAACTTTAAGACATTTTAAGACAAAGGTTTAATATGTCAAGTAACTTTAAAAGTGATCTGTCAACCAGCTCACTCATGAAAGAGAACTATATTCTAATAATTTTTGAAAATGAAAGCTTCTGAGTTACAATCCAGTTGCCTCCCACTGCCTTAAGGTTAATTTTTCTTGCCATTGTGTTGTCAAGGAAGTTCATGGCTCCCTTTTTGGGGTCTTAGTTTTGCTAATAAGAGAAATTTAAAATGACTATAGAAGTAATTTTGAGGATGATTCTACTAGTATCTGGAAGGAAAAACAATAGAACAAGCAAGATATAAATCTCAGAGGCTACAGGGCGGAAGGCTATAGTGAGAGGAAGAAAAAGCTATACCAGTGTGAGTATGGTTCAAGACAACCTTATTTAGTAAAGCAGCTGCAAGCTGGAAGGAGAGGGGACAGGGCACCTTCAAACACAGGTTTTAAAAAAGCCCTGAGCAAGCTTAGCCTTTTGACTAGGCTCCAAAAAGGAGGGAAAAAAAAACAGAAAAAGGGAAAGAAAAAGTTATACATTTAGAATTAGAATTATTAGAATTCAAAAAAAAAAAAAAAGGAAGCAGATTGAGCAACATGGCATGGTGCAGAAAGGGGCTTTTGCGCAGTACAATTATATCATCTCACTGAGGAGATAATTATTCCTCCCATATTCTTAGCATATCTTCAGTTTTGGTGTTCTCCTAATCAGGTGATTTACAGACTCGGGCACTCCCCTCATTTGAGAGCAGATCAGAAGATCAAGTCTCCACTCAGGACCTGAGGTAGAACTCAGATTCCATTCTTTGTGTCGGGGGAAGTAGCTTTCCCCCTCAAGGTGTCTGATACTCCACTCTTTCAGATATTATTTTAAATCCTAAGGAGAGGGAAGCTGATGTTTTCTTTTGTTGTGTTACCAGAGAAACAGGTTAGTTCAGAAGCCAACCATGAGGGATTAAACTCTGCTACTATCTGTGATAACTGCATAGTAACAGTGTAGGAAGAAAGATAATATTAAGATTCATCATTATTTATTTGGACGTAGATATATTTTTCCAATAACAAATACATGGCTGTCATAGCTTCATATGGAGTCTTCTCTCCATGTGAGGGGCAAGATCTTCAATGGCAAATGAAGGGTTGTGCTTTCCCTGCAACTCTATGACCCTGCCTGTAGATGCTGCTGTAAGATATGACAATGATATTTCCCCTGGAAACACTCTGCTATATCTTAAGCCCATCCCTTTACTTTCCCCAGAAATTAAAACCTCAGCACAGAAACTCCTTTTCTTAATCATTTTCACAGGATAAAGCCATTATGATATTTGAGACATTAAACATTATTAATTATCAAAAGAAATATCATCAATAATCTAAGCTACACACCCTAGTCATGTGTCCAAATCATATAGCCTAATATAAAAAGCAAAATGAAGTCATCAAAAGTGGAGGTTGCATACCTGAGCTTCTGAATGTACTGGTTGACCTTTTCCAGGGAGGTTGTGTTTATCTGCGCTTGAAACTCCTCCACAGAAATGTTGTCTCTATAGTAATATCCTTCCATGCTCTCCAGCGCTGTGTAAACAAGTGAACAGTTTACATGCCACTTCATAACCCAGTCTCTGAGTCACCTCTAATCCTACTAACTCTCAATAGGTACACCAAAAAGTGTCACATGTGAGCACATATGCAACAAGAGACGCCAGAAATGAAGAAACATGTGCCCCGTGCTCTCGAAATATATATTGAACAGTTGGTGAATTTTTTTCTTAAGTAGGCAAAGGAAATTTTCTAGTTATAATTGTCCTATATTTTTACAAAATTTTGAATGCATCATAGAAGACTAGAATATGCCACCCCAAAATATGCCTTTTTGGCATAAGGATGATTTTCAGCTGACTATTTTTAGAAACTGTAGACACAGGAAGTATTCAGAAAACAAAGTAAAACTTGGTCCTCTGTAAGAAGAATTTGTATCCAAAATAGAAGCCTGCATTGTGTGTGCACCCACATGTGTGTCGGGGAAGAGGTGGAGGATGGGGTGGGATGTGGGGAGGAGTCACAGAGAGGGAGGAAATCCAATTCTGTATGCACATCCCCTCTTCTGCCCCATGAAGAAAAAGGGACAAAAATCATAAGAGCTTCTGGTCTCTGCCCAAGCCACTGAGATAAATTCAGACAACTAACTTTATCCTTACTTTTCTCGTGTCTCAGGGTTTCTATTGCTACAACAAAATACTATGACCAAAAAGCAAGTTGGGGAGAAAAGGAGTTGTTTGGCTTACATTTCCGCACTGCTGTTCATCACTGTCGGAAGTCAGGAAACAGGGCAGTACCCTGGAGGCAGGAGCTGATGCAGAGGCCATGGAGGGGTGCTGCTTACTGGCTTGCCCCTCAAGGCTTGCTCAGCTTGTTTTCTTATAAAACCCAGGACCACGTGCCCAGGGGTGACACTGCCCACAATGGTCTGGGCCCTCTTCCATTGATTGCTAATTGAGAAAATGCCTTAGAGCTGGATCTCATGGAAGCATTTCCTAAGCTGAAGCTCCTTTCTCTCTGATGATTCTAGCTTGTGTCAAGTTGACACAAAACCAGCCCGTACACCTAGTCACTCTTTATAATTGGTCCTTTCTCCCTATTTGTTTCCATGAACATGGGTAAATGGTCTTCTATTCTCCATGGGATGCATTCCAAGACAGACCTGCAGTAGATGCTGAAACCAGGGATTCCACTGCCTCTGTGCATTTTCACAGTGTGCGTGGGCGTGCACACACACACACACACACACATACACACACACACACACACACACACACGTTCATATTGCCTTTCCCATTTTCACTAAGCACTTAGGTCCTATGGCTGTCATATCTGCAGTTTGATAGTCGAAACACTGGAATTCTTCACCCTCACAATGTTGTGGGCAGAGGAGCTAGTCTTACTCTGTATCTTCCTTAGTCAACAGCGTTAGACTTTTCACAGGTAGGTAGCATTTATGCCTCTCCTTAGCACATCCCAATTACCAGCATCACTATTTTTGCACATTGGAGACATTGCTCATTAAAATCAGGGTCACTTAAGAATGAACACTGGGCCAGGCTGCTACTCAAAGGATGATCATTCAGGCTCTTGTTAGATAAAGAACACCACACTGTTCAGAATGGTGTGCAACTGAAACCATGAATCATTTAGTTCTAGAATTTTCCATGTAAAGTTTTTTAATATAGTTGTCAACTTGTACATAAAAGCACAAAAAGATCCTCAAGATGGCGGTGCCCAGCAAGCATTGTATCTTATCTACTGCATGGAGACCAAGGACTTGAATGGAGCCACAGACTGTTAAATCCAGAGACCTTTAGGTGAGTGGGGTCCCACACAGTGCAGACCACCAGCGGGCCTGGCCCTGGGTCAAGTAACAGTCCACGGAGGCCCTGAACTCACTCTCTGGATGCTCATACAGAACCTATCTGTGGGCTGCAGCTGGTAGATAAAGCCTGAATTCAGTGTGCAGGTCAGTACTGGAGCCCCTGGCCTGTGGAAGTCACAGGGAAACAGGGGAAGGCTGTCCTTGGTCCCATCCACCCACCTCATGCAAATTTGCTGAGGACCCCACACTGCATGGAAACACAGGCCACTGGATCCACCTAGCTCGGAGAGAGCACGCACAACCCACGGTGCCAAACCAGGCCAATATTGGAACAGAGCACAGGATACTGAGCTGCTTGGGTCTGCCTAGCTCAGAGAGAGCAGCAATACACGGGTCATACAGGGCCCACATTGGAACAGGGTGCAGAGGACAGAGCTTGGACACTACACACAGTCCCGGCAGGATCTCCCACTCTCTAGGGAAAGGCTGGACACTCCAGAGGTGTCTATATGCTGGTCTAAAAGGTGTACATAGCTCAGTGGGTCTGAGCTGGGCGAGGTCTGGACTACAGGTCCACGGGAAGTGCAGGCAACTGGGAACATCTTGCCCAGCCAGAGCTTGCCAGCCTTGATCTGAGACCCCATAACAGCTGGCCTAAATCACAACACACATGTGAAGGGGACCAGTCAGAAGCCTACCTCTGCTGACCCAGCCCAGAGCCTAAGGTGTAGAACAAAGTCTCCAGGAGAGGACACTAGGTCACCTGATCCTCCCTGATCCTCACAGGCAAGAGCACGTGACCAATAATCCTTCACCAAGTACTAACTCTCAACAACCAGTGAAGGAAACCAGAAGCCACATCCCATTAACAGAAACAGCAAAATGTCTAAAGACAGCGTAAGAACGCAAACAACAAAGAGCAAAACAGCTCAGCACCTCCAGATCCCAGTTATCTCAAAGAAAACAACCCAGAGAACCCAAACATAATCAAAATACAAGAAAATGACTTCAAGTTCTTAGTAAGGAAGATGATAATGGAAGAAATGAATGAAATCTGTAAACAACTGCAGGAGGATACATCCAAGCAGGTGGAGGACATAAAAGAGTCATATAGAGAGGCTCTGGAAGATTTTCAGGAAAATACAAACAGACATATGAAGGAAATCAATAAAACACTTCAAGATCTGAAGACGAAAACAGAAGCTATGATAAAGGAACACACAGAAGAAAAACATGACCGAGAGACCATAGAGAAGAAAGCGACCAACAAAGAGATGGCCTTCTCAAACAGAATCCAGGAAATGGAGGAAGGAATTTTGGGACTTGAAGATGCAATCATAGAACTCAAAACAACCATCAAAGAAAATGCTAAATCAGACAGGTTCCTGACACAGAACATCCAAGAAATCAAGGACACCATGAAAAGAAGAAACCTGAGAATAACAGGCATTGAGGAAAGAGAAGACACCCGATTCCATGGCCCAGAAAATATTTTCAACAAAATCATAGAAGAAAAATTTCCCAATCTGAAAAAGGAGATGCATATGAACATACAAGAGGCTTACAGAACACCAAATAGAATAGACCAGAAAAGAAAATCTTCCCGCCACATAACAATAAAAACACAAAATATACAGAACAAAGAAAAAATATTAAAAACTGCAAGGGAAAAAGGGCAGAGTAACATACGATGGCAAACTTATCAGAATTACACTCAACTTCTCAGCTGAGACCATGAAAGCCAGAAGGGCCTGGACAGAGGTCCTGCAAACCCTAAGAGACCATAGATGCCAGGCTAGACTACTGTACCCAGCAAAACTATCAAGAACCATTGATGGAGAAAACAAAAATATTCCATGACAGGAACAAATTCAAACAGTACCTATCCACAAATCCAGCATTACAGAAGTTACTAAAAAGAAAACTCCACCACACACGGAACAGTTACAACCAAAACTACACAGGAAATTGACAACTACACCATCACAAAAATCAAACCTCACAAACTCTTGACTGTAACAAACATCAAAATGAAGGGACTTAACAGTCACTGGTCATTAATATCTCTCAACATCAATGGTCTCAATTCTCCAATAAAACGACATAAACTCACAGACCAACATTCTTCTGCATCCAAGAAACACATTTCACCCATAAAGATAGACATTACTTCAGGGTAAAAGGCTGGGAAAAATATTCCAAGCTAATGGTCAGAAGAAGCAAGATGGTGTAGTTATCCTAATATCTAATAAAATAGACTTTCAACCAAAATTAATCAAAAGGGATGAGGAAGGACATTTCATATTCATCAAGGGTAAAATCAACCAAGATGACATCAAAATTCTGAACATCTATGCTCCAAATACAAGGGTACCCATATTTGTAAAAAAAACAAAACAAAACAAAACAAAACATTATCAAAGATTAAACCACTCATAGATCCCAACACATTCATAGTGGGAGACTTCAGCACCCCACTTTGGATGAAGGATAGGTCATTGAAACATAAACTAAGTCAAGAAATAATATCATTAACCAATGCCATGAATCAAATGAATCTAACAGATGTTTACAGAACTTTCCACCCAAACACAAAAGATTATACATTCTTCTCAGCACCCCATTGAACCTTCTCCAAAATTGATCACATAGTAGGTCACAAAGCAAGCCTCAACAGATATAAGAACATTGAAATAATACCTTATACTTATCAGATCACCATGGTCTAAGGCTGGACTTCAACAACAACAGAAATAACAAAAAGCCTACTCACACATGGAACCTAAACAACTTTCTACTTAATGGTAAGTGGGTCATGAAAGAAATAAAGGAAGAAATAAAAGACTTCCTGAAATTCAATTAAAATGATGGAACAACATACCCAAATTTGTGGGACACATTGAAAGTGGTGCTAAGAGGAAAATTCATAGCACTAAGTGCCTTTAAAAAGAAATTTGAAACATCCCACATAAGCAACTTAAAGACACATCTGGAAGCCCTAGGGAAAAAAAGAAGCAGAAACACCAAAGAGGAGTAGACAGCTGGAAATAATTAAACTCACGGCTGAAATCAATAAATTAGAAACAAAGAGAACAATTCAAAGAATCAACAAAACTAGGAGCTGTTTTTTGAAAAAAATCAACAAGAGAGACAAACCATTAGCCAAACTAACTAAAAGACAGAGAGACACTATCCAAATAAACAAAATCAGAAATGAAAAGGGAAACATAACAACAGACATGGAATAAATACAAAGAATCATAAGATCCTACTTTAAAGGCATATATGCCACAAAATTTGAAAATCTAATGGAAATGGACAATTTTCTTGATCGATTCCACTTCCCAAAATTGAAACAAGATCAGATAAACAAATTAAATAGTCCTATTTCGCGTATAGAAATAGAAATAATCTTGTAGGTTTCTAGGATCCTACAAGAAGAAAATTGTGATAGGCAGATTTGGGCCTGGGGTCCCACTCAAACTACAGCACCAGCCAAGGACAATACAGGCTATAAACTTCAAACCCCTACCCAGATCTAGCCAATGGACAGGACATTCTCCACAGTTGAGTGGAGAGTGGGGTCTGACTTTCACACGTACTCTGGTGCCTCATATTTGACCACGTCGTCCGAATGGGGAGACCTGGTGGCACTCAGAGGAAGGATAGCAGGCTACCAAGAAGAGACTTGATACCCTATGAGCATATACAGGGGGAGGAAGTGCCCCTCAGTCACAGTCATAGGGGAGGGGAATAAGAGGAAAACGGGAGGGAGGGAGGAGTGGGAAGATACAAGGGAAGGGATAACCATTTAGATGTAATATGAATAAATTAATAAAATAAAATTTGAAAAAAGAAATAGAAGCAATCATTGATAGTCTCCCAACCAAAAAAAGTCCAGGGCCATATGGTTTCAGCACAGAATTCTATCAGACCTTCAAAGAGGAGCTCATCCCGATACTCTTCAAGCTACTCCAAAAGATAGAAATGGATGGAACATTACCAAATTCTTTCTATGAGGCCATAATCCTCACAAACACCCAACAAAAAAGGAGAACTTCAGACCAAATTATCTTAAGGACATAGATGCAAAGATACCCAATTAAATACTTGCAAAACAAATACAAGAACATATCAAAGATATCATTCATCGTGACCAGGTAGGCTTCATTCCAGGCATGCAGGGATGGTTTAATATATGGAAATCCATCTATGTAATCCACCGTATAAACAAACTAAGAGAAAAAAACCACATAATCATCTTCTTAGATGCAGAAAAAGCATTTGACAAAATCCAACACCCATTCATGTTTAAACTTTTAGAGGGATTGGGCATACAAGGCACATACCTAAACATAATAAAGGGTATCTATAGCAAGCCAATAGCCACCATCAAATTAAATGGAGAGATACTCAAGGAAATTCCCCTAAAATTGGGGATCAGACAAGGCTGCCCATGCATATCTCTTCAATAGAGTTCTTGAAGTTCTAGCCAGAGCAATAAGACAACAAAAGGAGATCAAGGAGATCTAAATGGGAAAGGAGGAAATCAAATTATCCCTATTTGCAGACGATATGATAGTGTACATAAGTGACCCACAAAATTCCACCAGAGAACTTCTTCAGCTGATAAATACGTTCAGCAAACTGGCTGGATACAAAATTAACTCAAAAAAGTCCATAGCCTTCCTATATACAAATGACAATCATACAGAGGAAGAAATTAGGAAATCTACACCCTTCACGTTAGCCACAAGCAATTTAAAATATCTAAAAGTAACTCTAACCAAGCAAGTAAAGGACTTGTTTGAAAAAAACTTTAAGTCTCTGAAGAAAGAGACTGAATATGACTTGAAAAGATGGAGGGATCTCTCTTGTTCATAGATTGGGAGAAATAACATAGTAAAAATGGCCATCTTACAAAAAGCAATTTACAGATTCAATGCAATCCCTATCAAAATACCTACACAATTTTTTAAAGATATTGAAAGTTCAATTCTCAACTTTACATGGAAATACAAAAAAAAAAAAAAAACAGAATAGCTAAAACAATCTTATACAATAAAAGATCCTCAGGAGGAATCTCCATACCTGATCTCAAGCTGTACTATAGAGCAATAGTAATTAAAACAGCATGGTACTGGCACAGCAATAGGCTGGTTGATCAATAGAATTGAATTGAAGACCCAGATATGAATCCATACATCTGATTTTTGACAATGAAGCCAAATCTATTCAATGGAAAAAGGATAGCATCTTCAACAAATGGTGCTGGTCTAACTGGATTTCTACATGTAGAAAATTGCAATTAGACCCATACTTGTCACAATGCATGAAACTGAAGTCCAAGTGGATTAAAGACCTCAACATAAAACCAGAGACACTAAATTGGTTAGAAGAAAAAGTGGGGAAGAGCCTGGAACACATTGGCACAGGAGACAACTTCCTGAACAGAATACCAACAGCCCAGGCCTTAAAGTCAACAATTAATAAATGGGACCTCATGAGGCTGAGAAGCTTCTGTAAGGCAGGAGACACTGTCAACAGAACAAAGTGACAGCCTACAGACTGGGAAAAGATCTTTACCAACCCTGCATCTGACAAAAGTCTAATATCCAAACTATATAAAGAACTCAAGAAATTAAACACCACCAAACCAAATAATCCAATTGAGAAATGGGGCTCAGAATTAAACAGAATTCTCAACAGAAGAATATCAAATGGCTGAGAAACACTTAAAGAAATGCTCAATGTCTTTAGTCATCAGAGAAATGCAAATCAAAATGACTCTGAGATGCCATCTTACTCCCATCAGAATGGCCAAGATCAAAAATTCAAGCAACACTACAAGCTAGCGATGATGTGGAGAAAGAGGAACACTCCTTCATTGCCGGTGGGAATGCAGAATAGTGAAGCCACTTTGGAAATCTATCTGGTTCTATCTCAGAAAACTGGGAATAGGGCTTCCTCAAGACTCAGCTATGCTACTCCTTGGAATATACCCAGAAGATGCTCCAGCATGCAACAGGGACATATGCTCAGCCATGTTCATACCTGCCTTATTCACAATAGCCAGAACATGGAAACAGCCTAAGTGTCCCTCAGTAGAAGAATGGATAAAGAAACTGTGGTACATTTACACTATGAAATACTACTCAACTATTAAAAACAAAGAATTTCCAAAATATGTGGACAAATGGATTGAACTACAAATGATCATGAGTGACCTAACCCAGAAGCAGAGAGACTCAAATGGTATATACTCACTTATAACTGGACACTAGCGCAAGGGGCATGTCTCATGAAAGTCTTCACTTACCAGGAAAGTGGGATAGAGGTGAGGACATCCTACTGGGACTCTAAGTGAGAGAAATATAGGAGATAAGGAAATAGATGGATCCAGAGGATCCTAGAAACCTACAAAAAGAACACTATGATGGGCGGATCTGGGCCCAGGGATTCTGCTCTATCGATGGCACCAACCAAGGACAACACATGCAGTCATCATCAAACCACTACCCAGATCTAGCCAAGGAACAGAACATTCTCCACAGTTAAGTGGAGACTGGGGACTGACTTTTACATAAACTCTGGTGCCCCATATTTGGCCATGTCCCCTTGATGGGGAGGCCTGATGGCACTCGAAGAAAGGATAGCAGACTACCAAGAAGAGACTTGATACTCTAGAATCATATTCAAGGGGAAGAGGTCCTCCTCAGTCACAGTCATAGGGAAGGAGAATGGGGTGAAGGTAGGAGGGAGGGATGAGAGGATGCATGGAATGGGATAGCAATTGAGATATAATATGAATGATTTTATTTTTTAATTTAAAAAAAAGCATAAAAAGTGAAACTAGAGAAGGAGGAAACTGTAATTGACCTAGGGTGAAAGCCGAGGAAGGAGACCTGTTACTTGCCTAACATTTTGTATTCTTTAGTTCTTCATAAACTAATTTTTCTCTTACATCACACTCTTCAAAAGTTATATTAGATTCTAGAGATGATAACACTGGTCAAAAAACAATCAAACTGCGCTCAAGGAACAGCAAACCCTGAGGCACAGGAGTTCCAGGATGAAATCACTATGCCAGCACTAGTTACTTTCCTGTGGTTGTAACATAAGACTCAACCAAAAGCAACTTAGAAAAAAGATCCTTACTTTACTTTTAAGTTCCAAAGGGGACATAGGCTGTTATGGTCAGGGAGGAACAGCAGCAGAGGCATGAGGCATGCCTGGCAGTCATGAATCAGGGTGGTAGCATTTAACCCACACACAGGAAGCAGAGAGGGAGAACAGGAAATGTGACTGGGGGATAAAACCTCAAAGAAAGCTCACTCACTCACTCACTTACTTACTCACTCACTCACTCACTCACACACAATCCCGCAGCAAGTTCCTCTTCCTAGAGCAGTGGTTCTCACTCTCCCTAGTGCTGTGACCCTTTAATACAGTTCCTTGTGTTGTCATGACCGCCAACCATAAAATCATTTCATTGCTACTTCATAACTGTAATTTTTCTACTGTTATGAATGGAAGGTAGCTCATTAGAAATTATTAGGAGCAGATGGTATGGGATTGGGGCATGGTACAGGAAACCTGCCCCAACACGGGCTGTAGTTTAGGGGATTAATATTTGCCCTGCTCAAGGACAACTAAGGCTGTTTTAAAATATAACAGTTGTCTATGTTTCTAGTGGGTTAAAAAATACCACCATAATAATAATTACAGGATGGATAATAGCATTATTAAGCCATACTGCTAGAATAGGGACAACATATAGGTGCTCAACTAAATTCAATTATTCACACTCTTAAAAATAATATTTTGTCATAGTTGCCAGGGGGAATAGCTCCCTGTGAGATATCCGAAACTTAGAATCTACTTCAGACAGATGGGAGACAAACTGAGCAGAGTTACCAAAACAGAGCTGACTGCCTCTAACTAATCTGCCATCCCTTCCCAGCAAACATAAGCCATTTCCCAAGCCTTAGATATTGAAAAGAAGGAGAGGATGAATGTTTTTTTAAAGCAATGATGTTTTACCCTCCAAACCTCTCAAGGTTCGAAAAGCATACATATTAACTTAACACATGTGTGTCCATAGGCCAGAGCATTTCACAGGCCCTGCTCCTTGCTGCTTGCGGGCTCAACTTTCACAGAACAGAGATGGCTACAGACACATGGCAGGTTGGAGAGGCAGAACTAGGAGGCTGGCAGTCTTCTAGACCTACCTGGGAAATGGAGTTAACCACCTACAATAAAAGATACTGCTATGGTCCCTTTCCAAGGCTCCACGGCAGAAGGCCCCTGGATCTTTTTTGGCTTTGTTTTGGCTGTTGCTATGGATTTGTTTGCAATGTGCTCAATGGTGCACATGCTTCTCCATACCCTCTCTAAGAAAGCTCAGGGAGAAAGACAGAATGCTAAGAGTCATGAGGCTAAGTTATCAACAGTAAGAAGGGAAAAAGGAACAGAACTCTTCTCCATAGAGTTGATAGCGGTTGGACTTCAAAAGCTCTTTCTGGAAAGGGACAACCTACATGATTTAACAATAACTGAATTCCAAGTAATGATGGACAGGGCTTCACTTATTGAAGCCTATATTGGCACGACTGACCCAAGACTTAGAATTTTCTTGTTTCCTTGCTTTATTTTTGCCTAAGACTTTTAAAGATTTTGACTGAAATTGAGATGAAAATTTGCACAGGGCGGTGGTAGCATACACCCTTAATCCCAACACAATGGAGACAAAGACAAATTAATCTCTGCGAGTTCTAGGCCATCCTGGTCTATGCTGTAAGTCAGGGTATAACCACCTGCTGAGATGATAACCTACTTACAAAGACAGCCTAGGTTTCAAAATGACAAAATTTTCCTTAAAATTACTATGTAAGTTCCTTTTTCTTAATAATGGATTATATGACCTTACTGATCTAAAAGATGGATACACATCAATCAGGTTTATGTAAGGAAAAATGATGTCGTACTAATCTATAAAGATCAGCCAATCTCCTTGAAAGTGGGGCCTCCATGGGAAAACTGGTGCCAAAGAGTAATCTGGCCTAAGAGATATGTTCTGTTGGTCAAAGTAAGGACCCAAGGTTGGGCAGGGAGACAGACATGCAAGCTGCTGCCTACCACATCCAAAAGCTTTTGTATGCTGACTGACTTGCAGTGTCACTGCTCTGGCAGCAGGCTTGTCCCTCGAAATGTGAGCCATTTTCATGGGGGACAGGTGGAAGTCATGCCTGATACAAATAGACACAGTGGACTTACAGGTAACAACTACATGTCAGTCTAGTTAGGGCCCAGAAACTCAAAGGCTACAATTCATATGTTTAAAAGATAAAAGTGTCCATCCCCTATGGAGAGAAGAGGTGAGATGTAAAAACTCAGGTACAAGATGCCAAGGGTATGCATAAACTGTAAAATAAAATGGGAGTTTATATAAAGTTTATGTAAAGCCTTTTCTTTTGCTCAGAGTAACTGGCCTGTCTCTAAAGGCGATGTGTTTTCTCTGGAAACTAATAGCAACCTAGCCTATACATCAGGCCATAGAGCCTATAGAAGGACATTTAGAACTATACCATCTTGTTTTGATTTCAATTAGATAATGTTTATATGTTCTTTGGTAATGATAATATTATACTTCCTCTTTGAAAAACGATCAAAATGAAACAGAGCTGGATAAAAAGACTGCTAACTTAAGTCAGTCTATACTTACATGAATTCAAACTGCAGAGCAAGCAGGTAACTTATATTGCTAATCCCACCACGTGTGTATAGCTCTGAGACTGGCTGGGACATGAATGTCTATGCATAGACAAGGCTTCTTGTTGGCTAAAGAATCCCTGTGACTTATTATTAGATGCCATTCTTTGTATGGCATGAATGAATATTTACAGATATCTTTCTTCTGCTCATACAAAGAACAGAGAACTAGCATTAATTGTTCTGCACATCCTGCACACCTCATACATTTATAGTTTTAGGACTGTATAATGCTTGTGAGAAATTATGTTTTCAGAACATAACCTGACACTAAAGCTGGACCAGACCCGACAGAATTCATTCCTCTCAGAGCATGGTGGATGCTGACATCTTGCATCCTTCATGCTCCAACCCCCAAGTGCTTTAGTTGCTGTTTCTCATCAGAACAAGACAGCTTCAAAGAAAGCTCCTAATCCTAGTTGGTCCAGCATTTCAGACTGTCCCACACAGGACTTCAATTAAGCCTAACAGGCTATAGTGAGACACCAATCCCAATACATCTTTAAAGACACAAGTGATGGGGAAGGACAAAGGAGTAGATTTGGTCAGTCTGTGTTGGAGAGAAAAAAGAGATCATTTATCTCAAGTCTGTGTTTGGGTTACTGATATGAGTGTTATACTTAACAGGGAGGACTGAAACAATGGACAATAAAACATAATGGGGCAGTCTAGGGTCAGGCAGTCTAGGGTCTCAGTTCTGGTTCTAAACTGTGGTATGAAGAAATCCTTTCTGCTTGAATAGACAGGTTGGTTTTCAGGAGATGGCTACTTATGTTCCAGGGTGCAGCCTTACCAGGATGCACAACTGCCAACATCTGGAGGTCCTTCTGTGCTCATTGATCCATGGTTTGGGACCATAACTTACTTCTGTGCCTTCAACTTGACTGGACAGACATTCTTGCATACTTACATACAGAGGCAAGCAGGTAACCCAGAGGGAGGGGGACAAATGGGGGATGAAGGCATGCCTTTGCTGCCTTGTGGACCCAAGAGATCGGCCAATGCTCTTTTTCAAAAGCCAGTTTCCATGATAGCTGCTATTATAGGAATTAAATCACTAGTAGATAACTTCATTTAAATTTGTTTGTCAAAAGAAGTAAAGAATGTCTCCAGGGCTGTTAACTGAATAAAATGTAAGAAATAAAAAGGAAGGACATGACCGCTCCTAGGTGTGGTGGAGGAGGTTTATGGTAGGCATGAGGGAGTGCATAGGCAGGGGCAGGGACATAAGAGCCACTCCAGAGAGGACAAGACCCTGAGCCAGATCAGGAGTGAGGGCATGGGAGAGAGGAAAGGAGCCACGGACCAAGAGGGGTAGCTTGTGCCAAGAGATTGACCAAGACACTGGCCGAAGCAAAGCAGCTGAGTTACATAAGAGCCAGAGGAGCTGCAGGGAGTGAAGTGAGCGGTAGGGCTAGGGCACTGGTATTCCAGCCAGGAGGGGCCTTTTAACAGGCAGAGACTTAGACGCTAGAAGAACCTGGCAGACACCAACTGCTTTGATAGGCTAATGGGTACCTCAGTTTACCATTTGTCCTAGGATTGAGCCCTAATACTAACATGTCTGGCCTGTGTTCTATATAAAGCCTCTGTTCTCATAAGTCATTCAAGGAAAATAAGACAGAAAAGGGCTATCAGGTAAGGGAAGGGATAGAGAACGGTACAGACATCATGAGAGCACATGGGAGTAGGAGAATATGAACTAGATTGGGGTAAAGAAGGTTAATCAGAAAAGCTTCAAAAAAGTGTTCCAAAAGGAAAGGACTGTTTCAAAGGGAGGAGAGGGAAAAGTGAAGATGAAAGCAAGAAGGTTTAAGCCAGTTTCACAGAAAGAGCTCAGTCACAAGAAGATTGATAAAAAGTGAAACAATAAGATGACATCTGTATGATTACATTTACTATAATTAAAGGGGATTAGGATTTTTCTAGGATCAGATTTTTTGTTTCTTTATTTGCTTGTTGTGGTTTGTGTGTGTGTGTGTGTTTATTTTTATTTTATTTTATTTTATTAATTTATTCTTATTACATCTCAATGGTTATCCCATCCCTTGTATCCTCCCATTCCTCCCTCCCTCCCTTTTCCTCTTACTCCCCTCCCCTATGACTGTGACTGAGGGGGACTTCCTCCCCGTTTATATGCTCATAGGGTGTCAAGTCTCTTTTGGTTGTTGTTTTTCAAGACAGGGTTTCTCTGTGTAGCCTTAGCTATCCCTGAACTCACTGTGTGTAGACCAGGCTGGTCTCAAATTCACGGAGATCCTGCCTCTGCCTCCCAAGTCCTGGGATTAGGGCATATGTTACCGTGCCCAGCCCAGATTTTTATTTAGATACTTTTTTCATTAGACAATCTGCTCTAGACAGTTAAAAAAGAAGCTTTTAAAATAAAATAATGATAATACAAATACATTAATAATACTAGTACTAGTACTACTACTACTACTGCTGCTGCTGTCTAAAAGGCCCAAGGCGAAGCCCTAGTGACAGCCTTAACTCTAGACAATAGTGAGTCTCCCAATCAGAGAAGATCCAAACCCTCTGAAAACCCCAGGCAAAAGAGGACTCTGAAGGATTCCCAGCCATGAGAAATCAGGGACGTGGAAACAAGAGTGTCTAAAGCGGGTCTTAAAGACTAGGGTAAAGTAGGCTGGCATAAGACACAAGAGTTTGCTACCCCAAAGGGGAGGGGTTGCTAATTACCCCTGATGATAGTTGCCCTTGAGGACTGAAGCTGCTCAAGGATGCTCAGAGAGAACCTCTCGAGCCACTACAGACATCCATCAAGAAGCCTTGAGTAACTCTTGACCACTACAGACAACCATCAAGAAGCCTTGAGTAACTCTTGACAGGGCAAGTGACGTAAAAACTTCCTTCTTTTCAAAAACAGGACTTCCTTCTCTCCTTTACTTGACAATCTTTTCTAAATGATCTTGTCATATGTAGTGCTGATGAGAACCCCCAAACTAAAAGATCCACTGCACCTTTAACATGAATACTCGGAGATGTAATTTCTCTGAAGCTTTTTCATTCTTCCTAAAGCTCTTGTCTCTTTGTTGAGAAGAGATGGAAACCCTGTGCAGGGCCTTGTGGTACCTTGCTGGTCTGTATATAATGCTTCTCTTTCCCATGTCTAAAGCCCAGTGGGAAATATTGATTAGGCCAAGGTCTGAAGCTTTTCCTCAAAAACCAATTCTTCCCCATTAAGTAGACTGAAATAGCCATACTTTTTAAACTCCAAGTCCAATTCAAACTGCTTGGCTTACCATTCTTCAATCAAAGGACACTTCCCTTGGAAACAGTATGTCTTAGATAAGAGTGTATGTCTTTGAATGGACTTATCCCCATAGTAAGGTGACTGTTCAGTTTACCTGTACAATGTGGCCACAGGGATTCAGTGGTTGGTCTGACCTGCTTGAAAATGCAGCAGCTAAAGACTTAAAGTCCCTGATTTTTTGGGGAAAAAAAATCAAGTTATTTTGAAAAGAAAAAAGAATACAGGAAGTTATAGATTTTATAAGAATGCAATGTTTAGTGAGTATGAAATAGATTTTTGGTACAGAAGCTTAAAAACAAAAGGTACTGCCTCTAGATTAAAAAAAAAAGTTTTGTCCTAGAAGGTAAAGACTATTCCAAAGCAAAGAGAAAAGTGAAGAAAGCAGAAAGCTTGAGCCTGTCTCATAGAGAGGGCTATGTCACCAAAAGATTGACAAAAGATGAAAACTAAAGATAACAAGTTTACAATTAAAAATATCTTCTAAGAATTGGTTGAATTTTGTCTGCCTTAATAAAAGGTTCAAATCTCCCCATGAAGGTGGAAATTTGGGGACAATCTTAACTCCAGGACAAAGAGCTCTGACCTCTAAAAGAAATATTCTCTGACAGTTTAATTAAAAGACAGCACAGAGACATTGCAGCCTGGTACGCTGGCCTCAGAGCTAAGCCACTTTAAGAGGTACCCAGGCAGATCTCTGAAACCCTCTGGTAGCCCAGTAAACCACAAGGTTTCCAAGGCTGAAGAAGTTACTTTTACCAGCCCAAGCCTTGAGAATTCCCAATATGAAAGTCCTTTGCCTTTCACATAGCATAAAAATAAAGCATAAAAGGGAGATCAAATGCTGAGGGAAATTCTCAGGCCAGAAGTTCATTCTTCTGAGCAGTTGGACCCTACAACATGTGCGAGGCCAGGACCTTCACAACCTGTAACAGCTACAGCTACGGCAGCAGATGAGACAGCTAAACTCACTCTGGGACACTCGGTAGAGGTCCTAACACCTCACCAAGTTCATAGCATCTCTGAAACCAAAAGATACAAATGATTAACTGTCTAAAACCAAGCACTTTGTTGGAACCATCAAAAACCATCTTTAAGGTGTTCCACATGTTAAGCCTCATTTCCTCAAGTTCTGGAAACAATTAGCTCACTCCTGTGTGGAGTGATTAGGTCACAGGTCTAAGGCAGTGGGTCCTCAAGAAGCTCGTGTGCAACTATTTATGGGTGAAAGTAGCTATACAAACCTGGGAACTCACAAGCCGGAATGCAAAGGTGGCTTCCAGAAGATGAGAAAGGCTGCACACCTGCCTCTCAACACCTCAGCTCACAAACTGAGCTTATCAACTTACCTGAAGCTCTCTAACTGTGGAAAAAAATGAGCCAATATTTATTTATGTTGACTCTAAACATGGTTTTCTGGTTCTTCATGTTCATATGGTTGTATGGAAAGAGAGGACTTTTAACAGAAAAAAAAGTTCTCAATAAGCATAGTCCTGAATTTTATTTCTTCTCTAAGCCAATTGGTGACCCAAGTGGATAGAAGTGATGCAAAATAAGAGTCATCAGAAGGACAGTTATGACATCAAGGAAATAGACTAACAGACACATGTGCCAGACACACAGCACTTCAGAAGACAACAGTGATGCCTTTTCTACCACTCTCTGGGGGTAAACCAAAGCCCATCTTAGACAGAAGCAGGGCTCAGAGAAGAAATGGGCCCCTCATCAAGGATGGAGATAAAAATGGCTGGTGGTGGACTCAAAGTGGACGTAAGATTCTGTTGTCCAAAGAAGGAAGTAAGAAATTTCATGGCCCGTGTCACTGGGGAAGAGACCTACTCTAGCCACTCATGCTTTTGTTGCTGTTATTGTTGTTTTGTTTTCAACACAGGGTTCCTCTGTATAGCCATGGCTGTCCTGGACTCAGGACCAGACTGGCCTTGAACTCACAGAGATCTGCCTACTTCTGCCTCCTCGAAGTACTGGGATTATAATCATGTGCCACCATGCTTGGATTTTCCTTTTCTTTTTTTCTTTTCCTTTTGCCATTCATGCCTTTGAGAGAAAAACATTGAAGTTTATAACCAGAACCCATAATCAGGTCTTTTCATCGTTAGCTGTATATTAATGCAGGAAGAGAAGCCATGTAACCACTGTGTTCCACATTATACATAGGAGAGCTACCTAAATCCCATAAAAAGACAGCCAACTGGATTTTACTGAGATGTCTCTCTGTATATCTTCTAACATTTCCTGACAGCTGTGCAGTATGGATGGACACCTACCATACTTGAATAAAAACAAATAAACAAACAAAGGTCTTATTTCCTATACTAAAACTCTGTCTTCTAGCTGTCTACAACCTCAAGTTATCTTGCAGAAAGGGGTCTTACACCCGAGAAGACTGAAAAGCTCTCTTCAAGAAAAAGAAAGTCTCAACTTCCTAAAAGGAGCTATAAACTTATCCAAATTTGTAAACTGACTTTTTGTTTTGGTTTGCTTCATTGCTTTCCTTTCAGGTTCCATGGGTGTGATACATACTACACGACCACAACCTTATATCCCTTTGAGTTGTCCTACACTAGATTCCTTCCTAGAATCTATGCTGTCCGTGTGTGTGTGTGTGTGTGTGTGTGTGTGTGTGTGTGTGTACTTTTAAATAGCCCAATGGTTCTTACTTCTAAGCTCAGACATTAAGACAACATGGGAATTTGAAAGCCCTTGATATTCTGAGAGAGTCACAAGGGACATTGCACGATGATGAAAGTAGAATGTTGGGAATATATACCGGAGAACTGGGACAGCATGTGTCCTCGGTTCTCAAGGTTTACATACTCAGATGGAATCTATGTCACTCTCTGTTTAAGTTTTAATGACCTTCTAGCATCATTACAATGCATCCCTTGATTAAAATGCCCTGTTCTTTTCAATGCTAATCTTATTAATTTACACACAAGAATCTTCTTCATGAAATATCCTTGCTATTGATGTCAGGGATAATGACACAGTTTCCTGGAGATTTCCATTAAATTATGGGATCATACTCTGGTTTCCCAGCTCTCGGACATTCTCTTCTCCCCCTTAGGCCTAGCAGGTTGAGACATTGGGTACCTGCCATCATCAAATCTTAGGGAATCCAAACCCCACAGGAGGAAAGTGAGCTGCTATAGAAAGACAAAAAATTAGGGGACCGTGGAAAGAATACAGGACTCTCCCCAGGATTCTTGCTGAAGTCCCTCAAAGCTAAGTTTTTTCAGTAGATTCCTTGTGAAGGTTACCTACATAGAGAGAATACTCGTTATATAGAGAGACACTTGAAATAAGAATGTTAAAACAACAGTGAACTGTATTTAGGACCTAAGCATATATGACCAAATATGGACCATTTTTTCTCCCTTTCCAACTTCAAACCTGTAATATGCTGTGAATCTCCCTTCTGTGGCCTTTGGGATTCATGGTTTTAGCTCATCAGATGGCAACCATATCACCAGCACTGCAGAAACCACCTATGCTCCCATTCACTAAGAACAGAAAGCTTTTCCTAAGGACGCAGAGAAGCAACTGCAGAGGCCATTCCAATCCTATGCACAGCTATTGCTAAAACAATTAGGTACAATTCTTTCCTGAGAAGCCTACATCTGGGTGTATACTATCCTGCCCTTAAACGTTTAAATCTACAAAAACTATCTTGCCTTAATAAATTCTAATTACGCTCACCTGACTCATTCTCTATTCCTTTCTGGGGCTTAGTCAATAACTTCAACTTCACTTAGGCAGATGCCTCTGTAAAGAAGTCCCCAGGCTACTAGTGCCAATGTCTCTGCCTGAAGCCCCACAGTACTGAGTAGCCATGGAATCTCAGCCTTCAAGAGACAATAGCAGGGCAGTTTGAACCAGCCTGGGACAGAGTGAGCCAAGGGCATCATGAAGTACATTGTAAGATTCTGTTTCAAAACCAACAGGATCAGAGGGTATACCTTTGTGGTAGAGGGCTTGCCTAGTATGTACTAAACCTGGGCTTAATTAGCAATGTCTGTGCACATATCTTTGTTTATATTTATATTCTGTTATTCAGTTAAGCATTCCTAGTGTAACAAAAAGTGCGGATTGATTCTGTGAAATCTTAGGACAGCACTTTTACTCAAATGGTGAACTATTTTAGGTCAGGATAAAACATACTTAATAGCATTTAATTAAAAACAATATTTAAAACATGACTTCAGTTTGCTTGTTTTATTGCTATCACTTTTGAATTAGAGGAAATAAAACAACCCATTAAACTTGTATAGCTAGCAAGAAAAATGGGTAGGCAGTCTTAATCAATTTTAAAGAAAATTAAATGTTAAACTAAGACTCATAGAAGCCACGTCTCAACTTATTTTTAAAAATTCATGGCTTTCCCAGGAAGCTGATTAATTGAGAAGGAAACTAAGATCCATCAATGTGAGTTCTGGGTGTGTTCTTGAAAGAGGCTCCTCAACATATCTGTGCATCCATGTTCACTGCAGCAGAACTCACCACAGTCCAGTTACAGAAACAGCCCAGTGTCCATAAACAGATGATAGCATCCCTGGCATCTGTTTGTTCATTTTTTCAGTAAGTGATTTATTATTTCAGTTAGAAATACTGTAAAAAGCCCAATGGGAACACTAATATTCATCTTCTTTTTAATTTTTGTTTTTGAGACAGAGTTTCTCTGTGTAGCCTTGACTGTCCTGGACTCTCTTTGTAGACCAGGCTGGCCTTGAGCTCACAGAGCTCCACCTGCCTCTGTCTCCCCCAAGTTCTGGGATTAAATCCATGTGCCACTGTGCACAGCTTAATATTCCTCTTCAAATGACACTTGAAGAAAAGATTGGGTGGAAAGTATGTTGAAGGGAAGTAAAGAAAAATGGCAATGTTTATAGCAAAGTTATCCTTTAGAAAGAAATAGAACACTCAAGGGTCTAGGTAAACTAAATTATTCCATACACACAGGAAGACATTTTGTAAAGAATTAATGGTAGCAGCTTTTGCAGAAGCCCCCTCACTCTAGGAGTCAAGTAGAAACTCCCCCAAGAGACCAGCATTGAGCAGTTCTATATAAAGCCCAACAGCATCCAAAGACCAGCAAACAGATGCAGAACACCTACTAGGAAGGGATGTCACATCTTTCAATTCATTGAGCTTCATGTGATGTCACATCAGCTCACGGTAGAACATGAGGTTGGGAGCCCAGGTTGGCAGCAGAAAGGTCAGTGCATGCCATCTGGTGAGAGTTCAATTATAACTCTCAAAACATATGACACACTCCTAACCTGTAGTAACCACACAATGAAAACGGGACTTTACTGTGAAGTATTTCCAATGTTATCGTTTCTTTTAAAGTCACACTGCATTAGAGGAGGTCCGAATTCATTGACCTGTATCATTGTCAAAGGAGAAAAATGCATACAAAGACACAGGGATAGACAAACAAGAAAGGAAGGGGGCCATCAAAGAGAGGCAGAGCTTATAAAAAAAATCTGGCACTACCCAAGGGACACTGTAGACACTTGATAGCTATGAACTGATGGAAAGCAGAGAAAGACCACTCCTAGGGTCTTCAGAGGAAGTGTGGATGCCTGATTTCAGACTGCAGCCTTATGGAACTGTGATAGAATGAATCTCAGATAACACGGTTTGCTATATCAGACTCAGGAAACTGAGCCATCCATTCCACTGACTCAATTTGGGACTCTCTTGCACTTCTCTCTGCGTCTGTTGATTTAAAGATTCCCAAAGGAGATGCTTTCCCTCGGAGATGAGTCTGATGTCCCACGGAAATGTAAGCCATCATCTCATCTCGGCTAGGGTTACTGGGTAACAGCATCAGACATCAAAACAAGGTTGGGCTACTGTAACCTTATGGGAAGAGGAAGCCAGGTCATCTGCTGAGGTCCCCTTGGGTCTTCCTTTCCTGAATGCTATGATGAGAATGTGAGGGCAGCTATCTTGTCTGAAAGAGGAGAGATTAGTAGCCCAAGTCCCCTCAGGATGATGGTCTGGTTGTGTCACACATCATCAACCAAGCTCAACAGAGGTGCAACTCAGAGAGAAACCTGTCTACACTCAGACTGGTGTCCATCTAAGGAGAAGGCAGAAATCTGTTGAAGCTTTAAGGTGAGCTATAAGAGTAAGGGCTATAACTTGTCCCAGCAGCCAGGTCCTAATTGCTAACTCCTCTGAGGAAGAGAAGCCGATCTGGGTCCCACAGGAGCCTCTTGCAGTTATTACACAAAGATGAAATTTAAGGGACAAGGCACAGACTACAGAGGATGCTCCAAGAACTGACAGGCAGATACCTTGTCAGGAGTACCCAGTTCATTTCCTAGCTGCAGCCCTTCACCCTGCAGAACCCCATCAACTTTGGGTGAAGACAACTCTGAGACAAAGCGATGCCTCTTTGAAGGGACAGCCTCTATCTTAATGTTTATTAAGTGTGCAGAATGTTTTAGTTGCCCTTAATCTCTTTGCTGCAGCTACACAGACCCTGGACATCTGAACATTTGTTAAATGAATTAGTACAATTAAACAAAGATTAACTAGATAATTCCGGCGCTTCATAACCCAGGAAGACCAGTGGCTTCTTATCCTGGTGGAGTAAAAAAACAACCTAGAAAACTGAGAAAATATCTTGGCATCTGTGCACCCCGCCCAAGTGATTCTGTCTTAATGGCTGCTTTTTGTGTGGGGCTAGTCATGGACACTGTATAAAACCTTTCTAAAATGACCTTGGGCAGTCACATTGACTACTGCTGAGAGTAAATAAGTCATGAAAACAAAAAGAGACGTGAAAATAAGTGAGCGGAAGAGGGATCTGAGTATTAACTCTTTGTCTATTGTTTGATTTTCCTCACACTAAGAGTCGAGGAACCCATCCATATTAAACAGTGTAACCTATAGGAAAGCATGTGTATGTCAGTGGCAAAAGGGTATATTACTTTTTAAAAAGGGGTTATATTAAACTCATCTTTGCCTCCAAGCACAGTAGATGATCTTTGTGCTAACTTTTTTGCCTGGCTATCTCTGTGTGCCTTGTCTTGGAGATTAGTACCACTTTTATTTGCCTAGTTCTTGTTCTGAAGCTCTGGCTTCCTGCAGCACACATTCACCTTTGATCTTGCTTACTTCCTGCCCTTGAAAGGAAGACAGCAATATCCTTTCTTCTGCTCCGATAGGTCATGCTGAGGGCTGACACTGAGGACTCCCTCAGAAGATTTACACATCCACAGTTTTTTTTTCCTATTAAATAGCTAGTGAGAAGCTATGGACAATGGAAACTAAAACCCTTCATCCTGGGAAAGATTTAACATCTTTCAATCACCAAACGGGGTAACTCTTTATTCAAAGTGAGTCTGGATCTCTCAGGCTTCTGTCAGAACACTGAGAGATACTAATGATAGTACATGGGAGCCTTAGAACGGCAGAGACATTTGCACCCTTTAAGGGAACAACTTTATCATGGGCAGAATTTTAATGAAATCTAGCTGTTTCCAGTCTGCTATGCTCTTCTATGACCTCGAACACCAGTCTAGCACCACCCCCAATCCCATGACTTCTGTTTTTCAATGTAAGTTTTCTCTGTGTAGTCCTGGCTACCCTGAACTTACTCGGGCCTCTAACTCATAGATTCACCTGCCTCTGCCTCTGGAGTGCTGGGATTAATGGTATGTCTCTCTTAGATTAACTGCTATGAGGTATGAAAGCCAAATGTTTACTGCATGTTTTTGAATTACTTTTTAATGCAATAAATTTATTTTTCAATTGGCTTTTGCAAAAGTTATAAAATAAAGGTTACTTACAAGATAATCATTTCCCAATATACATTTGTAATGGGGTGTGGTTATTCAGTTATGGAAGGTAGATGTGTCAGGAATGAAACATTTTTTAAAAAGAATTGCTTAGTGCCATCTGTCATATCATTCAGTAATGGATTCAAAGACAAAAAAAAATTTTAAAGACAGAAATAAGGTTGGCAAGTCAGCTCATGGGCTAAAGGCACTTGCTACTCCATGATGTAAGTCTCTCAATGGAAGTTTGACTCCTAGGACCCACTTAAAGGTGGAAGGAGAAACTGGACACCATAAATTGTCATGTGTGTATGTGTGTGTGTGTGTGTGTGTGTGTGTGTGCGTGTGCGTGTGTGTGTGTGTGAGTGTGTGTGTGTGTGTTTGACTGCCCCTCTTTCCCTCCCTCCCTCTCTGTTTCATAGTAAATTTTTTTTAATTAAAAAAAAAAAAAGAAAAGACACAAAAAGCCCTTAAGAGCTGTAAGCCCACCTAAAACTATAAAAATGAAGTCTGACCCAGTGTTCTTCTCTGTCTCTTGCAACTCTGTGGAAGCTTCTATCATGTTTCAGGTTAGTCTCATATATTTCCAAAGATCTACTCTTGGTCATTGTTTCTTTTTCTTTTCTCTTTTCTTTTTTGCAGACTGTTGCCAGCATTGACCTTAACTATCACACACATCCCAAGAAAAATGAAAATGCCCCCTAACAAGTTATTGGAAATCACTGAAATGCCCCTGGGTGGTGTCAATTTGGAAACCTGAGGAAGAACAAGCTTTCTTTAAAAACCAACAAGATCTCCACTTGCGACAAATCTGGTTTTCACATGCCTGATTATTCTTTAGTCCCATTGCTGGTTTTCTTTCTCTACTCTGATCCTCTTCATCAGACTAATAAAGACCCCAGTACATATAGGTTGGTCTTGAAAACCCAAAAGGGACAAATTGGAGTTCTGTAGAAACTGCCATACTGTGGGCCTCCAGCACACTCACTTTATGAGGCAGAGGGTCACTCCTAAACCTGCAGGTATGTACTATAATGTGCATGTCTGGTCTCTTCTGGGTTTCCAGGAGCTTCTCTTGGAAATTCATGACAAGATTCTTCAATCTTATATTATTCTGAATTTCTTTTACTGCAGATGTCATTCACTGAATACTTACAGAAAAAAAATGAGCAGGAATATTCATTTCCTCGTGAAATTGATATATACAATAATAAAAAGCATCGATTTCTCCAGCTAGTGACATAGAAAACATTTAGTATTCATGTACATTTGTGAATATACACATGGTATAAGCCAGAGTAAAAGTGTGTGTAAGTTTAACTTGTTTTCAGACAGAGTCTTACTGTATAGCCCAAACTGGTCTCAAATTAATGTATTTTCTGCCTCTGCCTCCTTAATGCTGGGCTCTAGGCATACACCATCACACCCAGCAGAAACACACTAATATCGAACGTTTTCCATGCCATGTAGAAGTGTAACCATTTGATTTTTGTCATACTTTTTAAAAACCAGTTCATTCAGCTTAATTCGCCCTTTCCCCCCTTTGAATTACTCATTGTACTTCCCTCTCTTATAAAATGCTTCAATTCTATTTGATGAATATATTCAAACCAACCATTCTTAACAGACATTCATGGAAACAATTACATTAACTGAACACTATGAAAGATCTTTCAAATTAGTGCAAAAAATTCACTATTAACATTACATGTATTTAAAACATTAATAAAGGCCAAACAGTTTACACAGCCGAAGCCTAAAAAGGAAAACAGCTCACCTTGTGAGAAGAGAACAGGATGAATTTTAAACCCTCCTCCATTCTTCAGCCGTTGGGGAAGTTGCTCAAAATGGTAAGCATCAAGGTAGAAATAAACTTTCAGAGCCTGCCGGCTTCCTTCTACTTGGTACGTAAGAGGGACATCTGAAATGACATTAAGCGCCATGTCATTCCCTGAAGTCAAGGATACAATATACAGTACATTTGGATCATATCAGTAATATGTTACATCTTTACCCCCCAAAAAATCTGAGATTTGCTGCAAAGTAATGTATGAAGAGCATTCCTGTATGTAAGACCCCTGAGGCCTGTGAATGGCCAAGCCCTACCTTGAGGTTGCTCTGATGGCCAGCCTACTCACCTTCCCCACAGACTAACTTCCATAAGACCCATTTCCAGCTCCTGGAGACACAGGTGGCAAAGTTCTTCCCAACAGGAAAAAAGGCCAATGATCAAGCCACAAAATCCCACCAATCCCAGGCCACCCTGGAAATCTGCATCCCTCCCCCCAACCCCTAGATAAAGCCTGTCTCCTGCTCAGTTCTTTGCTGCTTCTTACTGGGGCATAGGCAGCCACCCTCTTGTGTCTTTCCCATTAATGTCTTGTGAAAGGCTTATTGTGCAGTGTGACCTTGTGGTGTTCCTTGGCTCTCGACTACCAGTACAGCTTTCCCCTCAGAGCTATGACACTAACTCTGGGGAAACCTTTGCCCTTACATCTGTAACACTTATACTGTACATTTAGGCCCACATGACATATAAAGTGCTGTTCAGTAAAAGAGAATTAAATTAGAGTCTCACTAGCCAAAAGGATTGGCTTATTAGTGAGCTTAATATCAAATTCTGTAATGGAAATTTGGTCACACTTTGACATACCAGATGTCTCAGGAAACTAAAGGAGGGTCTCTCAGGGTAGCTGTCTCATTCATATTTAGTTAAAATGAGTCCATGGGGTACATTCCTTAAGTAGTATGTGAGAAATAGACTACATATCAACCACTTAAAAATGAACATGGGTTTTATAAGCTCTGTTCTCTGAGTATCAGATTAAAATGAACCATATTTGGTTGAGCTTGTGTTATAGTCACTAAAAATTATCTTTTCAAATTCTTGTAACTATTTACAAATACCTTAAAATTAATGGCTTTAAAAAAAATCAGCCAGCCTGAATGACTGAATGCTGTGTGTGTATATTTCACATTGCAACTGTAAATCCATTTTCTTTTACATGAATTGACAATATTTCTACCCCATTAAAAAATAATATAAAATCATTCTGAAAATAGTCAAATTAGAACACACATACTAACTAGTTTAAAATGAAGTACAAAACATATCTGGTACTTAATATATCTTTCTGATTAAACATTAGCACTTCAAATTTGTTTCCTGAAAAGAAACTGATAAAGAGTTCAAGTTGAAATGCCCTTTACCACACAGACAACAGGCTCCCTATTGATGTATTTAATTATGTATCCTGGCAAAGGAGACATGTTACTTATGTTCACTAGTCTTCTTTAATGCCACATCCTAGTGCCTATCCTGTTTCAGTAACTGTTTCATAGAGGCACATTAATGGCTTGATTTAGAAAATAATAAACAAATATTGGAGATTTAGAAGAATGCCTTTTTCATGATTGGGAAAAATATTTTATTTCTGGTTGTTAAAATTAAAAACCAGAACAAAAAACTCAGCATAACAAAACCCATCAAGCATGGCAGTTCGACCTGTACTGGAAGGTTGGGAGGTTCCAGCCTAATCTGGGCTACAGAGAAACAGATCAGGGAGACGGGGAGAGATAGAGATAGAGATAGATGAAGATAAAGAGGGAGAGACAGAAAGATAGAGGGGGACCAACAGAGACAGAATGAAGAAAATATGGATTTATACCTACTAAATATTTATATATTTTACATTTTATACCCGTCATATATGTCGATGTTTATTAAACTTTATGTATTTACTCATTGCCATCAATGTAACAAAATTGTGTGAGTGGATAATGCTATTGAAAGGATGATAATGATGCCACAAAGAAACATATATTACAGGCTGATGCAATATAAAGGAATTAAGGAGGTAAAATCTACTAAGAATGGGCAACATCTTGTTTACAGTGAAATATACTAAAATATGTACAAGATTCATGTGAGAAAAATAAAATTTCTCTCTCTCTCTCTCACACACACACACACACACACACAGAGAGAGAGAGAGAGAGAGAGAGAGAGAGAGAGAGAGAGAGAGAGA
>OU015743.1:79694959-79733909 GCA_907169655.1 Acomys percivali | reverse complement strand
ACCTGGAAGTTTATGGCAGGACTGAAAAAGAATCCTTTTTTATCGTCAAGGAATAGAGTTAAGAGAAAAGTTCCTAAATATAAACTGTTCAGTCTGTATGATGCTCTTCATATGCACATTTTCAGGGCTTTATGTTCTTTTTTTTATTTTTTATTAATTTATTCTTGTTACATCTCAATGGTTATCCCATCCCTTGTAGCCTCCCATTCTTCCCTCTTCCCATTTTCCCCATATTCCCTTCCCCTATGACTGTTCCTGAGGGGGATTTCCTCCCCCTGTATATGCTCATAGGGTATCAAGTCTCTTCTTGGTAACCTGCTGTCCTTCCTCTGAGTGCCACCAGGTCTCCCCCTCCAGGGGATGTGGTCAAATATGAGGCACCAGAGTACATGTGAAAGTCATACCCCATTCTCCACTCAACTGTGGAGAATGTTCTGTTTATTGGCTCGATCTGGTTTAAAGTTTACCGCCTGTATTGTCCTTGGCTGGTGCTTAATACAGAGGTTTCCTTGAATTTTTTCCAGTAAACTCTAATAGAAAAATCAGTTATTGAAGTAAACTTAAAGATGTCACAATGACATATTTTAAGAAGAGCACCATTTCATTAAGATATATAACTCACAGAGTATGGAATTCACCTAATCAAAATACACAGTTGGGGTCTTTATTGTATGAAGAGCTGATATGCTTCTGTAGTCCTCTAATTTTAGAATATTTTCATAACCTCCGAAAGAAACTGAGCATCAGTAAGCACTCTCCCTGGGGCATCTACCCATGTTTTTAGCTCCAGGCACTCAGATGTCTACTTTGATCTCAGACATGTATCCATTCAGCATGTGTTGTCACAACGTGAGCAGTCTGTGATTTTTTTTTTAACCAGGCAAGTTTCCTGAGGACTGTGCTTCCAAGATTAATGCATAGTTCAACTCTCATCAATACTACAGATTGTCTATGCCCAAATAAGATTTTATTAGAATGAAATACAGCGTTTTACTTGTCTAGTCATTGACGACAGTCTTTACATATTTTGAATTACACTGATAGGACTATTTGTCACAAGTTCTTGAGTGAATAGAAGTTTGGAGTTCCCTTAGGTATTACCTAAGTACAAGAATCGGGAATACAGGAACTGTATTCAAGGTCTTGAAGAGCTGCTGATCTGTTTTCCAAGGTAGTTTCATGATATTATAGTCCCATGCTTCATTTATGAGAATTATGAAATCTACAGATCCTCTCTAACACTTGTTATTGCAGCAGATTCGTTCCTTGTACTGAGTTTCATTTCTCTAATGGTGGCTGATATTGCTTATCTGTCATGTGTTTAATGGCCATTTGTTCATCTTCTAGAGCAGTATGTATTCAAATCCTTTTCCCACTTTTAAATTAGGCTTTTTTTTTTTATTCTTTTTGAGTTTTGAAAGCTCCTTATACATTCTAATCTTTACAATTTATTGCCTCTATGATTTCTAAACATTTTCTCCTAATCTTGGAAGCTTCAAACAATTTTAAGCTTAAAATCAAAGCAGCAGCAATTGATTAGATATCAGAAACTTTAAATAAAGAGAATAGAATAGAAATAAAGTCGCACTCACACATTCATTCATTCAAACAATGAATACTGTTACTATGTTAGGAAGTTACATGATTATCATACATGATTTACAATGGGTATGCTATGGTTTTTGTTTTTAAACACTTTATTTAAAGTGTCTGACTTTAAATCAACCAAGTAAGCAATTTATTGCCTACATGGAGTGCATAGCATCTTCTCTAAAGAATCTAAGACTCTAAAGAATCTTTATCTCTTAACCATTCTGAGATGGATGTCTTTACCTTGTAATTACAGAGTCTTCTATGAATTGCTGTACAGCAATCACTTCTCTCTTCCACGGTAAGAAAAGTGCTATTTCAATAGATCAACTCATCTATATTTGTTTTTAAACTATGCTACTTGGTAGCTACATTTTGTATTTGTAATTTACCAAATGAGACAGGCTCTCATGCTCAAAATCAGAATTCCCTTTAGTGAGCCCTCAAAATGTTTATGCAAATAAAAGTGGACATTTGTGCATTAGGACATCACAAAAACTACAGAAAGCCTATGTGAAAAACTATGAAGTTCTCCATATTTCAAGATACTTCTTCATCTTTATCAATGCATAGGCATAGCATTTTCTACTGTAGATGCTACAGTGTTCTTACTGTCAATAGAGAACAGTCATTCAAAGGAAGAATTAAGATTCTTTAGCACACACAGATTTTAGGCAGATTGCCAGACAGTAGCTGCTCCTTGAAGCATGCCCCAGATTACCCGAGGCATTGGAAGCTCTGAGATCACAGAAGTTGTTATTTCTGGACTGAATGGGTTTATAAGACTCCTCTTTCTCTCATGATGATTTCCCATTGTGCTTAAGAATCTAAGAATTACTAACAATACAAAATATATTCTATATCTTTATTAAAGCTTAAATGACCTCAGGGGGAAAAAATCTCTTTAAAGTAGTGAAGACTGTGGAAACAGTGAAGAAGATAATGAGGGAGAAATGGTCAACTGTTTCATATTTGGTAACACATGACCACATAGTTTCTAGTTGACACAGGCAATGGGTGTCACAAGATTCCTTACCAAATTTGGTGACAGAAGTGACTGGAAGTGAAAAAGAACACCTGCATTTGCGATCTGGTCCAGCCACCTTCTGCTGGCTTCCCAGGTCTCCATTTCATTTTCCTTGCTGTTGTCAAACATCTGGTTTAAGGCAGCCATGAGCTGCTCAGAGAAGGCACAGACAGTGGCCACAAGACTTTGGCAGAAAACCATGTCTCTTCGGAGCTGCGTTTCACTATCTGCAATTGAAAGGAATACAGAGGAATCTTTATTGAAATAGACGGGTGTAATGGCACGTGCTTTCAATCCCAGCATGATCTCTGTGAGTTTGTGGCCACCCTGTATTATATGGTGAGTCCCAGGATAGCAGGAATACATAGTGAGACCCTGTCTGGAAAAAAAAAAAACAATGCAAAACAAAAAACATTTCCGAGACTATCACCAGCATGGCATGATAACAGCAATGGTGCGGTAGTGGCACACACGCTCTTGTACTAACCAACAGCTCTCTGTTTGGATTTAAGACCCACTCAGGATGAAAGAAGCCCTGCTGTTAGTAGAAACCTAGCCAACAACCTAGAGCTAGTGAATCCATGGGTCTTAGAGAAGAATGTAAACTGCTACTTTACTAAACTGGCATAATCCCTAACTATATTTTAAAAAAAAACCTTATGACCTCAGATAAATGTAGTTAGTATTCACTTTTCATTAATGAAACTTCTCTTTGAAACAGACAAGAGACCACTACAGAAATTTACAATCAATCAAAATGCAGACTTGTGGAGCCCAGTCCCAAAGGATACATGTACAAAACACTCCTGTACAGAAGGCTCAGGACACATTGTTGAAGAGGGGATAGAAAGATTGTAAGAGACAGAGGATCTGAGAGTTTGCTATGAAAGTGTGTCTTCTAGTAACATCAGACAATATACTCACGAAGTGTCACCAACATGTCTGTCTAAACATGACCTGTACAAGGATATCAACAATGCACATGTCATAATGGATGAGGAATGCCCATGAGGCATCCACAGGTAACTACAGACGATTAAGGAACGCTAACAATGGGAGAAATAACCTTTCCCAGGAAGGAATACATCAATTGGCTACCCTAAAACATGCATACAAGCAACATTATACAGATTGAGTAAGTTTCATTTATGCATTCAAGAATATATATGCATATATCTATACCTATATGTACATAACAACAACTAATGAAAAAAGAGCCCATGAATCTGAAAAAGAGTAAGGATGAATAAATAAGAGGATTTGGAGGGAGGAAAGGCAAGGGGAAAAATAATGTAATTATAGCCTGCAAAAAAAAAAAAAACGTTGCAAAGAATGAAAACCATTTTTTAAACAAGTCTCTCTAATTGCATTTTTCTACATGTAGACATCCAGTTAGACCAGCACCATTTGTTGAAGATGCTATCGTTTTTCCATTGAATAGATTTGGCTACTTTGTCAAAAATCAAGTGACCAAATGTGTGTGGTTTCATCTCTGGTTCTTCAATTTGATTCCATTGATCAACCAGCCTATTGCTGTGCCAGTATCATGCTGTTTTAATTACTGTTGCTCTATAGCACAGCTTGAGATCGGCTACGGAGATTCCTCCTGAGGATCTTTTATTGTATAAGATTGTTTTTGCTATTCTGGGCTTTTTGTTTCTCCATATGAAGTTGAGAATTGATCTTTCAATGTCTTCAAAATATTTTGTAGGTATTTTGATAGGGATTGCATTTAATCTGTAAATTGCTTTTGGTGAGATGGCCATTTTTATTATGTTAATTCTCCCGATCCATGAACAAGGGAGATCCCTCCATCTTCGATGTCATCTTCAATCTCTTTCTTCAGAGATTTAAAGTTTTTTTCAAATAAGTCCTTCACTTGCTTGGTTAGAGTTACTCCTAGATATTTTACATTGCTTGTGGCTATGTGTAGCCTTGGCTACCCTGGAAGTTGTAGAGCAAGCTGGCCTTGAACTAACAAAAATCCACCTGCCTCTGCCTCACAAGTGTTAGGATTAAAGGCATATGCCACCACACCAATCTTGAAAACGAATCATTAAGCATTTACCAAGGCTAGTATTTAATTTTTTTACTTAACTTGAGCAGAAAGGGTGAATTTGAGTTAAACAACAAAATTTTTTAAATATGCTTTTCATTGAGGTTTATACATTAAAATATATCTGGAATATTAAAAGAAGTCTCAATGGGTGAAACAGGTGCTGTGATATGCTGTGTCCTGGACATGTCATGGCTGTTGCACACAGGAGACAAACAGGAGTTATGAGTACATAGCCAAGACCTGCACAAAATTAGTCCAGGCCAAGCTCCAAGCGTGGTGGAGGAAACCCTCCTCATGCCTCACGGGGGAGCTGAACAGCTATGTCTGCTGATGGCTGTTGGGGCTGAGAGAGGCACATTTTTAGGAGTGTGCCGCTGGCATATTCTCTGTGCCCTAGTGGATGGCCCTGTGCTCATACCCATATGGACAGCACTAATAGTGGGGTAATAATAATAATGACAATAATAATGATGATGATGATGATGACATGAACTTGGGCAGGAGATATAATCAGTCCTGGGGTAGCTGAAATAAGGGAATGAAGGATGTACATGATCAAGATACATTAGGCATAAAAAATTATAATTAAAGTTTTTTATTTGCATTGTGATTCTATTTTGCAATCATCAATATATTTTATAAAAACTTGATAAAAATAGAAGCTTTTATTTATATTTTTACCTTATATGACCCAATTTGTATTTATTAAAACGATTCAAAGTCTAACTGTAGCATTTGTGCTGGCAAGCAATACTGCTAATATTTTTTAAATAACCACCTTTGAAACCCACCTAAATATTAATGCAGGTGGAGAAAGAGTATTTTCTAGCCAACAACTTGTTCTAGTAACCAAATCTATACCTTATGAATTACATTTTCTGATTAGTAAGTGTATCTGCATTTATAAGACTGGGGATTCCTATATTTCCCCTGACATACTAAGGCATTTAATTTTAGCATAGAGTGATTTCACTAAGCTTTGTAGAAGTACTTTCCAACAGCCAAGCAAATTCTGCTGAACCAACTTGGAGCATGTTTTGCATGTGGCCTGCCTATCCTGGGCTTGTTCCTAAAGGAAGATGGTGGAAACCCAGACTCATTTGGCATCAGTACCAACTTCCGCCTTCATAATCATCTGTCCCTGCTTTCTGTATGGGCTGAAAATCATGTGTGGGACAGGAACATAGGGCAAAATAATCCCCTCCCAAAAGTGAGCTGAGTATTTTGAGGCCTTAAAGAACCTTGTGAATTGAATAGCCACTGCTGATATTCATGTAAAACATAAAGACAGACGATGTCTTCAGCAATGAATTCTTATTTTATTGACAGAGACATGATTGTTTAAGTTATTTACCAAGAACACTGAACATCATGTTTCTACACAATAAAGGTGTTTTGTGTTACTTTGAATTTTAGGAACATTCACTCTTGAGTTTTTCTTAGAAAATAGATTAAATGTTAAAATATCTAATATTATATTTAAAATATTCCTTTAGTAGGCTGAACTACATGTGTTCCCCTTTGACCATTGAAAGGGTTGACTAGGTTAATTGCCTAAGGTTCAATTTAGTAATTTAGCCAACATGTGTATGTTAGCTATCCCCCTTCAATGATTGGCACCTGGGCTGCTAGATGGAAAAGGTGTTTTGCAGGTCTGTAGCCAACATAAAAACTGGAATAAACTTTAATCAACTCTCAAAGAAAAGATGAAAAACACCTGTTTTGTGTTGTACAAATCTAACAGCGTGGGCATTCAACAGCTGCCTACTGGCTGAGCCAACTGAGACAGCGAGCCTGTGCAGATTAATGAATGAAAAGCTTGAGTTCATCCTCTGACTTCATGGAATCTGGGGATATAGTTCTACTTAAAAGCCAAATTCACAAAGCCTGTGAGCTCAAGACTGCAATACGGAGTGGACCCTCTCTCTTTTTTGACCATCTTACTTTGCTTTTCAGTCGTCCTAGAGGAAAGCAGAAAACCTGGATCCTGTTTTAATAATGCTCAGTAGCTATTGAAGGACTAACCCCATCTGTAACCTGAGAATAATTTAATAACATACAATGTGGAAGAAACTACTGATACCAAGAGTGGGAAGCTATCATCCAGGGAGGAGAGGCTCTGGCTCCCACACCAGCTTGAGTAGAGAGCACAAGGGTTAATACCTAGTAAAAAATAACGACGTCCAAAGTACTTCTGAAAAGAGTTGCTAACATTTTATTCTTTACATCACCCCAATAGTTAGACACTCCATGGCCCTTCCTAAATATATTCTATAAACACATAAGCCAATTTTCCTTTGACCATTATCAAGTCAGAAGAGATCGCAGTTAACATTCATTAGTGTTTCTAACACAAAACAAATGTTGATATCTCTGCCAAATATACATGTTTCTTGCTCACTGATTCATTGTAACATTGAATTTCCTATGGGAATAAAGCTTGGTGTCAATTATTATAGTGAAAGGAGCCCTGGTCAGAGCCTTGGCCACATCTCCAGCCATGATGGAATAACAGATGAAGACACGCAAGATGTCTTGGGTGACAATGTTATTTAAATTTGAAGCTAACAAGTTTTTTAAATGGAAGTCAGTTAATAAATGCTCTCTGTTTGTAGAGTGATACTCAGTCACAACTTTCCTATTTTTAAAAGAGAAGGGATGACTTGCTTGTGTGAACTTCAAAGCACAATCTACATTGTATATGAAGTCGAAAGCTCTGTAGCATCACGACCACATGATAATAACTCCCATCTGTCATTCACAGCTCCTCACTGTCTCATCCCCTCCTTTCATCCTATAATGCAACATGAATTTTAGAGCTTTGGAACTGAAACAAAACCAAGAAATGTGTGTGCACAGACCTGCACTAACATGCAGTAAAGCTCAGAGCCCTTCAAACATTAAACAACTTGCTAAGTGGCCTCATAGCCCATATTTTGCTTCTATGCCTCTTCAGTCAGAAGAACCATCCACAGACATTAACAGTCAATGGATTGAAAGGCTGGATCTCTTTGAATTATTGAACTGTTGTAACTACCATTAAATTTTCTCTATCAAGGAATATAGTGAACTTATTTCTGTCATCATAGACCTAGGGCATCTCTCTCTAAGATGGATAATTAATAGCTCTAGGAGATTCTGTTTATGTAGCTGGCTTTCCCATTGGGTCATCAGTGTATTAAGAGCAGAAGTTGTATACACATGAGTTATAGTCATGGGATTTAGAGGCAATTAATGAGCATTCAGCTAATATCTTAGGCCAGTGGGTTTGGTCTGGTCATATAACTTAGTACTAGAGCACTTTCTGAGCATGAACAAGAACAAGGCGTTGGGTACCAGAAAGAAGAAAGAACTAAGATAAGATTCATTTCTACTTCCTACTTCTTAGGTCTTTAACAAAGACAAATAAAATTTTAGATGCCAAGCCCTTGTTAACAAAATGCAGTTGAATGAGTTTAGTGTGGCAACTGCCTGTTTCTTACCACCTAGCCATGCTTGGCACCAAATGAGAACCTACTTGCTTTACGGAGCAGAGAAAGAACAGAATGATAAAGAAGCGAACTAGAGTCTGTTTCCTGCCAGCAAAAAACATACTCTTTTCCTTTAAATTATGTAGTTGTTCAAAATTCCCCAGTGTCCCCAAAGCTATCTCACTTCTTAGTCTTATTAAAATAAACAAAAGAGAAGAATTTCAGCTAGGTCCATAGCAGCTGTGCCCAGCTCCTAGCAAAAGAATGGCTGTATGACAGCTTGCTAATTATTTTTGTAGAGTACAATTTTTCTTAAAGTGAGAATATATTTGAACAAATGTTTTTGTTGCTATAAAAGACTTTAATTTCCTTTCAATACTTACATGCATACTATATTCATCATCTATAAACACCTAATAAATTCAATATTCTGTGTAATCTTAGCTATTTACAAGTCCAAAGTGCCTTAATTTACTGCTTAGAAAAGGACTCAGAAGGGCATAGAGAGATACACAGAAATATTGACAGGTATTATACTGACACAGAGATGGTAGGGGAAAAGAGAGACAAGAACAGACAAGAAAACAAAGACTTCACAGAATAGGAATGGTAGTAATGCTGCAGGTGGTCAATGGAAAAGGAGAAGCAGTGTCCTCCATAGACAAACATCCTCCCACAGGTTGTCCCGTCCCAAGTGGCCAGCCCAGGAAGCATGCACATGGTTGCAGTAGGTTATGCATGCATGTGTACAAATGTGTGTGCATGTCTATCTATCTATATATGTGCATGTCTACAGCAATAATATTTCAAGAAAATATCAAGAATTTGGAAGAGGGTGATACACAGGAGTTGGAAGAGAAGCCAGTGGGAATGATGTAGGGCTTATGTATAAAGTTCTTTTTTTAAAAAACTATTTAAGAAGCCCCTAAAAGCCCAAAACAGAGAAACAAACGTTTATCTTTGGCTTCTAAATAAATATGGAGTATTTCTGAAAGAATAAAAATGTTAAGTAGAGAGTTTACTAGATAGGGTCTACCCTATTCTAATGAAAAACTGCATTTCACACCCAAAATGATGGACTAATTTGGCTATTGCTTAAATGCCATCAAATATATAAATAGAAAGAAAGAATGAGTGAAAAATAAAAACATAGATAAGATAGAAAAATAAAAAGGAGAAAGAAGCCTCTGCCAGCTGTATGTGGTAGCACCTGGCTGTGATCACAGCCCTCAGAAGAATGAGCCAGGAGAGTCTATAGCAAGAGCTGAGCTTGGGCCACATCGTGAGTTTGAGGTACCTTGATCTACATGAGACCCTATCTCAAAACATACACATAAGCACACATACGAACACCAGCACTACCTGCTGAAGCAGTCATATCTCAGTACTGGAGAAACCTATACAGTCCAGGATCACTGGTGGAACTGGGTAAACTGAGTTTGAAACTCAAAACTGCCTCTTGCTTATTTATTTATTTATTTATTTATTTATTTATTTTTGGTGTTTCAAGACAAGGTCTCTCTGTGTAGCCCTGGATAGAGTGAACTCACTTGTAGACCAGGCTGGCCTTGAACTGAGAGTTATCTGCCTGCCTCTGCCTCCCAAAGTGCTGAGATTAAAGGTGTGTGCCACCATGTCTGGTCTTTTGCTAGTTCTTAACTTTACTCACTGGGGACTATTGTGATATTCATGATCTTGGTTGAATAAACCCAGTCTACTAGTTATTATTATTCTCCCAGAACACATTTTTTTCTCCTTTAAAACTGTAGAAACAATCATAGTTGTCCCTAACAAAGTTTACATAAATGAATCTGTGAAGTATCTTTAGAAATGTTCAAAAATGTAAGATTTTTTGCCATTATTGTTGTTATTAAACAAGGAACAAGGTATGAACCAGCCAACCAATTAAGAGAAAGCCCTTTTTGTTGACTCAACTCATTCATCACCAAAAGTTTCCAAATGTGGTAGACTCTACCATCACAAATTACCCCCTACCTCTTCCCACATACTTGCAATATAATTTTGAAAGTCTTGTCATCAAAAGGAAAAGCCCAATACAGGTATGGCAGTATTTCCCAGATATTCAAATGGCTGGGGCTGGAGAATCACTTCAACTAAGGAGTTCAAGGCCAACTGTAGCAACTGAGTGAGAAGCTGGCTTTTACATCTTCAAAATAATAAATCAATCACAATCCAGGAAAGGTCCTGTCTCCACTCCTGCACTGGAACCTGCTACCAGCATCATGGTGCAGATAAGGCTGAGCTCTTGATTGCTTCCACACTGTCCATTTCCTGTGTGCTAGCTTTAGAGCTATGCGCCATCATGCCATGCTGTGGGTGCAACCAAGGACTTCCCAACGGTCAGATGAACACTGACAAGGGGGCCACATTCTCAGACCACCATTCTCTTATGCCACATATTTGATGGACACTGTGACTGCTACCACTTTAGGTATTTGTGGACGATAAAAATAAGTGATGCTCACTTTGAGGAGGCTAATGACTTACCACTTGTAATTTAGACTTTGATGAAATGTTTAATTGCCCTTTGGTGTCTCTGCTAATTACGTTGAGCTCCTACTATATGCATGGTAGAAGTACGTTAATGTAAGAGCTGTAAAATGTTTATATAAACCCTTGGCCACAAACAACCAATTAGGTGGTTTCATGATAAATCCCATATTCGCATGCACATCAGCAATCACCTTTACCACAGTCTACACCCTTTCTCCTGTTTCGTTGAGGGAAGGTACTGCTGTATAACCCAGGACGGCCTTGAACTTACAATTGACTTCCTGAGGGATGAGATTGCTTGCCTGTGCTCCCATGCCCAGCTTCCTTTCTCTTACTAATGAGACTGCTTAATATGTATTTATATTTATTTTTATGTACTTATGATAAAAAATGAGCATGTGCTTTTGTGCTCTTATTAAAGCACTTAAATACATTTGTTAAAATGCCTTTCCAGTACTTTAGGGAAGGCAGGTTTCAGATGCCTATTTATCTCTTAAAGTGGCAGAAGGAATTGATTTCCTATTTTGAGACTTTTATCATCCTGAGCCACAATGCTTCTAATAGTAAAAATAGGACAAAACACTACCTGAGTATTCAAGAAGAGCCAGTAGGATCCGACACTTCACCTCTGCAGAGAAAGAAAGCACATTCATTAATTGTCCACTCCGTTTCTGCAACATATTATAACGTGATAGCAAAAATTACCATGGTCTTATTATATTAGGTAATCAAAATACTATTTACTTGACATTATTGTTGCCCATCTGCACAGATAAATGCTATCAATTGCTCAAGATGCTAAAATGTCTTTCAGCTCTAAATTACACAAGTAATAGAACACAGTTCAAATCTTGCCAAATTCTATGTAATCCTTAGCTACTTTAGCCTGTATGCTATTCCCTAACATACATATTGTAGGCTGTGTTGCTAAGCCATGAAAATAATGCTTTCTACTATGAGTAAAAATTTTAGAGGAAAAAAAATCCATGTATATACATTTAATATACTCTGTTACTCTATCTCACACAAGGACAATCACAAATATTTGGCAAGTACATATTAATTTCACACGTATCATTGTGTTCATCTGCTTTCAGTAGTAAATTATGCACTTGCATTAGGTAAATTTCTAAAAGTACAAAGTTCCTTCTATGTAACCAAGGTTAAGGGATGAAAAAAGGTTACAAAGCATCCTGTCCTATGTAAGCTTATCACTGTCAAAGACAGGAGATAGGTTAACAGATGAGGAATGCAGACACTATATCAAAGGTCCTTGAATGTTTACAAACAAGACTGACAGACCAAAAGGCTATCATAGGCAAGAAAGCACATTGGGCCGAGGATCAACTTGCTATCCTCTAGCTTTGTGGCATTACAAATTTTATTAACTACTTTCAGTCTTAGCTCATTCATCATGATATCTACTTTATCTATATAATGGCCTGTTTAGGTAAAATGAGCAGGATTATATACTCAAGGTCTTTGAAAGTTTTTTTAAAGCTCTGTAATATACCAAAACAGTGCAGGTCCTCTAACCAAGAGCTGGCTGAAGCTGATACAGAATCTACAACAAGAAAATACTTCATAGAAAGTTGAACTTAGACTACCAAGGAGAAGGAACACATGTGGGAATAATGCTGACAAAGAAACACATCAGAAAATAAACAATAATAAGCCAATCATCTAGCACAGAGAGATTGTTATCATCCATGGACTGAGCTACGATGATAAAGCTTAAGTAAAAAAGAGTTCAGATCATTAGTCTGATGAATTTAGAGTCATCTAAGAGAAAATACTACTACAAGGCTCTGGGGTGGAAGAATGACTATTTATGAGACACTTGATAATAGTGTGTACAAACCATAAAACATGGAGGGATGAATAGATAATTATCAGCATTATGAAGGCAAGATAAATAGAAAGTGAAAAAAATCTTAAGATAACTGAGACAAATACAGGCAAAACATGAAAAAAATAAAAGTAGGTTTCTGGGGGAAAATAGATCTGTAAAAGATTGGCATTTTTAAAGGCAAAGAAGAGGTGAAATGGCATTACTTACAACCATTACATTACCATCATGTGGAACACTCCCTCCTGGAGGGAGAGTGCTCATTAAACTCACAAGAAACTTGGCAGATTCAGAAAGCTCAGGAACATTAGAAGACTCACACAGGCCCTCCCATTGTTTGTGTCAGCAGTAAAGGGCTGCAGGGAAAGGGGCTCTTCAGTGATGTGGCAGCCTGCAAGTTGTGCAGGGAACACACACAGTGATGCAGCCTTCTGCCATATGTTCTGGGATTGGGATTTCTGGTGATGCAGAAGTCAGCAAGTCACCATACTCATGTGAATTACCTCACCCATGATCTGGAAAGTAGCCCCAATAAACTCATTGGTTCATCAAATTGGAACTGGATGGCATCTTTCTTTGGTCTGCCACTGCTCTGTCTGGAGTGATGGAGCATTTCTTTGTATCTTCTTAGGAAAAGTGTAACACAAATTGATCATAAATTTAAATAAATATATCTTAATTTAGCTGGTAACAAGAGACTATGCTCAGCTGAAAGATTAAATAAGAGACAGTTACCATTTGTGTGACATCTTTATCAATTGATCTGCTATTGAGTTGGCTAATGTCTATTATCTTTTCTGCTCCCCATCCCCCATCCTCAGTTCAGTAGGCTACGGATGGATGAGTAGTCATCTAAAACTAGAATGTCACTGTAGCAGTCCTTAAACAAAGGCTACAGCACCATGATATTTTAATACAATATTTGGAATAAGTTTTAAGCCGCACTTAACCATTTTCCCAATGGGGGGGGAGGGCTTCAAAGATATTATTTGTCCTAAATCAGCCTGAAGAAATCTTAAGAGAACGATGTCCCATTTCCTCTAAGGGGGGTTGGATATGTTTCTGTTCACTTTCTTGGTCTACAGATGCTTATTTTCATTGGAAATTGGTTATAAGTATTATTGGTCTTTTACAGAGAGGAAACTAAGTTTGACTCAGGCACATATCTCTTTTCCTTTATCTTTCTTTTGTAGGAGATAGGAGCTGAAAGGAAAGAAAGGGAGATATAGAAATATAGAGGAAGAGAGAACAAAAGGTAGATTACTGATTTTAGTCCTCATCTCAAAGCCCTAATTGCTACTCACAAATAAGGTTACTTTTTAATTCAATGGTATTGAATTTTGTATATTGATGCAAATCATGCTCATATAAAAATGAGTCTAATTTTATCACAAGAATATATATTCTAGGTCTAATAGATAGATATGATTCTATAGATATATGAGGTAAAATAGTTAAATAAGGTATTTAAAAATCCTCAGAAACTTACAGAATAAGGCATTTAAAGATATTTTTATTTTTCTAAAGATCGTTTGACAACAAGACAAAGTTAACTCCTGACAACACCCAGCCTACCTCAAAGAAAATGATGAGCATCAAAGAAACTCCTTATGGAGTTGTCTTCAAATGTGGCAAACAAGCCACTGGGCAAAATGTCTTAGTTTCTGCCACAGACAGAATTCTGCCTAAAAATGGGCAAGTTTAGATGCAGGCAGAGTCGACAGCCAAACTCTGTCAAGACAGGATAAGCAAGTCCTTAATAGTCCCTGCCTCACATATATGTCTGTCAGATATATTGAGCCAGAAGGCTGAAGATGATGCTCCAATGTTATAGAGAGTGTTGGGTGACTGTTCAGGCAGTAAAATGTCTCTGTCATTTCTTCATTTTGGAAGCAGCTAACTTACAATTCTGGTTCACTCAGGTACTTAAGTTTTATCCCTTCTCAAGTCTCTGATGGATTTGAAGACCAGATAGTTTAGTCTTTCAATTGAGCTTAGTAGGCTAGAGATTAAGATGTTTTTAGATCAACATAGATGTTTTAAGTTAATAGCGATGAGATATAATAGATATTAATCTCCATTCAGAAATTTAGACCCAAGATAGGAAAGATGTTTACTTCAAATTTTCCAAATACAAATGGCCAAATCACTATGAGTGTAACATTTATATAATTCCTGATTGTCTTGTGGTTCTTCCTGCTGTATGTAGTTTATTTTACTTACGTGTAATAATATAAATGTATATGTTAAAAAAGAAACATAATAAAAATATTTTTTTTAATGGAGTCACTCTCTTGACATATGTAAAACACACGTTTCTAGCCAAGTATCAGTAAGTTAAATATTTACCTATTAATAGCTATGGAGCTACATATACTACATTATACCCTATAGTTTGAAAAGTCAGATGCAAGTAATACTAAACCAAGTGGGGGAAGTGCTAAAGAACTGAGGAGGTGACCTGAGGATAGTCCACATTACAACAACTGATTTAAAGATAACAGCAGCTTACCCTCTCCTTAGGACAGCCTGGTAGCTAAATCAGTGTATGATAAATTAATTGGTTTTAAAAGACTCATTTAACACAAAGACAATCTGAGTTTTATCTAAAGTAACTGCATCTCAAATGAACTTAGAAAAATGGAACTTAAAGTCTGCAAAAGGCTCCTGCCACACTAAAAGTCTTAGGACATACAACCAAGGAAAACCAGCTACTGGACTCTCATGACCAAGGCTGCACCAATATTCACATCATCAATCAATCAATCAATCAATCAATCAAATAAACAAACAAATGCTAAAGCAATCTCTGTAAAATGTGCCCTGAGGAACAAAGAGTATAAAAGCTTAACTTGAGATACTAATCTAAGATTTAAAATGTTTTTCATTAAGCTTTCTTCTACATTAGAAATGTGTATGTTAAAAAAAATAAAAGAAATGTGTATGTTAAAGATGAAACTTTTTCATCTTCCAGAAGTATGTTCATTTTTAATCAATACTATGCTTATTTGAAAAACAAATACAATTAAAATCTATTTCTATTATCATCAGTACATTCAAAGACAGTAAGATCAACTATGAGTTTACAACACTCAGGAGCATTATGCTACTGGGAGTTAACTATTCTGAGAAAGTATGGCTTCCCTTCCATAAAGATGTGCTTCCACTCCCCAATATGTCATTAAAAACCCACTTATTTGTTCTAATAGTCATTATGTGGAACAGTTTTCATTCAGAATTTTCATCACATGGAACGTTACAAGTGTCCCAGAACACCACAGTGCTAAGCCATAAAATTTAAATAAAGCCAAGGGATCCGGTTACAAGTACCAAAACATTTCATCATTGAATAGAATCTCTGTTATTTATCTAGGCAGCCTGCTCCATCCACATCCCTCCATGTCCTCTTGACTCCACTCAATGTTCAAACCTGTTATATTTGAGTATTTCTCTATGCAGAAGACTTATTATACCAGAATAACACTCACTAAATGAGGAGGCTGAGACAAAAAGGTAAGCTACTTGCTCAGACTCATAAAACTTTTTCTAAGTAGCCCTAAAATTGGACTCTTGCTGAGTACCATTTACTATAGCTAACTGACAAATAGCTAATAAATAAAACTTCATGATGTTTGCAGAACCCATAAATTTCTCAAATTTAGCACTGCCAATATTTGGGGGTGATTGATCCTGTGTTGTGATAGACTCTGTCCTGCACATGGTAGTAGGCTCCGCACCATCCCTAGTCTCTACCCACTAGGTGCCAGTGTCACAGTGCAGCTGTGACAATCAAAAACATCATCCCCAGACTTAAAAGTTGTGACAATTTCAGGATCCCATGCAAGTCACCAAGACCAAAACATTAAAAATCTAGTGATGCAACCCACGCTAATATACAGTAGATTTTCTGCCTCCTTATAAAAATTAAGCTTCGTGTACTTTTTGTTAATTCCTTATAATTTTATCATATTACTTCGAATTCCAAATTATTAGGCTCGTGGTGTTTCATCTGTGTATGCAGGAGCCCTGTTCTATTCATTCAGAATACTCTCCACGATACAGTCTGCAGGGCCTGGAGGCCCATTGCTCCTTTAGCTCCTCCTCCCTCATCCTTTCATTCATTTTATCTGAATCAGAAGGGGAACTTCTGCAGAAAGCAAAAGGGCATTACAGGACTCTGGCTTGACTGGCATTTTAAGTGATTATCGCTGATATCGGGCAATGTTCTTCACTTCTCCGACTGACCTTCAACACATTTTCTTATGCTCTGCGCGAGGGCCCGGACACTGCTGGGAAGATTCCAAGGATCCTGCTTGAGGTGGAGCCTCAGCCTTCGGGGGCTGCTCAGCTTGGCCTCCATCTCCTGTTGGAATTCTAATCAAATATGGAAAAATCTCTCGTAAGTGCCAACTGATTCTCGGTTAAGCCCACTGGCTGCAGAATTTGCTTGTTTTTGTCCATTTTACCATTCTAGAATGCTGTTAAGAATTTCTGGGAGGGAGGGAGGAATGAAAGGATACAAGGGATGGGATAACAATTGATGTAATATGAATAAATTAATAAAATATATTTTAAAAAGAATGTCTTTAGTGATACTGCAACAGAAAATGTGCTAAATCTAAACACCAAAGAGCAATGTTATTTTTTTACAGATATTCCAACCAAGAAGCAAACGTAGGCAGAAGCTCTATTGAAAATACTGAAAAAGAGGTGTGAGAAGGCTACAGTGCTAGGCTCTGTGCTCTGTGGTCTGACACCTACCTGCCAACTCCACTCTCCTCAGGGCCTTTCCCTGCATAAGACATGGCCAGCCAGACCACACTCTTCTGCAAAAGCCACTCAAGTCTTTCATGTCTTTAATTCATGCATTTTTAGTTTTGCCTCTAGAGGCATCGAGTATTTTTAACTTTCAAAGAAACAAAAAGATTATGAAAGATAGTACAGTCATTACTGATATTTTCACAGATGATCCAAACAGAAGTGGAGAATTACAGGAAAAACAACAAATTTGTTCTTCTTAAGTACTATTTTTGCTTTGCGGCTATGTTGCCTATTTCATGCTATCATCTCATATAATTTTTCACACATACCTTGTAATCCTCGGCCTGGAGTGAGGTACTTGGTTTGCTCAAAGGCCCTTACAACAGCCTGCCCCTTCAAGAGGTTGGTGATTGAGTCCATCTGTCAAAGGTAGATTTCAGAGAGTTATATACATCCATAATACATAATGTAGATGCATAGATGAGTATAAATACTTATATACACACATGTATGAGTGTATCTTATAAAATATTATTCTTAAACAAATGTTTTGAAAACCCACAATGCTTGTGAAGCTGATCTGTAGGCCAAATAGCATAATCAACTCTTTTCACTTAACCATTTCCAATTCTTCCTAGGCAGTGATAATAAACTGATAAAAGGTTACAAAAATAAAAATTTACTTCACAGAAAAAAAGTGACAGTTCAGAACAATTGTCTTCGAAGTGCTAAAACTTTCAAAACTATACATTTTAATTATGGTTATCAAACATTTTGCAAAAGCAAAGTACTATCATGAAACTCCAATCATTCAGTTTTCAAAACTATAAATAACACTAAGCAGGGTGTGGAAACCTTCAGATGTGCCACCAGTCATCATCAAGAGGCCGTCTCCTGTCTGCATGGTTCTCTTTAGTTCGCCATTTGGGTTTTCTATAACATGGTACTCACAGGTACCTTTTAGGTTAGCTGCCATAGGAACGCCTCTTTTAAAGCAAAGGAAGCCTAGGAACGGATGGAGACATTTGCCTTCTTCTTCTAAGCACTTTGCATCTCAAAGATCTCTGACCTTTAATTGGGGAAAATGAGGTGCACATCTGCCCCCATCACACCTGGCTGAAAAGCTGCTCCAGGCAAGTGTGTATCTTGTCCTGTTTATCATGAGATATCCGGACGCTGATAGGAAGCTCATCACCTATATGGAAAAAAGGACACCAAAACTGTCATCTCATTTTTCAATTAAATTTATTTATATTTTAATTTACTCACTTTACATCCTGATTGTAGCCCCTTCCCTCATCTCCTCCTGGTCTGACCCTCCCTCCCTCCTGCCCCTCCCAGATCCCTAGTCCTCAGATAGTGGGGGTGGTTCCTCCTCTACCATCTGACCCCAACCTGTCAAGTCTCATCAGGACTCCCTGTATCCTCTTCCTCGGTGGCCGGGCAAGGCTGCCCTGCCAGGGGGAAGTGATCAACAGAGTCCATGTTAGATGCAGCCTCTACTCCCCATATTACGGGACCCACATGGAGACTGTGCTGCCTATCTATCACATCAGAGCAGAGGGTCTAGGTCCTCATCATGCAGTCCTTGCCTTGGTTGATGCATCAGTCTCTGCAGCCCCTACTTGGGTAACATGTTGAAATTGTCTCATATTTGATAAAATACAAGCAACTCAAAATGAGCTTTTATCCCACGTCAGAAAGGAATTGTATCAGGTCTCATAGAGCAGAGAAATCTGTCAGATCAGAAATAAGCCAAGCCAATGGCCCTCATGGGAAGAAGCAAGCATAAAGCATTAACCTGTGTTCTTTGACATCTCTCTCCCTGTTGACTAAATATAAAGTTCCCTCAAGTGTCTGTACTTTCTTTAAAAAAAAAAAATCCTCAGCTTCTTATCCCACCTCCAACCTACCATCCATGCCCAGTGCTTTGGCTAAAACTTTTTTCCAGTGTACCTAGGACCCTTCATAGTGACTAGGAAGATCAGAACCTGTGCATTAAATAACACTTTTAAAGGCACCTTTCTTATAAGTGGGATATGGAAACTAGCTTTATCAGTCATGGTGCAATATGGGTAGCCACTGAGAATGAGTAATAAGAATGCAACAGCATGTGGATCAAAACTCAAAGAAAGGAAACCCACCCACCGCCCCTTACAGGCACCTGTGACGTTCCCAGCATCAAAGAGCACAGCTGTCTACCACACACACCTGAGTCCATCTCATCACTGTGGAAGTAGGAACTGCACTGGCTGCTGCAGATACTTGTGAAGGAGGCAATGGAGTTCCTGTTGCTGTTGCAGTCGCTGAAAAAAAAAAAAGAGCCATATGTTGCTTTAAGAATATGCTTGTCCAGGTTTATAGTCCAGTGTGATGACAAGAGAGAGTGGTTGAGGCCAAATATGAATAGAGCACAGGGATACAGGAGAGGATGAAGGGCGCTCCTTTGTGTGCTGACTAAAAATCACAGTAGAAGAATGCACACATCCTCCTGCCGTTTCCTATCACACACATTTATGCCACAGATACATTCATCAGTGTGCTGCATGTCACATTATGAGGAAGAAATACATTTATCTCGGTGTTTAAAAGCACTCTTTGAAATTCAAAGGTCTCAAATTTCCCTGCCATATAATTGATTGCTAAGTGAATTTTTGAAAATGTCTGGTTATAAAACCAGGAGTCAGGCCACAGAAGAGTCTCCATTATCTATTTAATAACAGTGCTTCGATAAGTTTCTGACAGAGGCAAAGCCTGTTTCGTGACTTTTCTCTTTCTGTCTTCTCTGGTTGTCTAAATAATAACTTACTGGGGACAGCTGGAACCCCCTCCCCACAAAAAAAAAAAAAATCTGTCTCCATGGTCAAAACCACACTGGAAAGTACTAAAAATGAAAAATGTCTACAGAAAGAACATTTTCAGCACTGTTGAATATGAGAATAATCCAGATTTTTAGAAATAGTGCAAGAGGTTTGTTTTGTTTTGTTTTGTTTTTAACATCTTATAGTAAGGAAGAAGAACTTGATTTCAAATTTACAGTTAAAATTTCTGTCACAGTCCAGAGGGAGACTGTGAGGGTAATTTTAATTATGTGATAACTAGGAGGTGAGAGAGAAAATATTTTTAGAAATGTAATTTCCCACTGAAGAGAACCCACTGATCCCCATGATGGAACATGCTGGTCCTTTCAGAAGCTGGAAGTAAATGAAGTAGTAAATGTGTTCAACTCTTTAAGAAATCTCCAGGAATAATTAACTTTGATGCAGTGGTTAAAATCCTCTTTGGAAAATAAAACTTAGGATGGCAGACTGATTAAGCAAGGAACCCTGGCACAAGACCCTGGTTGCGAAGATGAGTTATCTATCATAACTCTGTGAACCTCCACTTCCCATGTGTTAAAATGGAGCTGCTACCAGAAACTCACCACTCTGGGTTGTTGTGGCCGATTATGTTAAATTCCTCTGATAAAACTATGCTTTTAAAAGACTGTTAATCACTAGTTCAGGATAGCTCTACCTGATGAGAATAGTTTTGACCTGGTGGCACTCATAGGAAGGATAGCAGGTTACCAAGAAGAGACTTGATAACGCTATGAGCAAATACAGGGGGAGGAAATCCCTCTTAGGAACAGTCATAGGGGAGGGGAGTAAAGGGAAAATGGGAGGGAGGGAAGAATGGGAGGATACAAGGGATGGGATAACCATTGAGATGTAACAAGAATAAATTAATATAAAAAATTTAAATAAAAATAAAGAAAATATGCAAAAAAGACATAATTAATACTTACATAAGTTTTTCATTGGAAAATACTATGAACAAGAGTGAACATTTTTCCTTCACCTGATGTAAGTGAAAGCAGAGGTGCCACAGCTGCACACACAGTGTTTGTGGCTACTTGTGAAAGTACACAGTGAGAGTTCTGGAGACAAGATTTTGGAGAGAAAAGCGCTTTCATTGATGGAACCTCATCAGAAGAGGCCTTGAGCAGGAAGGGGTGCCGCATGAAAGTGTGTTTGCCCCAAGTTCTGAAGTTGAAATCTAATCCTCAATATCTCAAAACGTGACCAAATTTAAGGAAATTGTCTTCGTCAGGTCATTAGGTTGGGTTCTTAATCCAGTATGACCACGGTCCCATAAGGAGGGGCTCTATAATGGGAAGTGACATGAGGAGACACAGAGGGAAGATGAGCATTTCCATGGGAAGGACTGACACCTGCAGGATATCCTTTCTTCACAGTCCCCAGAAGGAACCAACACAGGCAACATCTGGGTCAGACTTCCAGGTTCCAGAGCTATGTGACGTGACAAACAGCCAGTCGGTGGTACTTGATGTTATCAGTTCTGGCTAACTACGACAAACACATCCCAGAGAGGAAACAAACACAAAGGTGGACATGAAGGTGCAGTATATAGAAGGGGGCAGGGCAAAAGGATTGCTATTTACTAGCTAATAAACTATGACCATAAAGACATTTGAGCAACTGCTATTAGACAATTACATCGCCTGTAAAAGAACAGCCCTCCCACAACAGGGCTGCACTGCTGGAGGGAGAAAACGGTTTTGCCAAAGAATCCAGAACATTCCTGAGAACAATGCTGTCCCACTTGAACTGGGGATTATTTTTGAAACAGCAATAAACAAAATCGGCGGCCATCGACATTTTTTTTTAAAGACCTTTGAGGAAAATACAAACTCTTCTTTGAGTTTCTCGATGAAATGGGACCAAGGACCGGCTTACCTGTAAGAGTCCCTGTTGCTCACTGTGTCATGACCTGAATCCTCTTGCTCGTCTCCTGCTACGTTAAAGCAGACGCGTTTGCTGTTTCTCTCTCCCTTCTCATTGTCGCTGTCTGTTGGTATCACACACTCTGTCGTCTTACGCTCCGGTTTAGGAGAATATGTTATTGAAGACAGAAGGCTGCAAACGTGACAGTTTTTAGAACATAAGTGCATGTTTTGAAACTCGCTGAAACAGATAACTCTTTTATTTGTTCAATGTGATAGCTTACAAATACTCCAGAAGGCTTCTGGGTTCCATGTCAAATAAAATATTATCTGTGTGGAAAAACTTGTCATAGAAAGTTTGGATTTACTGCTCAGTGCTCAGAAGGAACAGAGCAGCACACACTCAGCCTGGAAGGCTGCATTCAAATCTTGGTGCAGCCACCTGAGCTTTGTTATCAGAACCAATTATGGTGGTCCTTTCTGGAAGGTACATGATGGCAATAAGAAGAAACTAGGTCCTGTGGCTGTGATAGGAAAAAAATGGGAGTAACATTCTAATGTATAACAAGTGTTCCCTATTTCTTCTTGCCATGACTACCACCAGCACTACAGTGTAGCTGTTTCCCCTAAATTGAAATAGTTATTTCTGGAGGGAGAGGAGGCTCATAAGACTCAGCAGGCTAAGGAAACTTAAAAGATTCAGGAAGGTCACAAAAGCTAACAATTAGCAGGGCCTCAGTGAGGGGGCTCTAAAGTCAACAAAGGATGGTTGGAGAGAAGAGACTTTTCAATGGAGTTGTTTTCAAGCTGTTTGGGAAGCTCCAAGGATGCACATTTTGTGAGCCATCACCCCATGCTATGACATGCCTTTCTATAATGCAGCCATGAGTCACCCATGCTTCTACAAGCAACTTTCATGCCTATGCTCCCATAAGTAGCCCCAACAAAACCATTCTTTAACCAAGACAGGCTTGAGTGAAATCAGTTCTTTGGTCTGGCACTGGTGCCATATTGGGAGTTCAGACACTGGTTCCTGCCTCCCCAGGAAAAGTCATGCAAAGAGCTACTAAGTAAAAACATTAAACAAGCTTCAATATCCTCCCTGGCTCATCTTTCTACTTTAAAAACCAAGCTACCCTCTGATGTCTGCCTGCAGCATTACCTACTTGACAGGGAGAATCCACACTGTCAGTCTCTTCTCTCTGCTCTGACAGGCAGGAGCCCCAGACAACTGACTTACAGGGAGACATTCAGAGTAAGGCTAAAAGGAGACAGGGACCTTTGGATTGGCAATCCAGCCAGGATGAAATGTACAGGTCTTCCCAACAAAGAGTTCTCCAGTGGAGATCAGTGGTATAATGCCTTTAGTTGTAAAACGAGATAACGACTGACTAGTTATGAGTCTAAGGCTGGATGTTTGACAGCGCAATGCTTCTGTGAGAACCAATGAACTCAAAATTAGGCAAAAGTAAAATTGGGTTTTATTACCAAACAGCATGTGGCCAACTTGCAGGATGAATTAAGCCATACCTGAAGTAATGGCCTATAGATGATCTCTCTAGCCAAAAATCATAGTCACATTATAAAATGCCTATGGCACTCAGTCCCAACCAATTGCACATAATCTGTATACTCATTTGTTCATAGCAGTGCAAACATTCTTCTCTCAGAATTTCAAGACAACCATGCCTCTTATACATATTTTCTGTGTGACATGCTGTACATTGAGTAAATCCATGATAAGGGGTTTCATTGATAAAACCATGTTTTGTTCTTGGTACTGCAAGTGTAGCAGTCAACAGAAGGCCCTGCCTTGTTGGAATGTTAATTTCACTGGGAGGAAGCAACAAACAGCAAGCTTTATAGCTTATCAGATGGTACCAAATGCAAATTTCTAGAAAGTAAATAGGAGGAAGAATGGTGCTGGCCTTGGCTGTGGCTCAACAGTGGAGCACACATATACGTAGCATGTGCATGTCCCACTAGATTCCATTGACAGCTACCATTTCACATAGTTTGGTTGGGGAACTTCTCGCTATGAGGTGATATGTGAATAATATGTGGCATTTTATTGTTGTTAGACCCCAGTGAAAACTGGAGAACGTCGTTCTACCATTCGATGCTCAGTGGACATTCTCAGTAACCCAAAGCAGTGAATTATTTTAAAGACAGTTCCTCTATTTACAAAGAGATTTCTAGGCCTTCTAAGACAGACTGCATTTATTTACTCCTCCTCCGCAAAAGATGAAAACATTAGACTAACTCCAATTACCCAATCTCCTACTGCAGAGATAGATGAACCCTGCATACCAAGGAGGAAAGGCATGCAGGAGTTCTCATCTCACAGGGAGCCCTTTGCGCTTGTGGGTATTTTAAATTAGAAGTCATGGGGCTGAACATAAACAGTTTTCTCACAGTAATAAGAGTTGTATTCACATTTTAAACAGTTGCAATGTGCACTGGCCCTCTGGGAATAAGTGCTTAAGCTTACAAACAAAATGAAGGATGAAAAAAAATCACATGCATAACATTTCTAGATTCCAAGAAGCAACAATAAAGCACATGTATTTTTGTGTGCTGGCAAAAATATTCTCCTTTGCTTTTGCTCACTGAGAACATGCAGCTATCTAACAAAGGTCCAAATAATTAAATTCTGAGCAGAATCCTACCCAGAAGAGTTTCCTCTGGTTTAAACACTGATTGATAAAGACTTCTTCTGTGCATTGTCTCACACATCAGCCTGTGTTCTAAAATATCATCATCATATCCAGCAATCGTTGAGTTTTTATAGTAGACATGGTAAATATGGACTGGGTTGTAATTCACTTAAATTTAATTTATCATTCTTAAATGTAATCACTTAAGTCCACCATTTAAGTAGGTATTAACTTAGTAGGAGGGTGGTGAGAGACACACATTATTACATACACGCACTTTACAAATTAGGCAGAATTTACCATTTCTGCATGTGTCTTACAAACTGGAGAGGGTGGGTGGCCACCAGTGTGCATATCCAAGTTGGAGACCCCGTCCTAGATCTCTAAGAGTGTACACATCTATGTGAATTACCTTAACTAATGTAAGATGACGGGATGTGGTGTGCGTTACTTATAGTAGAATTCCATATGCCTGTGCAAACCCACCATAGTCCTCTCTCTATCAAAACAATCAGCAGCATTTTAGGTCAAGGGACACCTGAGTAAGGACAGTGCACAACAGCGACCTTGTGGCTCAAGGGAGACATGAGGACGGAGCAAAGAAATCCTTGTTTCTTTACATCTGCGAGATCCTTAGTGTTCCTTTAACAATGTGGGGGGAAATAACATAAGGTGTTGTGTGGAGACCAGACATCAGAAGAAAAGCTCAAGTGTCTAGGAAGGAGGAGCATCTACTCTCTCTCTCTCTATGGCTCTCTCTTAGCTTGAAAGTCCAAGTGGTTGGCTGGCCACGGACATCTCCTCAGAAGTAGGGACCACCAAGCAGAGCAGCCACATATAGGACTATAGGTGGCATTGCTCAGGGATAGAAAGAGTGCAGTGAAGCTGGAATTCAGTGAGATGCATTTGGGACGCATCATAAGGAAGCTTGCAGGCATTTGATATGGCAGCTAGCTATTTGGGTCTGTGTGGTCCATATCCATCAACAACCACAGATTAAACAATTCCTAAAAACTGTCCTACCTGCCTTGCATATGTACAGCATGTCCCTGTAATTATTCCCTAAACAGTACCGTCAGTATGAAAACCTCTTTTTTAGAATTTGTATTGTAGCAAACATTATAAGGAATCTAGAGGTGATTTAGTATATAACAGAGTAAGTGTGACTTATAAACAAATGCTGTGCCGTTTTGTAAGGGATTAGAGCATGTTGAGATTTCGGTATCTGATGAAGGATTTGAGTGCAATCTCCTTTGGAGACCAAGTGACAAGTGTGATTTAACTACATTGTGATGCTGTTTATGGTTTTAGCAGAGTACCAGACCAATTCACCACATTGGCTCACTCTGGCATCTGCTGAATGTAGGATGTATCAGAGAAAACTCAGCTGGGTGACTCTCTGGTGACACCAGTGAGGAATGATGGTGACTCAGTCTAGAGTGACAGGCAGGGACATATTCTGAGGCATAACTAACACAACTAATGAGGTTCTAGAGTTGGAAAAAAGACAGAAAAGAAAAAACAAAGGTAATATTTCGATTTTGACTTGATGAACTGAAAAGTTGGACATTTTGTTGTCAGGAGAAGCCCCTAGTAGGTAAAGGGGCAAAATTTTTTTAAGTGTAAGAAAATTAGAACATTCAAATCTTAGAAACATTTAACTTGAAGATAATTTGGAGCCACCCTCTCACACAGCTATCACAGAGAACTGCAATAATGAAATATTCCAGTGAGCATAAAAACTCAATATACCCTCTACAAAGTACATGGAATGATTTTTGGGGAAGGCAGGCTTCTGTTTATACACTTACCCGCAGGATATTTCAAAGATAATCCCACCCCCAACACTACAAGTACTCAAGTGCTAAGTCTCCTGCTGCATAGTAGCCATCCCTTAGTCATGGACTGCCTGTGCTTACAACACAAGGCTTTTTCTCAGGGTTCCCACCTTTACCATGCACTGCCCATATTCTCCCCATTTGATGCTCTATGCCAGGAACAATACGAAACTTCTCTATTATAAACTCCCATCAAGAATTTTGGACCATCTATAAATTGCTTTTCCTCTCACTCATAGCTAAATGCAATTAACCACAAATGACTCATTTAAAGGCAAAGTCATTCAGCTTCTCAGAGGGAAGCAGAAACCACCAAGCTGTCATAAATTGGCAACGTACCCTTCTGTCATGTTACTGCAAAGAAAATTCACCTCGTATCCAACTATGGATTGGAAACTAAGTAGAAGGAGCTAGGAAAATGTCTATGTGCTAGAAAAACTTTGATTTCTACAAGTGTCAAAGTAAGACATCCTCAATACCAGGTCCTTCATAAGAGGGCTGGCTACAGGATCTTCTGAGGCAATCTCTCTGTTGCTGTCTCAGCAGCTGCTTCTTTACCCTGACCAAGAATAATTATTACATGGGGAGAAAATGATGTGGTAACGAGCCTTTTAAAATAATTTGTTAAGCTCGACTACATTGCAGCATCTCTGAGTGTTAAGGGCAATAGAGAACCCATGCATTTGGAGAACTGTATTGTTTTAACAAGATTATGCTGCAGATCAAATTGTGTGGAAAATGTTTATATTTAGAATTAAATTACACAGTGTTCATGGAGAAGGCCAAATTCACTTCTCCAACTATTGTTCATTTCTTGTTACTTTTTGAATAAGCACACAGAACTGAGCAAAGGTTTTCACAATAACAGAATGGAGACTTTCAACTGAAAATGTATCATTTTAATTAGTTTCAGCTCACTGAAGCCTAGCCATTGCTACAGCTAGTTCCTTAAATATAAGGATCAAAAACCAAGTCAAGCAATGCCTTAATTCAGTTTGCCCCGACCCTCAAAAACATATCTGCTTGCAGCCCTGCCAGGGAAAGAGGTAGGCTTCCTGCTCAGAGCTCTCCACCTCTTTCTCTGCTCTTCCAGATCCAATGCCCCAGTCTCATCCTCAGCTCTGGAGCACAACAAGTGCAGCAGCCTCACCCAGCCTATATCTAGTAGACCCCCACAGATCTTCACCTACTAACTGCCTTCCCCCAAACCATCCCTTTATCCCAGCCCCCAACACTAGCAGGGACATCCTGGGAACTCACAGGCTACTTGGCCAGGGAAACAGATAGGCTGACCTCAGATCCTAAGCTGTTTGCCTGCTCCTCCAAATCCAGTTCCCCCAGTCTCATCCCCAGCTCTGCAGCACACATTCTGACGTGGTTGCTGTTCACTCTGCACCCAGTCCTAGGGAATCCTAAACAGATCCTGGTGGAGCACTCTTGATTTTCTCAGTCCTGCTATCTCCACCATCCAGTCACCAGCTCTGCCTCATTTCTATGTGTCAGCTCCCAATATCCAGAAAAAGATTTTACTTGGAACCCCCAGCGCCCACATCTCTCAGGACCCCAGAAGAGTTTCCTACTAGATAACATACAGCCAACCAACCACACTCTCCTAAGAACCAAAGAGGAAACAGAAGCAAAAGAATAAACACCCATCCAACAAAGACGAGACCAGATATCAGCACCTAGAACTAGAAGCTTCCCAGTCCTAAATGCCTAGGCACCAGAACAAAAGCACAATCAATATGCAATCAATAGCAGCCAGGAGACAATGTCTCCACTATAGTTCAGAAACACTGCCACAGTAGGCCTTGAACATTCTAACATGGCTGAAGCATAAAAAATAAAAAATAAAAAAAAAAGACTGTAAAACAGCCTACATAAAATGATAGAGGTCTTTAAAGCAAAATGAATGAATCCATTAAAGAAATTTACAAAAACACAAACAAATTATGGAAGGAAATGAATGAAACTATTTAAGACCTGAAACTGGAAACAGAAACAATAAAGAAAACCCAGACTGAGTGAAATCTGGAAATGAAAACTTCAGTAATTCAAACAGAAGCTACAGAGGCAAGCTTCAACAACAAAATACAAGAGATTGAAGAAAGATTCTCAGTCACTGAAGACACCATAGAAGAAATGGATACAGCAGTTACAGAAAATGTTAAATCTAAAAATCTCATGGCATGAAATATCCAGGGAATCTGAGACACTATAAAAAGACCAGCTTAAGAATAATAGGAAAAGATGAAGAAGAATGAATTCAGGTCAAAGAAACAAATTATTAAAAAATATTATCAAAGAAGATTTTCCTAACATAATGAAAGATATGCCTATCCAGGTAAAATAAACACACAGAATACCAAATATACTGGACCAGAAAGCTTCCTTGTATATATACATGTTTAAAGGTGATATAAATAAAGTCACCAAATAATGGGGGAGACACAGTCCCAAACACACATCTCTTGTCACCAAATGAAGCTTACAGTATAATATTGGGTTACAGCCAATTGACCTGTTGGACAAAGGAGTCCCATAGGAATTCTCAAACAACCCAGGCTGTTACCAAGACAGTAGGTTGCTCTCCAGAAATCCACAGCAAGTCCCCATTGCTGAAGACAACACCTACACAGCTCAGTAACCATGGAGAAATTAAGCTGGTGCCTATATAGAGCTTTCACCCCTAAGCCCTAGCAACTTTGGTAGAAGAAAGTACTATGCATGCTACTAAAAGAAAAACATGAACACCAAATCAACCACAAACCCTTTGTTTACAATGATGTCCTGCCTGAAAAATATACTAGGCAATGATGGCACAAAGCTTTGTAGCAGTAACCAACAAAAATCTGATTTGACTAAAGCCAAATAAAAGTAATGATAAAATGACTCCTAATGACATTCTGCTAAACTCATAGGTCAGTGCCTCATTCAGCCATCATCAGAAAATCTTCTTCCTACAGCAGATAGAAACAAATACAGAGACCCACAGTCAGACATTATGCAGAAAGTGAGACAGAACCACTCAGCCCTAAAGGGGATGTCTCCATGAAATCCCTCCACTCAGAGCTCAGGGAACCCTATAATAGAGGAGGCAGAAAAAGTGTGAGAGTCAGAGGAGATGGAGAACTTGAAAAACAACAAGGCCATTTGTCTCAATATGTGCAGAGCTCATATGAGCTCAGAGACTGTGGCAGTATGCACCAGGCCTACACAGGTCTGTACTAGGTCTTATGTGTATAATTATGGCTTCACAAAAGTTTTGTTAGTGTTTGAAAGGGATCCCTGAGTATGTAAGCTAGTAGGTCTCCTCATTCTGTAAGTTTGTCTAGTCCAACTTCAGTGTCATAGTTTGTGTTTGATCTTATTATATTTTATTTTGTTATATTTTATTATTATCTCTTAGAGGCCTATTCTTTTCACAGAACGTGAGTGGGTCTGGACAGCAGAGAAGGTGAGGAGGAGGTAGAAGAAGTTAGGGAGACAAAACTGAAATCAGGCTATAGTGTGTCAGAAAAGGGTCTATTTTCAACAAAAAGAAAAAATATTTAAAAGAATCTAAATAAAGCAGAATAGTATCTAACTGTAAAGGAATTTTAATCCAGCAACATGGCTACTCTTGCTGGAATACAGGCACACTCTTAGTGTACACCTTTAGTCCTCTTAGCTGGAATACAGGCATACCATTAGTGCATACCTATAATGCGAAACAATGAAGATAAAGTGATATCTAATTGAGAGGCAGACAAAGTGATGAATTAGAGAAAGATTTGACAGAATAGAATACACCCAGCTCTCAGGGAAACAGAGGAAAGAGAAGTGATTTAACCAAGAGCAGCAAGAAAGGAGGGGGGAGGGAGAGAGCAAGGGAGGGAGAGAGAGAGAGAGAGAGAGAGAGAGAGAGAGAGAGAGAGAGAGAGAGAGAGAGAGAGAGAGAGAGAAGCAGAGACAAAAGACAGAAAGGAGAGGCAGTTTCACTGAGGCAGTTTTACAGAGACAGGTTGCAGAGAGAACAAACCAGACATAGGTGAAGACAGTATAAGCCAGAGAATGTGAAAGAGCCAGAAAATTAGAACAGATTGCTAGAGTTAGTTTGAGGGCAAGCAGAACAAATCAGTGAGAAACTGAGAGAAGCCAGATTGAATCAGTCAGCTTGCAGGGGAGTTTGGCCCAGAATAGTTGGTTTGAGCCAGCTAGCCAGAGTTCAGAAAGAACTAGAAAGGGTGAACTTAGTCAGCAGTAAGTCTCAAAGGCTGAAAGCATTGGAGATGAGTGACAAAGAAGTTCATATTTTAAGGCATTATATATTATTTAATTTAATAAGTGAACTTCTTTGACACAGGATTCCAAGACAATTCAAAAATATAATGCTGTGGCTTAATTATAGTCTTCCACTGTCTTTGAAACCTCAGCCTGTTTAGCTCATCTGCATGAACACAGAAGCAATGGTTTAATATTTCATAGTTCATATGTAATTTTAAATATCTAGTTCTTGAAAAGGAGCTCACCCTAACACTGCCCCGTGGGCCAGGAACCAGAGTCTAGATATTCCCAGAGGCCTAGGACAGAACCAAACATGACTGGCAAGGAAAAAAAAAGGCAATGAAATAATTTCTGCTATACTCATTGACTGGTTTCTAGCCCAGTTGTCACCAGAAAGGCTTCATCCAGCAACTGATGGAAACAGATGCAGAGACCCAACAGCTAAATGTTAGGCAGAGCTCAGGGAATGCTGTTGAAGAGGGGAAGGAAGGATTGTAAGAGACATTGGGTCAAGAGCATCTCAAGAAAACCCACAGAATCAACTAGCCTGGGATCATAGGGGCCCACACAAACTAAACTAATAACCAGGAGCCTGCATGGGTCTGACCTAGGCCCTCGGCATACACAGTTGTGTAGCTTGATCTTCTTGCAGGGCTGCCTCTGACTCTTTTGCTTGTTGTTAGGACCCTACTCCCAGCCTTACTATGAGGTGAGCTTCACAGTCTTACTGCAACTTGATAGGCCATGTTTGTTTGATGTGCCTGGGATGTCTCCCCTTTTCTGAAGAAAAAGGGAGGAGGAATGGACGGCAGGGGTAGGGGTGGGCAGTGCTAGGAGGAGAGGAGGGAGAGAAAACTGCGTTTTACATGTTTTGTATTTAAACAGAGTTGTCCATAGATGTTGAGGGTGATGTGTGTTTGCAGAGTATTTACTTCACATCTGCTAGCAACTAAAGAACTTCATAAAGCATATAGGAGAAGGGCCTTTATATACTTTTTAGAATCTTATCAGGTCACACTATATTAAATAATATCTACTCCTTGAAAACGTGAGTAAGCACATTTGGCACTATGTTGACTATGTTGATTGCTTTCCTCATTAATTTCTACTTTCCAATACAAATTCAAAGCTTATTATTATTATAATGCATTTACTTCACTGCATGAGAAATTGAAGTTTTCCAAAAGCCTCTTTTCCTTTATGATACTGAACTGCTAGATGGAGACATAATTACACAGCAGAATATGACACGCCCCCTTCTAGAGCACAATCATCCCAAGCATCAAATTCTTTTTTTAAAAGACATAATCCATTATTTTAATATGATTAATTAAGTTGATAAACTCATAGACACATTAAGAAGAGATAACACACAGATTCTTAACAAGAAAAATTAATTAGGAGACATATATAATATTTCTATGGAAATTAAATATATGAGAGAATATTATGAAGAACTGTATACCCACAAATTAGGCAGATGAAATGATGAAATAAACCCATTTCTTGAAAGACACATTGATGAAAATGTAAAGAAATAGAACACCTGTATAGGCATATTTTCATAAAATAAAACAGTGATAATCTTCTAAACAGAAAGCAACTGCCCAAAGCAGCTCAATAATCAATTCTACTAAATACCAAAAAGGAGTGATAACAGTTCTTGCCAATCAAACACAGAAAAAGAAAGCATCAAATTCTTATGTTAAAAAAAAAATTCTATGTAAAAATCTTATGTAAAAGTCTAGTTATAAAGAAGTTTATCTTGGCTAAAACTTCCAAATGATTCATTCATTAATTTAGCCAGAATAGGAAAAAAGAATTGATCTTAAAAACACAGTTTTGCTTTAACTCATTTAATACATATTAGGTATGCATTATATTATTCTATGGACCACTTGTGAACATACTGTAATATTGTTTCCTGTGCTGCAAAATACAACACAAGGAAATTGCGATACACAAATAGGACAGTTTTAGATGTATGTCATTTAGAACTTAGGTCTTGAGGTTCATGCATGTAGGCAAATGCTCTACCACTGAGCTACAATCCCCAAGACCCTTTTTCACTTTTTCATCTGAGACAGGGTCTTGCTAGGTTGCCCAGGCTGGTCTCGAGTTCCCTATGTAGGCCAGTTTCACCTTGAGCCTGTGATCCTCCTTCTTTGACTCCACAAGTAGCTAGGATTACAGACTCGCGCAGTGTGTCCAGCTTTAAACATATGTTTCAATGTAATATATTATAGTGAGATTTAGTGTTCTTCTTGTGTCATTCTTTCTCTTGGAATTAAATGACTATTTAAAATTCCTATCCATATGAATTGGCTTTTTATACCATTTATAAGGTGGAATGGAAAACATCTTTATGGGCAGCACAAAATTCCCACAGCTATTAAACACATTTTTTTTTAAAAAAAAAACAACGCCTTGCATAACCCTTTTGTTTAGGCAAACTGCTGTGCGTGGCACAGCATACTTACTCATCTATTTGACAAACACACATCTCCACCTCCTTCATCGCAGTCTGCAGCTTGCCAAGGTGTTTCTGATAGATGTCTGCAGATTCTAAGTTCTCTTCTTTCAACAAATATCGGAGGCCATGGCCGTCCTTGTGTCCCAGTGACAGGCCCGACGGGGCTGCCATGGTTGTGATTGTGTGTTGAATATACACCATGGGGCTCAGTTTCCCTGAGGAGTTGAAATCAGTTCATCACTTAACTTCTATTTATGTAGTCTGGCCTTTTTAGAAGTCTGAGCTCATATATAAGAAAATATCCATTCAATGTTAAACTTAATTCAGAAATTATAATTTGTCAAACATTGTTAATAAAGTTGACAAGTACAGTTAATCACTTGACCTATTGCAATGATTTACAGCAGCCTCATGCAACCTTCTCAAAGCTATAGAGTCATTTCAGATAAGAACCTGTCACAGCAAGATAAACTATAAACACAAGAAAACCAAGAGCAATTCCCCTTTCTTAAAGGGAAATGCGAAAAGTGCAACTGTCTCTATACTACATAAACTTATACAAAATAATCTAAGTAAGGATAGCCAGGAATTCTTTCTCTATGAAAACACAGGCTTCAGTGTGTACTGGGAATGTGCCAAATTTTAAGTTGCAAGTATAGCTAGCTACACAGTGATTAAAATTTCAACAGCTAACATACCTGGCTCAGCAGACTTATTTTCTTTATCATGATAATTATGTTTCCTGCTATCCAGCTGAACACCGAAGGCACTCCCCAGGGAAGTTGATGTTTTAGGATAAGAGACTTCCATCACATTGACATGGCAGTTGGTTGGGCAGAAATCACTGCTGTGCAGTGGCGAGATCTTAGGTTTGGCCTGCTTAAAGGTGGGCCAGGCTCGGTTCTTCAGCACTCGAGAGAACTGCAAATTAAAGCAGAAATGGGAACCAGCTGAACACACAGGAATCATGCAGATAGCTCACATGCATGCTTGATAACAAAAATCAAGTAAATAAATAAATAAATATAAATAAATAAAACCAAGGCATTTCAACCTGAATGAGGTGAAAACAGGCTATAGTGTTAGAATCTAAATGGCTGTTTCAAAACCTTTAAAACCCAAACACCGGGGCTGGAGAGATGGCTCAGAGGTTAAGAGTACTGTCTTGCCCTTGCCAGGGGTCCTGAGTTCAATTTCCAACAACCACCTGGTGGCTCGTAATCATCTGTAATAAGATCTGGTACCTTCTTCTGGTGGGCAAGCACACAAATGCAGGCAGAACGTTGTATACATAATAAATAAATAAATCTTAAAACAATCACAAAACCCAAACATGTGGGAAGGATTGTAAGCTTTGTCACAGGTGAAAGCAGTCTTGGTGGGCTTTGCCCTTGGACACACCATGGATACTCCCTGAGATTAACCTTGAGAGAGACTGGTTGGAGCCATCCTGGGCCTGGAATTCAGGAAGGACACAAGGGACTCCACCTGGACTATTGTGTTTCTAATTGACCCCCAATGGGAGAGGGAGCCTGCCCCTTGCAGTGAGAGACAGGCAGGCAGAGAGGACAGAAAGGAGCAGCAGAGACCAGGCTTGAGAGCACATGGATCAGGAAGAAGATCAGGGAACAGGCCGGACCAGTGCACAGGCCAGAGACGCCTAGGAACCCGTCCGTCCCATGGAACGGATACCGGAAGGTTCACTCCTGTTTCCCTTTATCCTTTTTTCCCTTTTGTATAAGCTAGTTGGGTTGTATAATAAAGTTTAATTGTTAAGAAACAGAGCCAACACAAATATCCCCATATTGCAAATCCTATAGGCAGCAACTACATATGGCACAGCTGAAACTGGGTGAGGTGTCAGAGAGAATGAACCTCAGTGACAATATAACTTCCTAGCACTTTTCCCCATGTGTCCTAGTAGCTGACAGAGCCTAATAGAGAAACTTGCCAGAAGGGGCACCAGAGCAGGCGGTAGAGTTTTAAAACTAGTCAAGTCAGCAAAACAGTACAGCTTTGGGTGGTCAAGTGCAGAAGAAGATGGGATTGTCCTGTGTCCCATCAGAAACCCACCCAAAGCATGGTGTACAGACCCAGCAGTGCACTGTGGAGGTACTAGCCCGGAGTGGCAGGATGGCTGGGCTTCCCACACAGTCTGCCAAACAGCTGAGCTTTATAGCTGGGATCAGCCAGAAGTTGGTTGTGTGCTCTTATTCCATGCCATTGACGATAAAGTGCCACTCAAATGACCTGTGATTTCCAAGTGTGGCTACTCTGCTAATCCTAAACTTGCAGAGGCTTGCAAGTTTGGGGACTTGCATGGACTCCACGGACTCCATGGACTCCACATGTTCCTTCCATGGTCTGTGGGGCCAACATTCTTGCTCCACTAAGTAAGCTTCACCTTACTTCAAAGCTCTCTCCCTTCCCCCGACTTGCTTCCTAGACTCCTTCTGGCATGGGCATAGCTCCTCTCATACACAACTCACTCACTCTGGACTCTGTGCAAGATTTTTAGGGTGTCTAGATTTTTCTTATTCATTGTCAAACATTTTTCTTCTTCAGCAGTCTTAGAAAGTGGTCAGAGTTTTCCATGAATTCTACGCCAGTTTTCATTTCTCTGGCTACAAATTATAGGTCATTTGCAGCCTTCCTCATAAATAGGAATAATCTCTTTACTCTCGCTCAGATGGCAGAAGGAAAATTCCATGGGGCAACAGTCTTGTGTGCAAGAAGTAGGCACCTCAGAGAGCCCAACTGAACTGTGGTTTCAAAGACCTTAGATATCTTTTGGCCTTGGTGACAGGACTAGAACAGGACTGGACATGATGTTGGACAAGTCAGTATCTTATCTCTCAGTATAAAAGAGATTTGGGTTAGATAATCCTACTGGTTTCTTCTTTCTAAAAGTCCAACCATGATTCTACTTTCTCATGCTATCAGCTGATTAATAGTTCTGGCATGAAAAACTGCAAAAATAAAGCCATCACTGGTCACTTTCTGACATTTTAAGCCAAATTCAATGGAAAATATATAAGATCATATTCCATAAGTATAAGCTCACTATTGGGATAAATCCCCTCTTATATGCATACATACACATATAGAAATATACACATACATATTATAATGTGCATGTTAAACCATTTGTTGTAGTCGGTATTTATTACTTTGTGGGCTCTTCTTTTTTCCGCCCTCTTTCTTCTACCCTTTCAGACCCCTAATACTAGATAGGAGAGAAGAAAAGCTAGACTGGAAAGGAGGCGACATTATCACTAGACGGCTTCCTGCAGATTGGGAGCATCGAGTTCCTTGGGGCAAGTTTGATCTTTGCCATCATGATGCCTAGTTTCTTCTTTTCACACAATTACTTAACAAACCAAGACCAATAGCATCCAGCCACCAACCATTAACACATCTATTGGAGCTCTAGCATTTATATATCCTCTGAAAAGTTCTCAGAATTCCAAATGTCACACAAGTTGCAGATACAATTGGCAGCTGGCAAAACCACACCCCTGCCAGAGCACAAAGCAAATCATATTTGGCTGCTGTGAAGCATCCCGATATCCCCACACCTAGGATTAAAATAAAAATATATTCCCATGTTCTGTGAGTTTTTAAAAAAGAAATCAGATTACAAAATTCTTGATGTAATTTATATCCTATATCTAGCTATATAGGTCAGTCAAGCAATACAGTGAGGGTCAGAATGAAACTGTCCTGAAATGTAGAAAATTAACAAGAGTACCACAGAACTTGATGGCCATGTACACTGAGAAGAATTAAGGGACTCAGGGGACTCTGGATCTAGCATCTCACTTTAATTATAAACTTCCTGCTGAGACAGGTCCAGGATTTAAGGGAGGCTAGATGCAAAAATTCAACCCCAAGTTCTTTTCTACTACTGTTTCAAGATTGAAGTCGTAGCTGAGACTGTACGGCACAGAAAGGCACAGCAGTGAATTTTGTTGTGTCATGACATCAACCTCAGTAAGAGGTTAAGATTCTCTTGCCTTGTCTTCCAACCCCTTATCCATCAAGTCAGAAACCATGAGGGAAGCCTCTGCTTGAGCCTCTGAGCTAAACAATGGAGATACAAATTCTATCCCCATGAAGTAAATACTCTACAAGTGGAACAGGTAAACACTGTGCACATCGCTATATAGAACAACCACTGAGATTAATCATATGGACCACAAGGATACATATATGGAATGATGTGTGTGTAACAGACACACATTAGACATAAAAGCTAGGTGATCAGAAATGTTGATAAGAGTCTGAGGAGGTGATGGGCAAGGTTATGCAGTGAAGTGGGTAGGAGTGGGACTAGGTACTAGAATGATTAGAGATGGCAGGGTTGGGGACAGTAAGATAGACTCTCAGATTCCTATCACAATGCAAATTCCTGTGCACATATCTGGAAAGACACCATAGCCCTGTGATAGAATGAACTAGTTCAAAAGTATCCTGGATGAAGCTTCTCTGTCAAGTCTATCCTAAGAAGCCAGAGCCTCAGAAAATGAGCACTGTCTCCCATCTTGAGATGTCTAGCATGAATTTGATGTGTGTGTCAAATTCATGTGTTAGATACTTAATTCATGTAATGGTCTGTGTGAAGACCTGTGTCTTCGTGGCTTCCCTGCTTTGTGGACAGAAGGGCAGTGCTGGGACCTTAGAGAGGTGAGGCCTAGTGAGAGGTCCTCAGGCTGAGTTGAAGAGCATGTTGTTCTGGGAAGAGATCTGGATCTCTCTGCTTTTGTGCGTCTCTCTTTCTGTCTGTGTATCTTGGTCTCTGCCTGTGTCTCTGTCTCTTTGTGTGTGTGTGTGTGTGTGTGTGTGTGTGTGTGTGTGTGTGTCTATCTCTCTGTGTGTCTCTGCCTCTGGCCTTATTATAAAAGTCAGCTCTCCTTGACACGCTCTGTCTTTCAACATGACCCTTTAACTTTAACCAGATGCTGAGCAGATGTTATGTGGTCCTCACCTAGCATAGTGAGGGTGAATAGCATCTATTCCTCAGTAGTCACCCAGTCTATAGTACACAGTTACAGCATCAGAGCTTGGACTGAGGCAGACAACCTTAAGCGAAGAGAAGAAACAGGAACATCTCTCCATCACAGGTGCTACCACAGCAGGTGGGTACAATAGTATGTATCCAGACACCAGACCCCTGAACTTCATGGTATTTTCAGAAACAAATGTCCTTAAACAAGACAGTATAGCCTGTGAACTAACTGCGATGCGTATGTAAGAACATAGTCTGTGCCATGTGTTAGCAAACCTCCACCTGCCTAGCACTGTAGCCACCAAGTTTACTAGGAAAGGAGAAAGAGTGAAATTTCCCAAGTGAAATTTGATAATTTTCAATAAAGACATATACTGGTCTGTGGTGAGCTCTGAAGGACAGGCTATCAGAGCTACTGTGGAATAGAAAAACCTGAATTCATTGCCACTTTTATCCATGTATTGATGAATTAGAATCGGACTCTGCAGGGGGTTGATTCCAGGATATGATAGGGGTACTGAAAAGCAAAGAGGCTTAAGTCTCCTATATAAAGTAGCACAGCACTTACATATGACTTTGTTTTTTTAATCTTCACATTTATTCCTTTGTTAGTAATGTGTGTGTGTGCATGCGTGCACACGTGCATGCATGCATGCGCACATTCTCATGCATTTGGAGGTCAGAAGACTATTTGCAGAAGTCAGTATTCTCC
>OU015743.1:79653410-79692731 GCA_907169655.1 Acomys percivali | reverse complement strand
CTCTCTCTCTCTCTCTCTCTCTCTCTCTCTCTCTCTCTCTCTCTCTCCTCCCCTCCCCCGTGTGTGTGTGTGTGTGTGTGTGTGTGTGTCAGTGTGTTTGTGTGTATGTGTGTGTTTATGTCTATGTGTGTGTTTCACTATGTGTGTAAAATATCTGGCTGTGGGTCTCTGTATTTGTTCCCATGTACTTCAGGGGAAAGCTTCTCCGATAATGCCTAACAAGATCTTGAACTATGAGTTCTGGGGATACTTTTTATTTCACAAAAAGAAGCACCACGTTGAACCCTTCATTTGGAAGAAAAAAAATGTTGTTAATAATAGCCTCAAAATAAATATGTGGGAATTAAAGCTGTCTAGTGTGATAGGTACAGTGAACTAATCTTCTCTATGCTGCTAGAATTAGCTATATCCCATTCAAACTGGGAGGGTCCTTGACATATTTCCATGCTAACCTTACATCTTCCTATAATGAGAAAGCCAATTATTTTAAGTTTATTTAAAGGCAAGTAAGATGACAATGAACACAGTTTCTACAGTGATCAGGCCTTGCCAGACTAGTTGTTTCATGATTAAAAATAAAGTGAGAGAACATTCAGATACCACCTCAGCTGAATGACCTGAGGCAAGAGTTATCTCCTAGAGGCAGAAGCAAGACAAGACTCAGCATGCATGCAAAGAACTTTGCAATTCAACGAGTGACAAATATCACAATGCACTCTGCAATTCAGTGATAGGAGTTTTATCATTTGTGATGATTGCCTACTAAGCTGGCCATGTCTACCTTAAAATGTCACAAGACCCATTTGCTCCTATATAAACACAGAATATTTTAAACTCGTGCAGTTTGAAAAAACCAGAAACATTTCCGCTTTGATTCTCACCAAAGAACACTTTACATTCCTGCCTTATTCTAAGCCGAACACTCACTGGAAAAATGTGATTTCATTCCTTTTCTACTCTGGTTACAAGTCACTCAGACTCCCACTGCTAAGCCAGGCAACAACCCAGCTTCTCTATCAATTGGTCCAGTCTCATTCCTATAATAGTTATTCTCTCTTTTTAAATGATATAAAATAAGATAACCAAAGTTATCACATCAAAGTTGAGCAAGACAGCTAGATCCCATGGAGGCATTTCCTCAACTGAATCTTCTTCCTTTCTCTGATGACTGTAGCTTGTGTCAAGTTGTCACGTAAAACCAGCCAGTATACACACTCCACCTCACATGTCTTTTCATCATAAAAGCTACAGTTGTTGACTAGTCAAGCCAGTGATTTGTTTTTTACAGAGTTCTTATTGTTATTTTAGTCTGAACAATGCAGTTTATCATATAAGCTGTATATGATGACACAGTATCAAGTGTATGTAAGCAAACTAGAATAACGGTTAAAATAGAAAAAAAAAAATAGCAAGCTTCAAACACCAGTGCTGGTGCCAGCTGTGTGCCACTGGGCAAGTTCCCTGACAACTTGGAACTTCATTTACTTTATCAATGAAACAGGTAATGTATTATTCCTGGTAATAATTCCAGGTAAAATTATGTATAAAGGGAGCTGGAGAGATGGCTCATATATTAAGAGATCATGCTGCTCTCCCAGAGCAGTTCCCAGCACCCACATCAGTGGCTCACACCTTCTGTAACTTAAGCTCTGGGAGACCCAATGACCTCTTCGGGTCCCTGCGCGCGCGCACACACACACACACACACACACACACACACCACAAATACATACAAAAGTAAAAATAATTCTGTAAATCATTTCACACATTGCCTGATGCCTCTAATAGACATCCAAAAACTGGTGTGTGGGTTTACATGGCTCTAGTCAGCACCTCATACAAACAAGAAGTGTGTTGCCAGAGCGTTTGGTCATCTAGGTGGGACTCATAGCTGGAGAAAGTGGCATAGCTAGTCTCACATCATATATTTTGATCTTTCTTTTCAATTAGGTGCTAAGTGTGAGAGGACAGGAATCCCCAAGTAACTTTTCCTTGTGCCATGCTACTAAGTATTGTCCTTTTCTTCCTGGCCCATCTTACAACAAATTTGACTTCACTTTATTATGGAAGACAGAGTCAGTGACCTATGCCTTGAGAGTGTCTGCCACACAAAGTAATCCATTCATTTTCACTAACTTTTTGCAGAGGCCTGTTCATGAGCACCACCTATGATACTTCTTGGTGTTGCGTCTATAAAACCTGGTGTGTCAACTGGTAAAAATGAAAACAATAAGTGACCATGGGGACCCAGCCTCATTTGGTACATCTACAATGTAACTTCTATGTCTGTGAGTCAGGAATCATCACAGAGAGAGGGAGTAAAGATTCTAAGAGCCAGAGGAACAGGAAATCTGCTAGACAGTATCCTAGATGTGACAGGGATACTCCCATTCATGGCAGCTCAACACTATGGTGGCTTACACAGTGTGGATGGGAGAAATTTCACAAGGCCACAGCCTTGACAAAGGGCCATCAATGGTTGCAGACAGAGGGAGAAACAGTTTTCCTCAAGGACAAGCTACCTGATAGATTATCCAATCCTAAAACATCAGCCCTAAACACATGTATGTATAAGCAATGCTAGCTAAATGGGCTCAGTACGTATGAACACACACACACACACACACACACACACACGGGAGCGTTATAAATTTGAGATGAAATAGGGGAAGTTTAGGAAGAGAGGGTTAGATATGATATCAGTATGGTGTTCAAGTATGAATTCTGCAAAATTAAACTGGCATAAAATATTTCCCTTAGAAAATGAGCCCAAGACAGGCTATGGTGCTGACTAGTTTTATGTCAACTTGACATAAGCTAAAGTCGTCTGAGAGGAGGGAGCCTCAGTTGAGAAAAATTCCTCTATAGTATCTGCTGTAGGCCACCCTGTAGGGCATTTATTTAATTAATGATTGACAGAGGAGGGCCTAGTCCATTGTGTGTGGTGCCTTCCCTGGGCAGGTGGTCCTGGGTTCTACAAGGAACCCAGCAAGGCATGGGAAGCAAGCCAGTAACCAGTACCTCTCCATGGCCTCTGCATCAGCTCCTGCCTCCAGGTTCCTGTTTGAGTTCCTGTCCTGACTTCCTTCAAGGATGAGCAGTCAAATAAACCCTTTCCTCCCCAGGTTGCTTTTGGTGATGGTGTTTCATCACAGCAGTAATAACCTTAAGTAGGACAGTCATGGATACATACATATACATAGATAAGTATATAGCAGATTATTTCTCTTTTCATTTAGGCTGCCATGACTCAGAAAGTCAGATATAGCATTCAATTTCAGCAACGACATAGGATCTTGGGATCTATTTTCATAAGAATCTTTTCCTTGTCTATTTTTCCTCTTTTGTCTATCTGTTTGTTTGTTTGTTTGTTTGTTTAATTAGAAATAGGGGGTTTTAAACAATATATTCTGATTACAGTTTCCCATCCCAATTCTTCCCAGATCCCTGACTACCTACCCACCCAAATCCACATCTTTTCTTTCTCTTTCTCATTAGAGTGCAAATAAGCATCTAAAAAATAAAATGAAAACAAAAAATAAAATAAAATAAAATAAAATAAAATAAAATAAAATAAAAGCCAACAATCCAGAATAAGATGAAACAAACAAACCACCAGGAGAAAAAGAGCCAAAGAAAAACCACAAATAAACACAGAGACATACATGTTCATACAACACTGGAAACTATAATATCTGTGCCAAAGACCTTCAAGGGAAAAAACAAACTACTTGGTCTCAAGCATTTTGTTACATTTTGTTACCTTAACAGACAATTGATCAAGAAAAATTATATAAATATTATTATTTCAATAAAGGAATACTAGTACATATTTAAAGAAGATATTAGAAAATGATTTAAATGTCACTCAAACAGTGACTTTTTAAACGATTTCATGTAAAATTCAGACAACTTACCTTTCTATAACTGGATATTCTGTGGTGTATGTGTTCAATTCTTTCAGTGCACATGGTACTAAATTTATTCTGAAGGTCAGCAGCTATCACTTCATTCAAAGAATTAAGGCTGGTGCAGTTTTGTACGAAGTGCTCATCACTTTTTGCTAGGGCATCCAGAATCTTTAGTGATAAATGTACACACAAGAAAAGAAAGGCAACTTTAAAAGAGAGCACATACAATTTCCCTAGGTTAGCACTGCAGCTGCCTGGGTTTAAGGGTCCATGAGGCACAGCCTGGAAACTGATTTAACCTGTCTCTTTGGAATCTAAGGTTTCACCTTCACAGGATGATAAAAGGCTGTTCAGGGAGCCAAGAGACTTCAAAGACTTCCTGCTGGATAAATCAGCAGGTGATGTGGGTATACCTCTCCTGAACATCTGTCATAGACATTCACTTAGAGTATCCCCCCTCGCCTAATTCTGTGGTAGATCAACAAAAGCAATAATAACAACAAATTAAGAGAAATCATTGATATCCTTGTTACGTAGACATGCCACAGAGAATTCAGACATCATGCTGCCCCTTGAGCGTCTGAATAAATGAAAAGTTTCCACAATGCTTTGTCTAGGCCTTATAAAATGTTTTTTAGTTATAGATCTTTAACTCATATATCCACGGTTTCTGGATTTTTTTTCATGCATTTTCTGTATGTGAGAATGTGTGTCCCCACCATCTCAATTTGTTGCTAGTGCTGTTTCTTTGCCTTGTTTTGTTTTGTTTTGTTTTGTTTGTTTGTTTTGTCCTTTTCTGGATTGTATCATCACCATCTTCATCACCACTATCATTATAACCATCAATGCCTGTTTGTATTCTAATAATAGAAAGAAAGGGTGTGAATTTGGAGGTGGGGGAGGGAAGTAGAGAGGATGTGGAGAAGCTTAGAAAGGGGAACCCTTAATCAAAATATATTGTATGAAAGAAATCTACTTTCAATAATAAAAAAGAATAAAAGGAATTCATATTAACCTTTAAAAGGGGAAATCTTGGTATATTTTAAAGTAGTCCTGAGAGTCCTTCGTATACCTGTCAGAATGGCTAAGATCAAAACTTCAAGTGACAGCACATGCTGGTGAGGATGTGGAGAAAGGGGAATATGCCTCCATTGCTGGTACGAGTGCAAACTAGTACAACCACTTTGGAAATCAATCTGGCACTCTCTCAGAAAATTGGGAATGATTTTACCTCAAGACCCAGTCACTCCTGTGCATATATCCAAAGTATGCTCCACCATACAAGGACATTTGCTCAACTATGTTCATAACAGCTCTATTCATAGCTCAAATCTGGAAACAACTTAGGTGTCCCTCAACTGAATAATAGATAAAGAAACTGTGTACATTTACACAATACTACTCAGCTACTAAAAACAAGGAAATCTTGAAATTTGCAGGCAAAGGAAGGGAACTAGAAATAACCATCCTGCGTGAGGTAACCCACCAAGACACGCATGGTATATACTCACTCGTAAGTGGATATTGGGCACATAATACAGGATAACCACACTACAATGAGACTGATACACCAACCAACGACCATGTATGATGTGGACCTAGACCCTCTGCTCAGATGAAGTAGATAGGAACTACAGTCTCCTTGTGGGTCTCACAATATGGGGAGTAGGGACTACTTCTGACATGGACTCTGTCTCCACCCCCAGCCCCCAGCAATGTTGATCATCTCCCCCTGGTAGGGCAGCCTTGCCACAGAGGAAGAGGATTCAGGTAGAACAGATGAGACTTGATAGGCTGAGGTCAGATGTTAAAAAATCCAGAAAAGGAATCCCCCTAGAGAACTAGGGGATGGAGGGAGAGGGTATGAGGAAGGAGGAAGTGGGAATTGGGAGGTGATGAGGGAGGGGGTTACAATCAGGATGTAAAGTGAACAAATTAAAAAAATTAAAAATAAAGTAAAAACAATTTTTTTAAATGAAAAAAGGTGGTCCTTATCCAGTTTCTGGGCTCTGGCTGTTTTCAATGAGCAGATCTTTCATGTACTGCAGTCAAGTTAAGGCTCTGCGTGAGCATATTCACATACATGAGCATCTTTCTGTACCTCAACTCACTGGGGTTTCCCTAACACTCTATAACGTGTGAGATGCACCAATGCTCTCTTCATCTTGGCTCTTTCTACCTCTGCTTCCCTGTTGCACTGACTGAATGTGGAGGACAGGTTCATCTGCTCACAGGTCTGCACGCATCAGGGCTGGCTTTCTCATCAACAGTGTGATGGGGATTGTTGGATGTCTGACGTAACACTCAGGTGTCATACTAACTTATGCAGGCACACACATAGAAAAAAACCCATGTGATTTTGCAAAGTGGAACTAGCTAAAGAATGAAAGTGGCATACTTATAATCATCACCTGATCCTAAGCTCTGACGTGATCCTAGTTATTAAGACAATATTGTTCAGAAAGGATAGAATTTTTAAAATATACAAATACTTACAATGGTATAACATCAGAATGTGTGCTTTAAGTTAACATTTAGAAGATTAAAACATGATTATTTAAATATACCTCCTTTGGATCACTATATTAATATTCTACTTAATTATCTTAAATGAATGTTATTATAGGTAACATTTCAACTACACATATTTGAAACACTAATTAAAACAAACAAATGTAGGTCAAGAAGCTCTATCTTAACTCTTTAATTAGTAAAGTCAAAGTTGTCACAGGATGATAGAAAAGTCATCTGGAACACTAAAGCCCACATGTGAAGAGGGCACATCTGGATCTATTAGAAGGGCTAGCAGATTGATCTCTTTCATAGCACATGGCATTTCCATTCAGATTTAAAGATACTTCCTCTTTCTCCACCTTGCTTTTACCTAAGGACCATCTGAGAGCATCATTTACAAACAACAACAAAACAGACATCTGTGACCCTGTTCACAAACTGGCTTCTAAGTTTCCCAATATTTTGGCACTTATGGAATTTGAATTTTTTAACATTTTATGGTATGAAGTACTCGTAAAGAATGTACTTCTAAAAACAATCATGAAAATTATCTGAAAACTGTTCTTTTGCCTGAATTAGGAGCGAAACAATGATAAAAGATACAGCAAGATCTTTACCATGTCAGCTCAGCCTTGTCTGGACAGGAGTCTCAACCTATGCAACACTCAGCTCCCAGAATCAATAAAAAGAACCTGTTACAGAATGAATAATGAGGAGAGTTGAATGAGCCAACCTCTGCAATATAGAATAACCCCTGCTTATTCCATATAATAAAGTAGAGATACATTGGATATTTAGTTTAGAGAAATCTTACTGTCAAAGAGTCACTCATACCTTGGCAGTTAGGCTGAAGAAGCCTTTGGGCTCCACCATCTTCTCTACCACATTGCACTTTGTGCCCGCCGTGCTGTCGTACTCATATACAACCCCGTACTCGAGGTGGACATTGTCCACCGTCAGACTCACATGCTCCTTCTTGCCGTCAATGATGGCCATGGTGTTGAACTTGTCGATGACTTCTGGAAAACAATTTTACTGTAGCCAGTTAATGGTTTTTCCTCATCATCAGGTGATTTTGAGTATGTGTTTGTTTGTTTGTTTGTTTGGCACAGGATCTTCCATGTAGCCTTGGGTAACCTAGAAATTACTATGTAGGCCAGGTTGGCCTTGAACTCATATAGATCCACCTGGCTCTGCCTCCCAAGTGCTGAGGTTAAATACGCATACCATTATGTCCAAAGAGTCTCTGACTATTTTAAAGAGTTCTTCAAAGGCTATCTAAGTTAGACATGATAAATGACATATTCTTGCTAATGCTTTCAAAACAAAAATATTTTTCAAGAAAAGTAAATATTTGACAGGTTAAAATATTGCCACTTTAACCTAACCAGTAAGATTGATATGCCACTTTGATCGGTGGACCACATACATACTGATTCACACCAATATTAACACTATAGAGGCAATTGCATCTGTTTTCATTTAAAATGAATGTGAGAGTCTGGAGAGAAAGCTTGGCAGTTATGAGAAGTTTCTGCTCTTTCATAGAACCTAGGTTAAGATCCCAGCATCTATATGTTGGCTGACAACCACCTATGGATCAGATATCCCCTCCTGGCCTCCATGGACATCAGGCATGTACTTGGTGTACATACATACACATATAGGCAAACACTCACACACACAAAATCACAAATGAGCCAAAATCTTTTTACAAAATGTATATGAATCAATGTCAGAGATTTTAAAATGGCCACAAACATGGGATGAAAATGTGATCAAAGTGTCAAATAACCACAAAAGCTACAAAGCTGGTCATATTTCAGAACAGGAAGGAGATGCAAGGATCATTTTTATTTCCAGATGTTGAAGCTTCTCAGACAGCATCTTGGAGAGAAAAGTTCATGGAGACAGTCCATCACTGTTCACTGGACTAAAATTTCTGTCTAGAAATTTTAACTGCACTCTGTTGAGTATACATTCAGAAAGCTGAGGAGTAAATACCTATAAATTTCAAACTACTGTGTGGCTTAGTAGTAGACACAGAGTGAGAGAAAATAAAATATCTTTATAATATTTATGTATTTATATATAAAATGTTAATGTAGAATACCAGTTTACTTTAAAATAAATAAATCTTCATTTCAGTTTCTAACTGCCACATAAACCAATCAATCTTTTGATGTGGACCTGTGCCAACTTATCCCAAATGGGGACTAAAAGCCCTAGGACCCTAATCCTATTGTGAGTAAGTAACATCACATCTTCTCACAACCTTATTGCTCTTGTGGGGCTGAGATTGTTATTATAGTACACATGTGTTAGATCAATTGAGCTAAGCATCCCTCCATGGATGGAGAGAAAATCGCTCACAATCAATGTATACAGGTCACACACTAAGAATAGACACAGTTGTCCTTTGACTCTTTTTCCCAGAAAAGAAAATCCTTGTAGCTAAGCTTTGGGAGGAGGCCACAGTTGGCTTAGTGCATGCCTTGTGAGCAGGAGGAACCTAAGCCTCATGCCCAGGGTCCATATAAACATGCTAGGTATAGTGGCACACATCTGCAACCCCAGTGCTGTCAGGAGGAACCTGAGCCTCATGCCCAGGGTCCATATAAACATGCTAGGTATAGTGGCACACATTTGCAACCCCAGTGCTGTGGAGGCAGAAACAGGAGAATCCAGGCCTCCTGGGGCGGCCAGCTGAGCCTAATCAATAAGCTCAAGAACAATGGGAGACCCTGTCTCAAAGGAGATGGATGGAGTACCTGAGGACCATATCCAAGGTTGCTCTCCGCCTTCCAGATGCACACCTACATACTCACACTCACATGCACATGCATCTGCATACACACACACACTAAAATAAATAAATAAGTGAAATCTTGGAAACATTCTGAGTAGTAGCCATGATAGCCACACCCCATTTATGTGATTGCTAGTCTCAGTTGGCTTTTATTCATGCTAGGCAAGCACTCCACAAACTGACCCAGAGCTCCAGCCCTCTTTTCTTACTCATAACAAGATTTTGCAAGCAACAGTAAGTCATGGTTATGCACATCAGGTGATCACTAAGACTATTTCAAAATGGGAGCTGGTTGTCAGGGAACCAATCATGTGACTTGAGGCAGAAAGTTCAGCTTTCACCCTGTTCTGGGAGAGGGCAGTAGGACTTAATTTTAATCAGCAACAGCCAGTAATATAGTCAATCATGTTACATTCTAAGACCTCCCATGGAAAAGAGTCTGAAGAGGGTTGAAGAGAATGAGCACATCCATGTGTGGGAAGACAGGGTATACCTCCACTCAGTGGGGCAGGTGTAGGACCCACACAGTACACCTCATTATCTGGCCATTCAATCAGTGCAATTAAGGAGATTACTTTTCTAGATTTTAAGAATCGTCCTACTAAAATATTAAATGAAAGAGGAAAGTATGGAAACCAATGGATGGTAACACCAGTTGGTCAGAAATCGAGGTGAAAACATGAGATCACAGTGGGCCTCTAGAGCAAAGGCATGGTGTGGGACTGACAGTTTAACGTGTGTGTGTGTGTGTGTGTGTATGTGTGTGTGTGTGTGTGTGTGTGTGTGTGTGTGCGCTAACTCCCTAACTCTCTAGGAAGGAGAGAGCTGAGCTGTAGACACCCAGGTGCTGCCTAGAGAATAAGGACAGATTTTCACACATATAATATCTGAAGTTCCAGAGGATAATTTTCCAACTATTTATTTGGAGGAAATTCACAATGTAATAGAAGTCTCCAGAGATTTCCCCCAATAAACAGGTTGGAAGGACACAACAAAACTGTAAGAGTGGATACAAGGACCTCTGTGGAAATGTTGGAACCCCATGCCAGCCCACTCCATACTTCACTAACACACCAGACCCTTGACCAAAACAGGCTCAATTTCTTCTTCCCGAAAGAGGGTATCAGGTAACTGGTGAGACTTTCTGTTTTGATGTTTTCATGACTAAATGAGAAAATCTAAAAAAAAAACACAGGGAAGCACACCTGTAAACCCATCATTTAGGGGGCAAAGGCAGGACCATTTACGTCATATAGGAGATGAGCCCTGCCTCAAAAAATGGGTGAATAGATAAATGAGAGCAAGGGGGGGGGGACTTACAAAACACGATATGCTATCACACATCAACCACAATCCAGTACTACTTACATGTCTGAAATGACATATAAATTTGGTATCAAGTCACAGCTCAAAAATCTAAGTAAGACCTTGGTACTTCAGAGCAGCCACAAGTGCTATGGGAAAGAATAGCATAGGTACATGAGGAAAGAAAAAAAGCTACCTACCTTCTACTTTGCAGTCAAAAGCATCCCCTGCCTCGTCTCCAGGGAGCTTTGAGTGGGACTTTTGTATGTCTTCATGAGCACTTTCAAGACTATCATAGACCCACTGTATGGAATCTTGCTGGAAGGGAAGGAAATGAAAATTCTCAGAGATACTGGATAGATGCCCAAATGTGTATTAGTTTCATAGCCCCACCTAAGAAAGAAGCTTGAACAACACGCCTATTTATTTTTATAGTATAACTATAACAGTAAATAAAAGTTGAAAAAGAAATAAAATGCAAAAAAGGACAGCCAATGACAAGTCAACACTCCAACTTTTTCTGTCTCATTATCTTCAGATGTGCTCTCCATATTTAAGCTAAAGATGCACTCTTTAAAATAGCATTCAGTTCTCAAATGTCTTACTGAAGCATCCCAAATATATCTCTAAGTGAATTAAAAATTTTACTTTAAAATAAGCAAATGCTAATGGGCAATTATTTGCTGCACCAATTATCTATAATTATGTACACCATTTTAAGGTTCTAAGAGACACATATATTACAATATATTAATGGTAATATGAATTGAACCAATGTGGAAATCAGAAGAATATCTCTCATTGTACAGAATTTCCAAGTCATGTAACATCCTTTCATATATACATAACTCATCTATATTCAGGGAAACAAGACAGATGAAAAAATAACTTCCAAATAAACGCTTCAAGGGTTCCACGACTTTAAGGTATATAAATATGATGATAAATGAAATTGAACTGAATTACTTAAGTGTAATATAATGTGCCACATCCATTTTTCCCTGAATCAGCTCCACAATTGTATCTAGCTGTTGTGTTGCTATAAATCACTAAAATGAGAGCAAGGGTTTGTAGATGTGGTAGAACTCAGGAATAGGGGCATGCTTAACATTCACAAGGCTCTAGGCTCAATCTCCAACACCACACACACACACACACACACACACACAAAACCATACTAATTGACTTGGACACTCCTGTAGCTGTCAGGAATGATACCCACAGTATCCATGCCTTCCTGTAGGTCCTTCTCACCCTGACCCTGGCCTTAGCCCTGAATGACCCAATTTATCCAGAGGTTTAGTAGTGGCAAGTATCATCCTGGAAGAAGGTTCATGGCAAGAAACACTCCTTCCTGATACTTTGGTACTATGCACAAAGGAAAATCCTGTAAGAGATCTCCAGACAGCTCAGGAAGAGAGCTTGGCATACACATCTGGGTGCCATAAAGAGGGGATCTGGGTACCCATGCAGGGCCTGTAGAACACACCAGAAGCTTCAGAAAAGCCACCTCCAGTCAAATTCAGAGAAAGAAAGTGCTTTCCTAAGTCACATGGTTTGGGAGCCCTTCATTACACAGCAGTGGGTACCTGTCAGTATGTGGTACCCAGTGAGGTCACTATGACTCTCAATGATTTCCTGATCATGACTTCTCCAAGGAGACTGATGTGGAAAGTGAAAAGGAGCAAAACACAAGTGGATCAGTTTGTTTCCCTAGTACATCCCTAGTACAGAAAAGGAAGGCTTAGATTAATTTTAGCAGAGTCTGGGGGTGGAGGTCACATCCAATTGTACAGGTCAACACATATTTCCTAAACTGCCATCATCCAGAGATCCCTAAGAGTCTGTGCATAACTTTTAATTATTTTCTATTTCAGTTCTGACCCCATTAGGAAGCAAAATAAATCAGCCCTTTCCCTGTGGAGTCAGTGCTTTGCAGGACGGCAGCCCTAGAGTTGGTAGACACAGCCTGACACCCTCCCAGTTTGGGCACAAAATCATATTCTCTAAAGTAAGAAAACTGCATCACATAGTGTGGAGCCCACATGCCTCTCCCCCACAGAGGTTCCTCAAGTTGGATAACCCCAGACTCCACTCTACCAGGCCAATAGTGCCTCTTTATCCATACAACAATAAAATTGCCTATATTAGATTCCAGTTTCATCTTTTGATGGCATTTACTGGATCAAAAGATAGTGCTCAAAAATTCAAACACTGTCAAGTATATTCTGGGTTTCTTTTCTTTTTTATTTTATTATTTTATTCAGATTACAACTTACTTGTTATCCCCTCACTTGTATCCTCTCATTCCTCCCTCCCTCCTGCTTTCACCCTATTCCCCTCCCCTAGGTCTATGACTGAGGGAGACCTCCTCCCCCACTATATGGTCATAGGTTATCAAGTCTCATCTTGGTAGCCTGCTTATTCTTTCTTTGAATGTCATCAGGCCTCCCCACCAGAGGAAGTGGTCAGATATAGAGCACCAGAGTTCATGTATTTTCTTTTAAAGCTAAATCCAGTTACCTAACAACTATATTTAAATGTAACTCTATAAAACCTACAGTCTATACTTTTTAATAGAAGATTTATTATACATGCTTGATCACTATATATTCTAAAGAATCTGAAGATGATATTTCATAAGTAAAGATTTAACATTGATTAACTCTTGTCAAAAATAAGGGCTGAGGGATGAGCTCAGTGGCAGCACTTGTCTGGTCTGCACCTGTCCCTGGCTTCAGACCTCAGGAATAATGGGATTTGAAAAGGAAAGAGGGACAGAAGGAAGAAAGGAAAATGTCCCAGAAATTGTTTTTAAGCAAGCAATGAGGCTACAAGAATAAACTGTAATGATAAAATACAACTATTTGAACATAGCCAATTCTAGGTAGGATTAACAGAGAAGATAAAAAAACATGATAATGAGATTTACAGTGCAGTGCTTAAATTGGAACAGAATTGGAAACCAAAAGCTTTTCCGGCATTAGCCTATGCTATGCCTACGTATTCCACGCAAGTTTTCCGTTAATCTAATCTTGTACGTACCTTCATTGGACGCCTGTATTTCCGGCAGGCTGTGACATGTGCGATGACACTGGCATGTGTCTCTTTGCTGACATTGATTCCATTTACTTTGATAATACACTGTCCTGGGTGAAGGCCAGCTGCTGCAGCCACGGTGCCTTAGAATACAAGTGGAGAAAGTTGTCAAAATCAAATGTATGCAAAAGAATTCAGCTGTATCCAACATAGAACAGTGGAAGCAATCTTAAACACTTCAAAGCATACCTAAAATGTTCCTTATGAATCTAGTTCAGATAACAATGACCCTCAATTTTTCTGCTTTTTTTTTTTTACCAATGACCAAAATGGAGATTAATAAAAAATTCCACTGTCCCCAGAAGGATTATTTTGAAGGATTATCACTGAGTAACCCTTACATTGCTAATCAGATGTTTCTCTTTCAAATGTCTAGTCAATCTATATAGTAAAAAAAAAGTGAAAAACCAGAGTCATGAACTTTATTTAGTTTGTTTGCAAAATCCATAAATACTGAGAGAGTATTAGTTTTGTTTTTCAAACACCAACAATTTAATGTGCATATAAAAATGAATTCTTTAAAAGTCTTTCAGTTTTGTTTCTGTGTATGTACAGAGGTATGCACGTTCATACGAGTGAGTATGCATACACCAATGTGCATGCTCATGTCTGTGTGTGTGTGTGTGTGTGTGTGTGTGTGTGTGTTTACATGTATAGGCCAAAAGTCAATAATGAGCATTTCTTAGATTACTTTTCACTTTTTTTTGAGGGAGGCTTTCCCACCTACCCTGGAGTTAAATCATTAGCTAGCCTGGCTGTCTAGCACTCTTCATAAGCCATCCTATTTCTGCCTCCCCAATGCTAGACTGATAGGTGAGCACTGCTGAATCAGCTTTTTTAGGGGGGGTGGGTGTTGGAGAATCAAACTCAGGTCCAAAAAACAGTGCAAGCCCTTCAACTGAATCATCTCTCTAGTCCTAAAAAGAAATTCTTAAGGGAAAAAAATCAAACCAGTTAGGAATTATAACTGGTTGCTTGAACATAAATAAGAGCTTGGGAACCAGAGAATGTGTGAACAATTGAATTAAGCAGTTATCAATCATGCAGTCCCTTTGTGTGCACAGGCACATGCATCTGTACATTTGTATCTATGTAAATATGTACATGACATGTCCCAACTGGAGACTTAAAATTTTCCAACCATTAATATAGAGTCTGAGCAAAACATGAACAAATATTGTTAATGAATTTTACACACACACACACACACACACACACACACACACACACACACATTATACCAGTGTCTGTAAAACTTACCATATAGCAGAAAAGCTTTCCATTTCAAGCAATGCACCCATAAAGGAATCACAAACACTTTTTAAAATTTCTCTGTTTCTCTGTATACTCAGGTAATTCATTTTATTCTTTCTCAAGTTTGTGATGGGATTGAAGACCAGATAGTTTAGTTTTACAATTAAGTTATTTGGGGGTTAAAATGTTTTAGGTCTAGATAGATGTTTAAATTTGATAATAACGAGATGTGATTGAGATTGATTTACATATACATAAACAAATACAAATAGCCAAAACACTAAGAATGTAACATTTATATAATTCCTGACTATGTCATGATTCTTCTTGCTGTAGTAGTTTATTGTATATATGTATAATACTATAAATGTATATGTAAAAAATAAATAAAACTTTTATACTTAAAAACACACCTTTTTTTTTCTTTCTTCCATCCTAAGGTTCATTCTTAGAAATGGCTTTCCCCGCACTGAATTGAGCCTTAGGCGAGGAGGAACATTTCAGCAGAGAGCAATGTTCTAGTCGTAAAATCACCCAGCTGTCTGGACATACAAACATTTGTGTGCAAGCTTAGAGTTGCTGGGGGAAGTGAGCTAAGAATTGATGCAGGGGCTGCAGATGAAACAGACTGAAAAAGCCACAGAGCAATCCCTGTCCCAGGGATCCTAGCTGCCTGGTGTGAAGACCCTGGAGTCAGAACTTTATTATACTTGGAGGAGGCTGAAGGACACATGTCTTAGAGCCTGGGTGTCTGTGAGGTAAGAAAGAATTGCATCTTGGGAGCCAGGAAGCAAGTATGAGACAAAGAGAGAACCAGCAGAGCAGGATCCTGTGAAGAGAAGGCTGAAGAGCCATGAGGGCTCAGCAGGACAGAGGCAGTGAGCCAGGAGACACAGGCTCCTCCATAACTCTGGCAGGCTGCTGGGTTTCATTTTGGGGTTTTTCCCCCAGCTATTCTGAAAAAAAGGACTAAGAAGATGCTTAGATTGATCCAAGGCTGAACTCTAGTGGCCTGGAAGCAGCAATGCTAGCAAGAAGGACCACAGTGGCCCTTCCTTGTGGCGTAACTTGTTTGATAATGAATCACCACTGGGATATATATATATATATATATATATATATATATATATATATATATATATATATATATATATATATAAAGACACAAGAACACCCTAGTCTTTCCCATTTAAAAAAACAAAAAGCATAAATACAGTGCCTCCCCTCTCACTCAGATAATGATGGGGTCCATAGTTTTACATAACCAGGCCCACACAAGACTGTCCCCAAGTATGAGACAAACTTCCGTCACAAGTTAGAGAAAGCAGAAACCGTCACAGTACACGTCTGTTCTACAGTATTGAAAGAGCAATTAGAGAGGCTTTAAACGTTTATCCATCCACTGTGGAAATCTAAGTTGAAAGATACATTTTTTTTTGAAGGAAGATTTAATTTTTTTTAATCCTATGCACATTGGTTAATTTTATAATATAAATTTGGTTCTGATAGCAACTCCCTTTCAAAATGCTCCTGCTGTGTGTCTGAGTGATCAGACTGCAATGTTGTGCATTTCTTAGTGCTATGAACAGCCACTTCCTCTGTTCACCAAGGCTCCTCTTGCTCCAGCAGCCAGGCCACTTATAGGCAGCACTGGGAAACCTCTGCCTCACCCCCTTTACTGGTGTCAAGATGAACTAAAAATACATATCAAAAGGTATTTATTTTTGTTTGGCTTTCAAAGAAGTAAAGTAAACTACAAACACGCTTTTAGGCTCTAAAAACTATTTCATTTAGAATAAACTTCATGATGAGATTAACCGAGAGCTCAAAGAAAAAAGTTGAAGGAAACATTTAGCAACAGGGTATCAAGACCACAAGACTCTCTACAAAGCCTGAAAAGTCACATTTTTAAATTATGGAACAAAACCCCAAAATGTATTTGCTGCTAAGAAAAATACAAATATATAACCTTAAATTATCATTAATTTACACCAAAGTATAAAAAAAATTCATAATTGAGGTTGTCATTCTTCAATTAAATTTGTAACAATAATAAATATGTTATGTTAAATAATTTTAGATGATATTTAATTACTTATTGATTGATTCATGGGTTGTGTGAGAGTGTGTGTACACATGTGTACATATGTATGTACATGAGGAGGCCAAAGATTGGTATGATATCAGGTGTATTTCCTAGATCACTGTGCCTCAGTTTTTGATCCAGGTCCTTCGTTAAACCTGGAATTTGCCATCAGGATATATGAGACAGCCAGAAAGCCCAGGGAAGTCTCTAGTCTCTTTGTCCCTGGAACTGGGGTTATAGGTAACTGCTGACACACAAAGGTCTTCTTTTCATTTTGTTTTTAATGCGATTGTTAGAGATATGTACAAACAATCTCTTAATTGTGGGGCAAGTACTTCACTTACTGAGCCATCTCTCCAGCCTCATTTTTGTTTTGTTTTGTGTTTGGGGGTTTTGTTTTGTTTTGCTTTGAATTGTTTGAGAAATATCTTATTCTCAACCGAGCTAGCCTGAAATTCGAAGCCATCCCCCTGCCTTGGCTTTCCCAAATGCTGGAAATGCAGACAAGAGCAACAACACACAGTTTGAACTTTGGAGCTTTTACTTTTAATGTATTATTTCTAGAACGTGCTTTCAGTGAGCAACCAGAGTGAAAGGAGAGACTCCTAACACCATGAGGATGCATTTCGGTTGGACGGGGAGCAGCCAAAGCATGGGAGAATGCAGTTCCTCACGAAGGGGAAGGACTCACCTCTTCCCACCGCATGCACAACTGAAGGGCCGAAGCCTCTGATCTGGAACCCAAGCCCGTCCGCAGAGTCTGGGATCTTCACTGTCCTAAAAGTAACCAAAAGAAAAAAAAAGTGTAACTCCACAGTTGGTTCTGACAACAGTCCTTTATGCTTTCGCTCATTCTGGCAAGGCATATAACCTGAGATGTCAGGCAAGGGTTTAAGCCTTGGAGGAACTGACCAACAGCACCCACTCCAAGAAAAAACATAAGATAAACTAGGGGCTAGTGGCTACTTCAGCTGAGGCAGCTCCTGGCCCTCAACAGGATGCAAATATAATGGTGGTACTTGAGTCCAGATGGGCTGCCCAGCTCAGGCCTCCAAAACAGGATGTTAAGAACAGTAGGTGACAGAGGCCACTCCAGCTAGGTCAGCTCAAACAACTGCTGAGGCTTCCTCACAAGGGAGCAAGAGCCATGCTGCTAACCTTTGCCCTATTGGACTTCTCAATCTCCTGGACACTAAAACCTCTTATACATATTCTTGCATCTTCTTCATGTCCTTATATCGAAGAAAATTTTGTGTGAAAGGGGTTTCTGAGGAAGGTCCCCTCCATTGCAAGAAATGTGGAACAGGAGAAGGGATAACAGGTGGAAGAGAAGTCTAAGCCCCATATGGGCAGGACTGTTGCTCAGCTCAGGCTGTGTTTAGTTGGGCGTATTCTTACTTTCCCACTTGCTCTAATTGGACCTTTCACTGCTTGCTCTACTACTGTTTCCCAGATGAATTCTTCTATTGCTGGAGCCTAAGAAGGGAGATGGATGCTGCTGTCAATACCAGAAGAAACTGGAAGATTGCAGAGGGTCTAACCTGGAGAATACCAGTGAGGGGGAAGCCTAGGGAGACAGTACTGGCCATTCCCCAACGCAAGGGTTGCAAAGCAGGGATGCTGTACAGCGTCCACACTGAACGAATTCTTACATAGATGCATCAGGGGAAAAGAACAGGCAATGGGGACAACTAAACTAACCCTGAGCCCTTATTCTGTTACTTTGTAGCTGGTAAACTTGGTCTTGGACAAGCTCCTTAAATTCTGTATTGCGAAGAAAAGTGTCACAAAAACTGTTAAAGATCATCACTGTTAAAACTTATTCCTGGTATGCTGATGATGATTAAAGAGATACAATTTCTATCCTAGTTAGTTTCTGTTGATGAAATAAAAACTTGGCCCAAAGCAAGTTGCAGCAGCATTTATTCCATCTCACAAATAACTGTCAATCACCAAGGGAAGCTACAGCAAAGGCTGAGGCAGCAACTAAAGCAGAGACCACAAAACATTGTCTCTTCAAGGCTTATTGCCTTCTTCGGCCCAGCTACCTTCCTTATGCAAGGCAGACCCACCTGCCCAAAGGTGGCACAGCTCACAGAGGGCTGGACCAAACCTCCATCAATTACAAATCAAGAAAATGCCCCCACAGACACGCCTGTAGACCAATCTGATGGAGGCAATTCCTAAGTTGAAGCTCTCTTTCCTCATGTGTGTCAAGTTGATAGTTATCCAAGATTAGTCGTTACAAATGGCAAAACTGCCCTGAATGCTGCATAGATAATTGAGAAAAAAGAAGCACCCCTCATTGGTTTACTATTACAAAAGGAATAGGTATCTTGTGAAATTACATTATATATAATAATATAAACAAAACACACACTTAATATACTTCTCCTGGTTGGGAACATCACTAGCCAACACCAATAAGGGACAGGTTATAGAGGACAGAGCTGTGTATTGGAATTACATTGGAGCCATGCAAGAATAAATTAGCATTTATGTAATGATTGTCTGGAAGAATACTACATCAAGAGGTACAACCTGAGTAAGAGAAGCATCACCAATGTGCCCAAACTAAGGCAGATTTGAAGGGAAGGAGAGTTGTCATGGCAAACCAGAGAGGGATGTACAGTTTGTTCCAACAACGGAGGCATTTCATGAAGGAATCCAGAAATCAGAGAGCAAGCCTAAAGATCAGAGAATTCTACAGAATATTGTAGCATAAAATGAGTATCATAAACTACAGTAGAAAGCAAAACAAAATGAAAGCAGTGCAGTAAATTTTGATGGACAGCCCTTCATGCCCAAGTATCAAGAGTGGTATTCAAAGAGTAAGTTAATTATGAAATAAATGTCAGTGCTCTTCAAGGACACATCAGATGGTCTGAAGAGAGGCATGTCAGTTGGAGGCAGCTCAAAGAAGACCCTGTACCTGGAACATTCTGGAAAGACACATTTGTATGTCGGTCTGAGGGTAGTGTGTGACACTGCAGCCTCCAATGTAACCCAGGAAAGCAATCAAGGATAAAAATGCAAATTTCCTGTCTAGTGGAAGTTTGAAAGTACTATTATAAATGAGGTTACACAGCATAGCATGATTTACATATATATGTGACAGGGGTTAGAGAACCAACACACCCCCTATCCTTAATTCAATCTTTTCTGGTGTACAGGACTGTATCCATTTCACTTGTACAGCAAATGGTAATAATTATCTGTCAAAGAGACATGTCCTTTCACTACAATTAAATCTAATGAAAAGGAAAGGAGAAAGTGGCCACAGGAGCTGGGGAGGATGAATGAGAAAGTGGCAAACTGCTTCTGTGTACAGAAAATTGAAATTCACTTAGCCTAAATGAACTCTCAGCTTCCAAGTGGGGGCACTTGATTGCTGTGTGGTTATCTGAAATTCTCAGCACCTCTCTGCCCACTCTGAGTAGGGCCTACCCATCTGACAATCCTGCTATGTGAAGTTGACTTCTACTCCTCAAGAACATTACCATACATCTTTAAAATCAAAATGTGTACACACAGTAAAATCCAATTGAGGGGAAAAATTGGAATTCCTCTAATTAAACATGATTAAACTCTAATAAAAACATGATCTTTGGAGATCATGTTCTTTTACAACGGGAAAACCACATTGATATTAAAATAATTTTTTTAAGTATACAAGAGTAATATTCTATTTCTGGTAGAAATTAGCTACTGCAAAGCCTTTGGGAGAAATTCCTTGATGTTATCACGTGTAAAATACAGCTGGAATCAAAGAACATTCTGTTGTGTTTGCTTCTCGTATTTTGTCTTCTCCTCTCCAAACAGGATGCTACTTAAATTTCAAAAAGCTAATTTAAGAAAAATATGAATAGCCCAACCAAAACTTCCACACAGTTCTTCCTGAGGCTTTATGCTCTCTGGGCCTGATTCAATGATGCCCACCCCCAAGGTGACCCTGGAAGCCTAAGGGAGGGGAAAGTCAGTGCTCTTTAAGACAAAATAAATCCACTGGAAAGCATGGAGAATCTCTTCCCCAATGCCCATTTCTCTTTATATTAGCGAGAAATAATCACCCAATCTGGAGAACATTGAAGGTGATCCATCTGTGCCATGGTGCAAGCAGCCTGCTAGAGATGCTTCATTTCATGAACTTTCTGAGAAGTTACAACAGAAAATTCTCCAAGAAGAAACACCTATACTTACTTGTTATACTCAAGTCAATTTATGGAGGAAATTATCAAGGCCATCATAAGGTACTATAGAAAGTCGGGCATGCCTTTGTTATGGTTGAATGAGACACGCCCTCTACAGAAACTTGCCCTGAAAACCTGACAGACAATAGACTTTGGGAAGTGAGTGGATTCTGAGAGATCCAGTTTTCCAGATGGTGTGAGACCTTGATGGACTCACAATATTCTGGATTATTGTGAGGTGATTAAAAATAGAAAATGATGGGACAGAGGGGAAGACTTCCTATTGGGACTCTAGGTGAGAGAAGCAAGGGAGAATGGGGAAATAGAAGGATCCAGAGGATCCTAGAATCCTACAGGAAGAACATTATGATGGGCAGATCTGAGCCTAGGGGTCCCGCTCAACTTATGGTACCAGCCAAGGACAATACACACAGTAAACTTTGACCCCTACCCAGATCTAGCCAATGGACAGGACATTCTCCACAGTTGAGTGGAGAGTGTGTCTGACTTTCACATGAACTCTAGTGCCCCATATTTGACAATGTCCCCTGGATGAGGAGGCCTGGTGGCATTCAGAGGAAGGATAGCAGGCTACCAAGAAGAGACTTGATACCCTATGAGCATATACAGGGGGAGGAGGTCCCCCTCAGTCACAGTCATAGGGGAGGGGAGTAAGGGGAAAATGGGAGGGAGGGAGGGAGGAATGGGAGGATAGAAAGGATGGGATAACAATTGAGATCTAATATGAATAAATTAATAAAAATATTTTTTAAAAATAAATAAATAAATAGAAAATGGGGCCTAAATAGAGGACCAGGTCCATGGAGATGTGTTCAGTGTTGTATTTTCTCCTGAATGCTTCTTGCTTTTCCATTTCTCTGTTTTCAGTGTCCCATCAGATAGAGAAATTTCTTTGCACCACACACTCCCACCACCATCATGTGCTGTCCTAGCAACCATGAACTGAGTCCTTTGAAACCATGAGCTAAAATAAACTCTTCCTCCCTTGTGTTGTTTATGTCAGCTATTTGTCACAATGTGGCAAGAAAAATAATGACTTCAGAGTTATTTGTCAGGGACATGTCAGTGAACACATAATAAATAGATCCTTGTAAGTACCTGGAATGTGTCAAAGCTTTCACAAAACTTCCAACTCTTTACATATCAGAAACTTGGAATGAAGAGAAAACTAGTAATCTATGTGATTTAGATGTTCAATTTCAAATGAAAATGTGAAGAATGGATGCACTTTTGTGGTATCAACTATAATAAGATGACCATAACTGCTATTACTTGCCAAAGCACACTTCAGTGTCTTTGAGCACATGTTTGCTCCTCGCAGAGGAGTGTTGAGAGTTTCTACCAGAATTTAGCATGGAGACTGTCTTGGGGTGCCAGAACACAGCCCCCAGTACACAAAGCATCTACTCAAGTTTTGAGTTCTTAGAATTTTACTTTACAAGATATTCTCCTCAATAGAAACCAGGGTATCTGTCTAAAGAACATATACACACCAACTTACAGGCAGATTTCCCACATAAACACTACTCTATCTTATTTATATTTTGTCAAGTATATTAATGTATTATACGCCATACTTTCTTCTATTTTTACTGTAAATAAGTTTATGTGGCTGTTATTACCACATTGTCTCTTAAATAGAGATAATTTTTACTTTAATATATGTGAATGATCTATAGAACTCAATATAATGAGAATATTGGGGGAAAAGACACATTTTAAGTATATTAAAAGAAAACAAGAATGTGCAATCTTTTGTTATTTATTCATTGATTCCTTCTGTGTCTCTAGGTGTCTCTGTATGTCTCTGTGTTTCTGTCTCTCTGTGTCTCTGTCTCTGTGTCTCTGTGTCTCTGTGTCTCTGTGTCTCTGTGTCTCTCCCTCTCTCTCTCTCTCTCTCTCTCTCTCTCTCTCTGTGTGTGTGTGTGTGTGTGTGTGTGTGTGTGTGTGTCTGTGCATGTGTGTGTGTGTGTTTAGGTCAAAGGACAGTTCTCTCCCCCTATATAATGGGTTTGGTGGCAAGTGCCTTTAAATGCTGAGCCATCTGACCAGTACAATTATGCCATCTTTTAAAGTTGTTTTTAAATACAATTCAAAATATGCTCTTGATGCAATAAAGAAGCAATGAAATAAAAGTATAAAATTATTGAGGGTATCACAGAACAATACTAGTGAGTCCTAACTACTATAGGATGTCTGCAGTGAGCATCAAACACTTCAAACACTTGGTACAAACCAAGATGTGATCAGAGTCTTGACAGCTCTGTGGTACAGCGATCTTGTGCCTTCTCACCAATGAGGACCTGGAAAGGACAGGGAGCAGGGCAATGGTGGAGGCAAGGTTTGAACCTTGGGTTCTAGATACTGCACAGCAGTACTTAAGGAAGGATTGGAAAACATGAGCCCAAGACTCTGATGGCTGAAATTCATTCCTATCTGTTTAGTCCTGACGTCATTGGCTCTGTGCTCTTGAAATTAGTGAAATGTCCATGCAAGCAGATAAGGTATAGGAGTAAACCAGGTGGCCATGAGGCATGTACTTATAATCAGTAGGAATTGTTATGAATAACTCTGAATTCCTTCCTAAAAGACTTTTGTTCCTTTTAAATGTCCTAAATGTGCCAGGAGATAGGCAACTAAGATAGTCTTACCCCAGGCAGAGATAGACAAAGAAAATAAACTGTAATGATACAGAGAGAGAAGGCATTGCTGTGGTTCTTTGCTGCCCCCTAGCCCAGGGTTCCCTGTAGGAAACTGTATTAACAAGTTACATGTATTCTTTCAGCTACTTAGTGCATTACATTATGAACTAAAGCATCCGTGACAATTAATGACTTAGCATTGTCACAAGGAGATGTAATGGGGAGAATCTAGCCCATTACATTGTACTCAGACTCAAGAAAAGTGTGCACATGATACATCTAGCTGTTCCTGAATGTGCACTATATAATATTATATATACAAAAGAATTTTAAAGACTGTAAGAGTGCCAGCTATAGTGATAATATTTTTCTACATTGTTAAAATTAACAAACTTTTTCTTTTTAGTGACATCATTAATCTTAAAATTAATGAAATTGCTTTTTTTCCAATGATACAAATTTTAAATAGTAACACTGACATAACTCACTCACATGTTTTGTTAAATACTTTACATACATGTTATATTAACCAGTTGATGCAACAGTTCATGATTAATCTGAGAAAGAAATATCAGGTCATTAATAGAAATAAATTAGAGAAGAAAAGCCAATGAACTGCACATACAACAAATATTGCAATTAAAGAAGCTTTAGTTTCTGTAGAGGAAAATATTTTCCTTCAAATTTGACTACACATAAACACCCACTACTGTTTTGAAAGCAATTGCTGGGTTTTTTTTTCATTCTTGATACATATTACAACAATATGCATTTGCTGGGACATCAGAACTAGTGCCCTGCTGGAGGAGATGGTTCACTGGGAGCATGGCTTTGAAGGGATGCCTTGTCTGGGGACCATTCCTTGCTCCCTCTCTGCTTTCTGAGCATCATTGGATGGCCAATTTTGCAATGCCATTCCCTCCTGTCATGAAGGACTACATCTATGTAACTATGAGCCAAAATAATCCTCCACTCTTTCAAGTTATCTTAGCTATTCTGTCATAACAGTGAAGGCTGGATACAAACGTTGGTATTGTTTCTACTTATGTAGATAGAAGCAGAGAGATCAAGCAAAGTTTGGGTTGGTTTTGTTTAAAGGAAAGGGCAGCTTACTAAGTATGCACACCCATGGTGCACCATGTAGATTTTATTTTATGCATATGAGCAGCACATTATAGGCTGTGTCTAATCACACAAACTTCCTATAGCCAAATATGTAGTTCTTTATTCCTGACTTTCAGGTGTTCGGCTAAATCATTTTTCACTCAGTCATACTCACCAGAACCCAGAGCAGCAAAGTTTGGATAGTAAAAGAAAATATCATTGCTACCAACATCATTTAATTCAGGAGTGAGTACCTATCACAACAAACCATGCCACCTCCTCTAGCATCTAGACACTTGTATTCATCATGCTGGGGAGGTATAAATGGTCAATGACAGTGGGGCCTAATGATAACTAGCTAACTAGAAATAACTAACTGGAAAAGCCAACTGTTCTCCCACTTATTCCCACAACTGCATCACTTACTCCCTTGGCTTTGTGCTCACGAGGACTCTCAGCGGCTTTCTGCTGTTTAAGCACGATTTCAGGAAGCAATCAACTTCATGGAAAGGTCTCAGAAAAACCAGGTCACCATTAATAGCAAAAATCTTCTTCCCAACTTCCATGCCAGCCATCTAATGGAGAAGTGGCAAGAATAATATGTACTTTAGGTTTTCATAAAACTAAATTGGGGAAGGCTCAGCATGTATGAATTTGGACTTGAGAGCATATCTACCACAGCTTTATGTTAACTTATATAACAGAATTATGAATGAAGTAACAATTATAATAATCTCTGGAATCATTGTAAATGAGACTGGAAAGTTTTGTTGAAATCAATTGTCCTCCACACTCATGCAAGCTTTTCTTCAATACTGTATCCATCTTTGCCTCTCTCTTGCTGTTATAGTAACAGACCCTTTAATTAAAAAAAAATCTCATGCTTTAACTTACAAACTGCAGGTTAATTACTTTTACTGTGTTTGCAAGAGATTTTCTCTCTCTCTATGTATATATACACATATATGTTTTACATATTATATAAATTATGTATTTCATATATTATATATTTATACATACATATTATGTATAAATATATTTATTAACCCATGAATATATAAACCACAATCAATATGTATCTCCAGCCTACATCAGCATTAGTGTGCCTAGTACAAAAGAATGGAAGGAGTGGCCAAGAATCCACACAAGTCCAGTCCAAAAAGTGCATAGCTGACCCTAATGCATCATGCTGAAAGAGGAAAAGGATGGTATTACCCATAAAGTTAGCAAAGATGTTCTTAACCTGCCACACTGCCTATAAATTCCCTGCTGTTTTGGACTGCAGCTACCTGATGAGACTTTTTTTCTTTTTCTTTTTCTTTTTTTTTTTTTTTAGGGGGGGGTCTATGGCAGAGTAAGAAGAAGCTCTGCCATAAGACAGCCTCTAAAAATACCTAGAAAGAACATCTTCTTCTGTAGAATTATTGACCACAATCATTTGAAGGCCAGATATGCCAACAGAGTACAAATGGATCAGAGGTAATATATTTGCACTTGGAGTGCTAGATAGAAAACTTTATCCTGCACACTTTTGTTTTATGGTGAAATAAAAGACCTTTAGTATTAGCATATACAGAGTACCACTGGCTTAAGTATTCAGATTTAAAATTATGTACATCCTACTTGTGCAGTTCTTACATTTTCATTTAAGACTGAAACGCTGAGGTGTTTGCTTAGGGGTTATGTGTCTTGTAAGCTAGGTAGCAAGGCCACGAGTCTTCAATAGCATTGTGGTACAGCACTGGAAAGTAAACTCCAGGAGAACAGAGAAGAAAGCAGGAAGGAAAGAGGCAAGAGAAAGAGGGATAAAGAGAGAAACAGAAAGACGCACAGAGAGAGAGAGAGAGAGAGAGAGAGAGAGAGAGAGAGAGAGAGAGATGGAGAGAGACCAGAGAAAAAGACAGAGAGAACTAGAAAGACAGAGAGTTAGTGTGTGTGTGTGTGTGTGTGTGTGTGTGTGTGTGTGTGTGTGTCTGTGTCTGTGTGTTTGTGTGTATGCATGTGGCAGGCAGAGGACAACCCTGGTTGTTGTTCCCCCTTGTCACCTCCTTTGAGATAGGTCTCTCATTGGCTTGATACTCACCAAGTGCCTAGGACAGCTGGCCTGTGGTCTCAGGAATCCCTGCCTCCACCTCCTATGCACAGAGTTACAAGTGCACACACTGCATTTTTTTTTAAATGTGTGTGGTTTTTTATTGAACTCAAGTCTTTATGCTGATACAGAAAGTTTGTTAAGGACTAAACTATCATTGCAGCTCAGAACAAGAAATTTTGTCTGCTATACGTCTATACATCTATAGTCCTGGAATCTAGAATGTTACCTAATATATAACTGCTACCACATGAATATTTCTCAGCGATGGAGTCAGTGACTAGAAGAGTGCACTGCTTAAAAATGTAGTGATGAAAAAAAAAAAGAAAAATGTAGTGATGTAGGAAAGTGTCAGTTACCATTAATCCATTGAGAGAGTCAATGTGCTTTGCTTTACTGATGGAAATTATAGTCATCCAAAAACAGTGAAGGGGGAAGAGAGCAAACACTGCCAAGAAGGACCATTTGACATACATACCCCAACTGTCACATCCTATGTAGCCCCCATGGAGCTCCAGGATGGATTTATGATTGTGAAGATACTGAAAACACAGAACATCCCAGTTGATAACTCTGCGATATGGACCTATAGATTTTTGAAAAACCACCTCCTCCCATCCCCAGGCATTACTGAGACACAGTTTCAGCTGCTACCAATCCAGCACTACAGGGAAGAACCTCAGCACATGATTATTCAGAGACAGAGACGACGGTATTCAATAATGGTTGATTTCAGCTTGGTACTGTATAGCATGTTAACAAACTTTTAACAAAAATGCTAATTCACATTACCTCGGCACTGGACCCCTTTTCCACTAACTTTATTATTGGAACTTTATTTTTGTCTTCCAGGCCAAAGCCGTAGCTGCCTTCATTGGATTTAATCTGAAATGTAAAATACTAATATTATTGACAAAGAACAAGGAGAGCATCACAACCGTTGAAAGCGTCAACGCGTTACTGGGGTCTCCCGCTAACCGCCACACCAGGAGGCCGCATGAGGCTGCTGTAGCTTACCAACAGCGACTTAGCGATGACATTTTCCACAACCTTCAAGTCATGCTTCATGAGCCTGTGTTTCATATTTGATCCTTCCATTTCCTCATCGGCGAAAAAGCGGAAAAGTAGAGGCTCGTCTTTGAATTCACTTTTTTCAAGGACTGCAGAAATGGAGGGATTAAAATAGTTATAATAAACTAGGATCTCACACGCACTTTCCACACCAGTGCACACTCGGGGAGCTCTTGCCAGCAATGAGGCCAGCGTTACACTTCTACAACAAGGTCTCCTCACAGATACCCCTCAGATTCCACCAATGGCTTATGGCTACTTTTTTTGGTAAATCACTGTTATCTTCAAGACTTTGCCTTTTAAATTAAGTTGTATCTTTTCAAGGCTGCATTTCTTAATCTCCCATTGTCCAAATGAAAATCAAAATTTAAGAAAGAAAATACACTAACTCGTAAACCTCATGCAATTTACACATAAAGACTTAAGGCATTTTCCCCTTTCAGAACACATAAGTATGCTTTTAATGCTCTACATCTTTATGAAGAAATTCAACCCTGCTGCATAGTATCTTTCTATGTGTAAACAACTCCCACTGAAGGGTCCCAGGTGGTCCAACACTTCAGACTAGAAATATGTCTTCTTCTAGACAAAGTGTGATTTTAGTTTCCATGACTTGCTAGTTCTTCTGTATTTTGCATCAACATTCACAAATAACTTTATTTCTGCCAAGGTCAATTTTCTTTTCTCTAAATGCTAATATTTCTATTTTCACATAGCCTCTAAAATCCCTGGTATAAGCTGATAACTTGTAGTGTATGTTGGAGTGCATTTTGTTACGCTTGTTTAAACTACAGGCAGATACAGATAATAACAATGTATATTGAATAAAATCTTTATAGCCACAAAATGATTTAAAAGAGATGTCTGTATTTCTCATTCAATGTCATTAGTACCTTGCAGTGTACTCGTAGGGACAAGGTGACTCACAGTAACAGGAAGGCTGTGGTCCCAGGGCACTTAAGTTTGTGATGAATTAGTCTAGGTCAGGGGCCAATTCTGAGTGTGGAAATTAGAAAATTGTCTAAACTCTCTTCATTTTAGTTTTCCCACCTGCAAATTGAGGGTCAAAGAAATATTCCCCCTGCCTTCACTACTCTGAAGCACTACGTGTAAACAAGTTGGCATGTCAAACAACCAAAAAGGCAACTATGGCTTTCATTATTTCTTTCAGACTTCCAGCAAATAATGTGGAGCAGATGGTGCATGGGCGATCTTTGGGTGGAAGTGCATCTGGTCACATGGTGACAAGCAAAGCTATCCACCACACAATAAAAAGTAACACGAGCCACAGTGAACAACAGAAAGGAAAAACACTTTGGACCGAGTTAGGTTTTGCCTCCATGATCTCATCATTTCCCAAAAGATCACATGATACTTTCTCCAAGCAGACAGCCCATAGCAGGCAACAGAAGCACCAAGAAATCCAGGCTGGAGACTTTTGTCAGCTTAATTTTGGTTGTCAGTACTTTGCAATAATTGCTTACTTCCTGTTGTTGCCTGGTATTGAGCTGGGCTAAAGAGAAAACTGAGAGGTGACAGTTGGATTTTATAGTTCTAATCTCTTAAGATATTATAGTTTGTTCTATCAATAGTTTGCTCTCCAGGGGCCAATATTTGTCTGTCTTAACACTCAAGGTGATCTAGACATTAGGACGTGGGACAGATTTCCCCAACAAGTACATGATGAGAAAGGATGCTCTCCAAATGGCTGTAAGTGGTACTCACCTTCCTTTTTCTTTTTTTAAAATATATTTTATTAATTTATTCACATTACATCACAATTGTTGTCCCATCCCTTGTATCCTCCCATTCCTCCCTCCCTCCCATTTTCCCCTTACTCTCCTCCTCTATGACTGTGACTGAGGGGGACCTCCCCCCCTCCCCGTATATGCTCATAGGGTATCAAGTCTCTTCTTGGTAGCCTGCTATCCTTCCTCTGAGTGCTACCAGGCCTCCCCATCCAGGGGACGTGGTCAAATACGGGGCATGGACAGGACATTCTCTACAGTTGAGTGGAGAGTGGGGTCTGACTTTCGCCTTCCTTTTTCATACAGTTGTTGATAGCCTTCTGAAGGCATTTGATAAATGGGTATGACTGATATCTCAAGCATATGCTTAGAAGCATACTGCATTAGTAACTGAAAAGAGACTGTTGGGGTGCCTGGATTGTAGAAGATAGCATAGATAGAGGAAATGCTTATTACATTGAAAGATGGAGAAATTAAAAAAAAACACTAATGTTTATGGATTTGCTTGAAGTGATCAAGCAAGAAAGAGAATCTTTAGTAGAGTAAGAAGTGTTTGTTTCCAGAGATATAGTTCTGTGAGATGATTTTGAGTCTGAATTCCTAAAATGGACAATAAATATTAACCATATACGCTCTTACTGAATCATTCCACTATATACTGTCACTCAGGCAAGATCATAATTCTAATATAAAATGAATTCAAAGACATATGTGAGATTTGAAAAAGAAAATGAAACTTTTAAGTCATGTCATAATTCTTCCAGAGTCAACACAATTGAAAAGAACTTAAAAACAAAAAACCTGGTAGATACAGCCATGGGCATTAAAATGGCTTGCAGATGTGGTGACTCACTGGGGACCCACAGCAAGACCCAGACAGGTTGTCTTGATCTTAGTGGAGCACTGAGTCACTCCCAATGTCCCAAGAAGAACCAAAACAATGAAATCCATGTGTGAGGCGGCAGGGTAAGAGTTCCTACCATGGTGCATGAATCCATAGTCACAGAGTCCAACTGCAAATATCATTGCCTCTTCTCTGGTACGGCAATCACCCTGTTAACAACAACAACAGCAACAAAAATCACTGTGCATGGTAATAGGAACATCTCTGACATATTAAATAATTTTTCCCAGTTGTTTTCTTACCGCTTAAGTACTCCACCAAATCCACCCACACTTCTATTTCATTTCTATCATCAGCACTCTAATTAGGAATTTCTTTTTCCCTTATCTAAATGAACATATTTTTCTGGAGTCCTTCTAACTTTGGCCATTGCAGAATTCAACTGTACAATGCAGGAATTTCATGCTCTAAAGTTAGGCTTTTTAACCATCAAAAAACTTAATAATCAAAATCAAAATATTTCACTGTGCTTTCAAGACCTTCCAGTCTTGGTTTTATTCATCTCCAGCTTCACTTTCCAAAATATCAGGCCCATCTCTTTTCCCTCAGTAACTCCAGTTTCCTACAATTGCCTGAGCCCAGTCAGTGTCAGTCCCCTCCACCAAGGAAATGCCAGGACTTACAGTGTCTATAAAGCACCAAGATACAGCTTTACCTCTGGTTGTGACAACTTTAACCCAGTCACCCATCAAAGCAAATAGAATATGCACTTGTAGATATGCTTTGTATCTTCGGCAATACAAATGTTTGATAAGCTTTATGCAGCCATTCAAAAATATGTGTTTATTTGTTTCTAAATATCAAGTCAAGTTCGAGATGTCACACATTAAAACTCTCAAACAAAAGGCATTTTCTTTCCTTCCAATAATTTGGATCTTGCAAAGGATTTGATCATTTTAGAAGTGGTACCTACTTAAATATCCAATTTAGTTAAGATTCTTAATCAGCTTGATTCTCTCAGAAAACTAGGGACACAGAAAAAGGCCCTGAGCCCTGCTGGAGTATCCATGAGGAGTTCTATGCAAGATGATGCTGAAGGAGAATTTTACAGAAGAGCTAAGAATGAGCCCAACTGATCAACAGCATCTCAAAGGCTAGGACACACCTGCATATGCCCTGATGTTATATTGCAGTAGTTAGTTAAAGTGTCATGCTTATGCTGAAAGCTTTGAATGTTTTGACTATTTAAATGTTATGTTCAATGAAATACAAAACAGGTCACCTTAAAAAGTTTAGAAAACAATGCTAAACAATAAAAATACTAAACTGTATTTTAAAGTTAAATATCTAATTTTATTACTATTTACAAAGGAAAATAATGATATTTGATTGTAAACAAAAGAGTAAAGCTGGGCCAGGCCTGGATAGTACAGGCCTTTAATCCCAGCTCTTGGGAGAAAGAAGCAAGTGGATTTTTTAGTTTGAGGTCAGTCTGGTCTACAAAGTGAGTCCAGGACAGCCAGTCCTACACAGAGAAACCCTATCTTAAAAAGAAGAAAAGAGAGTAATGCAGCTTATGAATTGACTGAAATATTTATTATGTGTAATGACTACATTTCAAACAAGCAACCCCCTGCCCAGGCAGGAGGGTTCAGGTGTGTATCACCTTTTCTTCATGTCTTGCCTTTAATCAACAGACTATATCCACACATTTATTAGTTGACCTAATATGGAAGTAACTAAGTAAATTGGAATTTGAAAAGTTCTGTGATGTGTTCGATGTGTTCATTTGTTTTACTTATAAGCAAATAAATATTTAATCCGATGAATGTGAGCAACAGTAACAATAGCCTCTGCACTTCTCAGACAGGAAGGCTTAGGTTCTCCAAGCCCGGCTGATATTTAGTTACATGGGAGACTGGAATAATCTCTGAGGACTAATGAACAGATACTTTAAAAACAAATTAGTAGAAAAAGCATGCAAGACAACTTATGACTAAACATAGCTATTCTTTATTGTAACTCAAATTATGCTTCTTTTTTTCAATGAAACTCAGCTCATGTGTTAAAAAGGGGACTATGTTATTTTTGGAAAAAAGAAGATAGCATAGCAGATGTTCAAGATCCCAGGAACTAGCTTCAAGTCTTAACTTCATACTATCTGTAGGAATGCCGCAAAGGAGCTCACAGTGTGTCACCTGAAGGCAGGGTCCCAACTCACACACTCAAAGTTAAGTTGGGAGAGAGGAATCACAGCGATGGCTAGTTGCCTCCTTACCTGTGCAATTAACCAGTCTATCAATTTGTTGGCCATGACAACAGATTTGTAGGTTCTTAAGTGATAATCTTTATCTCTGCAAATGAAGAAGAAAACAAAAAGCATTAAGCAAGAGACTAAGTGAGAGTGAGCACAGGTAAATCCTCCCATTCAGTATCAGTGTACAAAAAGAAAAATCTACGAATGAGCTTTCAACTGCCCAATGTATGCACTTATAAGGGAGGGAAACAAAGTATCTGTTACCTTATATAAGACAAGACAGATTATATCAATAAAATACCAAAATAGCACATTTCTTTTTTTACACACAAGGTTATTACTGCTACCATACCTGGTGGTTATTTAGCTGAAAAATAGTATCTTATTAATGGGGGAATAACAAAATAGAATTTCTATCCCTAAGTCATGGTTACGAAAACTATCCTCAAAGTGTGGAAAACTGAGCAAAAGCCTTTCTTGCTTCAGTATTCTCCAAGAACACAGGGGGATGTGCACTGTAGTTATTCACAGGTCTCTGTAAAGCCTGGAGTAGACACAGGAAGAATATACTGCAAAATCTGTCTAAGCAGAGCAGGGAACAGTGAAGCCGCATCCCCACACCTCAGAGGACAGGGGACTCAGTGGCTCTCAGGTCACACTCCGGCTCAGTAGACTTTCCAGACCTGAAAAATCACTCAAGGTTCAGTGAAAAACCAAAGAAGTCTCATGACCAGTCCTCTGCCCAAGGACAGGAATCTATAGTTCATTTCCTTTTGTAGGCTCAGATAAAGAGAGAATGAGGAAAATGACAGACAGTCCTTGAAAAATGTCAAAAAATATGCAAGCTGCTACTAGCTTAAAGTGACTAATAAATACTGGCTATGATTTTTGTCCTTTAGCCTCTGTCAGTAATTTACAGTTAATATCCACTTCCTCTATTCCCATGCATACAAAGCTCTCTGAAGTGTGGTTGAAACTTTTTCAGCTTCAGTTTGTGAACTGAGTTCCTTAGGAATCAAGTTCATTTTCCTGGATTTTGAGTCCATTTCCATCTTCCTAAAACCTATCACCTTTCACCTTGATTTTGATAAACATCAACAGGAAATAAAAGGCTAGTCCATCATGGACCAGATGTAGGTGTCTGACTCTTAACAACAAGTAATTTTTTTTCTACAAACCACATTCATATGTATTAATGAACGACTTGTCATACAGTATATCTGTCGTAGGTTTTAATTACACACATTTTCTCTGACAACACATAAATAATGGTCATTTCTAGCCAAAGAGTAATTTATTCTTATTGGTTCTTTTTAAAAATGATTTATTTATTTATTTATTTATTTATTTATTACACATACAGTAGTTTGCCTGCATGTGTGCCTGCACACCAGATCACATTATAGATTGTTGTGAGCCACCATGTGGTTGCTGGGAATTGAACTCAGGACCTCTAGAAGAGCAGACAGTGCTCTTAACCTCTGCGCCATCTCTCAAGCCCTCTTATTGGTTCTTAAGGACTGTAACTTTCTTGATATAAAATCTCATACAGTAAAATATTTAAATAGAAAATAATTTTAAATTGTATTTTTCTGAATACATTTTCATGCCCATTCATGCCCATATTTATATGCATGCAGGTGACATGGAGAATTCGCTATTACTCTTTTCTATTTGTTTAGCAGAAGAGGAGATACACAATTGCTAAGTATTTAATATTAATTTGTTCAGACATCTGAAGGGTATGTACAGCAGCAGTATATTACAAAGTCCACATTCATTATTTCCCAATTTCACACTGTGAAGCCTGCTACTAAGTAGACATTTGTTAGGACAAATAGGTAGGAAGACATGTAGTTTTCCTGAAGAACCTACTCACAGCGTTTATGCTGTGTAAGAGGGCATTCCATTATGCAGACAGCAACTCCCGGAAGCAACCTATATCTATCTCTATTCCATCTATCATTTATCTATCTATCTATCTATCTATCTATCTATCTATCTATCTATCTATCTACCTATTTACCTATCATCTATCTATTATGTATCTTTCATCTCTAAATCATCTATCACCATCTATACATCCTATCCATCCATCTACCCATCCATCATCTATTTACTTATCTATCATCTATCTATTGTGTATCTATCATCTAGCAATCATTTATCTATTAATCATCTATCTATCGTCTATCCATCCCACCCATCAATCATCTATCTATCCATTTATTTTTTATCTAGCTATCATCTACCTATCAATCATCCATCTATCTATCTATCTATCTGTCTATTTATCTATTCTATTGATCTATCTTTCTATCTATGCATCCATTATCTTAAAATTGACATTAAGCATGTAAAATAAAATCGTTGCACACAAATATTTGGATTTTATATCCATTACTTAAAAATACATTTATTTCTATAAAAAAGAAACATCCATTTGTTTTGAAAATGAGTTAGTTAATAAACTTCAAAATTAAATTTATTAAGTCTAAAATAATTCTTAATTTTCCAATACAAAATATTGCCTTTTGAGGGGAAAAGCCTATCAAAAGGAAACATAAAATATATATCCAATATTCAATTATTCATATATATGTTATATATAATCTAAAAATCTTCCTAGATGTGAACATTCATAATTAATAGTATTTTTGAATCACTTCTAGATCATTCAACTACCATTTATTAAATACTAAGGGAATCTGGATTAGTTCATGTTCAGCTAAAGAACATGGTATGAAATAATAATAAAATAAATCTTGAAAGCATAACAAAGGGAAAATACACTGAATATATGGTGCCAGAAAAATATAGGAATATTTGAGATAAATAATTACTTAGAGTAATCCAAGTTCTCACATGAAACATAAACAGATCCTTTTATGACCTCATAAGAGGCAGACTCACCTGACCACTGGGGTAAACAGACTATGAAGACGACAATACAGTCTTACACCCTGTGGGAGACAAGGCAGGTCAGAAGTGAATAAGATCATTCAAGAGACATACTAGTGAACTTTCCAAATAATAAAAGCAACTCTTTTTCAGTCTCCTTCAGTCATTATGTAATCTCAGCAAAATTAAAAATATATCCAAACATTGAAATACATGATAAAAACAGGAGTTAAGTCACTGAAAAACATGATGGAATTTTACTGTGAATCTGCCATATATGCATGACATATATGAAGGGTTTCTTAAAATATTTCTTAATATAAATTATAAGATATATATTAAACAGAAAGCTTACATAGCAATAAATCTAGAATATTTGCAAGGATAAGATAAAAATGGGTTTTTGTCCTTATGTTTCTGTTTTGTAAATCTGAACAAATGTCTTGATCAGAGGTTGCTCCACATGAAAGAATTTTCAAAGACTGGTACCTTCTGAGTGAGGTTCCATTTCCATTTAGAACCAGAGAGGAAATAAATCATCTAACACTGGAATTTCAGAAGTCTTGGTAAGATGAAGACTGCTTATAAGATATATATTAATGCTTTTTCAAGCCTCTCAGTAGCTTTTCATCTTCCCCACACCCAGCAACAGGAATCTTGCTATGGATTGGCTGAAGATGCTGTTACCTTTGAGATCACATCCTGCATCTCACTCCTGGGGTAAAATGTACCATCGTCATAGCGGAATCGGTACAGCATTTGCTCCGGCTTGAACTGATGCTTATCGGTAACTGAAAACACAAAAATGTCACAGTAACATAGTGGTGATCTACATCGCCCTGTGAAAACATGTTTACCAAATACTCAATTTATAAAACTGCTGATTTTCTAACAAAGTAATGTCAATCCAATATTTGCAACAGTAAATTTTGTAAGTTTTTTTTTTTCCTTTGCTACATTGAAACTTTTGATTGCAGTCCGTGATAGTCAGCTGGCATCACATGTGTGGAGCTACGTGGGCATAGAGTATGTACTGTTACTTATGAAATGCACAGCTATGCTTCCTATTTCTTGACAAGATCTCCAACACTGAACTAAAAGTAAAAAAGCAAACACTCAGCCCAGTGTTTTAGTGTATACCTTTAAGCCTAGAACTGGAAAGGCTGAGGCTGGGGGATTGCTGAGTCCAACGCCAACCTAATACCTACCTAGTGAGTTTGAGGCCAGCCTGGGCTACAAAGTAAGTTACAGGCCAGCAGGAGCTACAGAGAAAGACATTGCCTCACAAAATAAAATAAATTTTAATTTAAAAATCATAAGGAGTAGATATTTAGATAGTAAGCAAGTTATTTCTATTTCTGTCTTGGTTTGGTTTGGTTTGGTTTTTGGTTTTTATCCTCAGCCCTACAAGTGGATATTTGCTTATAACTCCCTTATCATGTGATATAGTGATGGGGATAAGACGACGCATACACCAGTCCAAGACATGTCTCCTGTATTCAAACCTCCAGAGATGACTGAATACTTTCATATGTAACAGATCCAAAAAAATTTAAGATCTATTCCATTAGCCAGCCCTTTTACGTGTCACTTGTTTCTTTTTTTTTTTTTTCAATTAATTTATTCTTGTTATATCTCAATGGTTATCCCATCCCTTGTATCCACCCATTCTTCCCTCCCTCCCAGTTTCCCCTTATTCCCCTCCCCTATGACTGTTCCTGAGGGGGACCTCCTCCCCCTGTATATGCTCATAGGGTATCAAGTCTCTTCTTGGTAGCCTGCTATCCTTCCTCTGAGTGCCACCAGGTCTCCCCCTCCAGGGGACATGGCCAAATGTGAGGCACCAGAGTATGTGAGAAAGTCATATCCCACTCTCCACTCAAGTGTGGAAAATGTTCTGTCCATTGGCTAGATCTGGGTAGGGGTTTAAAGTTTATGGCCTTGGCTGGTGCCTTAGTTTGAGTGGGACCCCGGGGCCCAAATCTGTCACTTGTTTCTTTTTCTTCTTCTTCCTCAATGGGAAATAAGAATGGCTGGCCTTCAGTGTCAACCACGGGATAAAATGTTCATTTCTCAAAATCCTTATCATTAGGAATGATGGCTTCCTTGGTGAACACTTAAACAAATGCCTAAAAAAATTAATGCAAATCCTTCCCAAACTCTCTCCCCACAAACAAAAAAACAAAACAACAAAAAAACCAAACCAAAACAAAACAAAAGCCCTGAAGAGAGAGAAATAGTTCCTCACTCAGTTTATGACGCCTGATAAGGACACTACAAGGAAATAAAAGCACAGCCTAATATCACTAACAAACAGAGCTGCAAAATTCCTCAACAAAATTCTGCAAAACTGAAAAGAAGCTGTGCCTGCAAAGGCAGACTGGATCAGGGACACAGGGAGGTTGGAACACTGCAGACCAGGGGCCTAATTATGAGTTATCTTGCACTACTTCATCTAACTAGTTATTTCTTGCCTAACTCGGTGTGGGACCAAACATCCTTTGACAGGCTAATAAAATCATCTTGGAATGTTTAAATAGACTCCTGGTCTCCCCAAAGAGCTAAAAGTGGGATCAGCCAGCTTAAGGCCTATAGCTTTGCCATAACCTACCTATCCAATATAACCACTGCAATCTTTCAGAGAGCTGTGACAGAAGAAGGGATGCACAGTAATTGTGACTTCTAGAAAGTAGAGGTCAGGGCAAGTGGAGAAGAAGGCTAGCTGATGCACAGTTCACTAACTTCTATGATATAAAGTTTCCTACATTGGCCAATTTCAAGCCATCCACTAGAACATACTAAACTGAGCTGGTGCAGTGGACACACACACAGTATTTCCACTATACATAACCCCATAGCAGAGGTAAGGGGAAATAATAGGGAAACGAGTCTCCTGAACTGATCACCCCATTCATTATGTACTAGTTATGCAATTTCAATGTTAATAATAATTGTGTCTAACTACCAGGTTGAGAGTGTTTTTAATTTGATTAACAGCTCACAGAAGCTTATACAACCAATGTTAGCACACTGGAGGATGAGAGTTCTGAAATCTCACACAAGAATTTCTACTCTGGATAGTAGTTAGAGAAGACAAATACTAGCATTGTGCCATTGAGAAAGCATATGTTGTTCCAACGTAGGAGTCCTTAGGAAAGCAAGGCATTATCTCAGACTACGTCAATAATATATGCAATGTAAGTAATAGCAACAACAGCTTCTCTCTCTATCTATCTCTCTACCTATCTATCTATCTATCTTTCTTTCTCTCTTTCTCTGTCTCTCTCTCTGTGTGTGTCTCTCTCTGTCTCTCGCTCTCTGTCTCTCTCTGTCTCTCTGTCTCTCTCTGTTTCTCTATCTCTCTCTGTCTCTCTCTCTCTGTGTCTCTGTCTCTGTCTCTCTCTCTCTTTCTCTCTCTCTCTCTGGGTGTGTGTGTGTGTGTGTGTGTGTGTGTGTGTGTGTGTGTGTGTGTG
>OU015743.1:79631401-79653400 GCA_907169655.1 Acomys percivali | reverse complement strand
TGTGTGTGTGTGTGTGTGTGTGTGTGTGTGTGTGTGTGTGTGTGTGTATGTGTCTGACTGTCTGTCTGTTTGTCTTTCTAGCTACCTCTTAAACAGATGGCTCCTTCAACATTACTTTAGGAATCCTGTCTTTACAAAAGTGCAGCTGGAAGCAATACTCAATAACTAGAGTATTTAGCTCTGATCTCTTCATTTGAATGGGATTACTCTTTTAATATGAAATTGTATGATAGGGTTTCTTACCCCAAGTTTTGGAGAATTAGAGATTTTTTAAATGGTTTTCTTTCATAAAAATGCTAGATTCCAAAGGTGAGTTTATAGTTGATCAAATTCTGACTGCAGTATAATAAACCTGGGCCCCTGAAGTCAAACAGTAAATGCCAGAAGAATACTGACAGACAGTTTTCTGGGCTACATTCCTCAGTGAAAAGAATTAACCAGGCTATAAATATAATTGTTCAAAATAGCTGTAATTCTCCCAATTTAAATATTTGAAGTTGCATTTCAGATTTTAAAAATTCATTTAGTATTTTTATCTCAAGACTCTATTACTGGGGCAAGAAGATGGCTCAGTGGAGAAAGGTACCTGCTGGCAAGGCCAAAATCCCAAGTTCAATCCCCGGGACCAGAAAGGTGCCTCCCTAAAGGAGTCATCTAAACTCCAAATGTGTGCCAAAGCAGGAGGATACACAAGATAACCAAACATGAAAATGCTTTTAAAAGAGACTTTGCTACTGATGCAAGTGGTACCTACAGCCAGGGACAAACTGACTAGGACTGACAAGCCCCCATTTTTTTATTTGCTTTCATTTTATTTTATTTGTCAATCTTTTAAATTTCTTTTTGTTTGACAATCTCAAATATACATATATTTAGACCAAGTCCACCCTTTACCCATATGGATATCTCTTAATATCTGTGGGTTTGGCTCCAAAGGATCCTTGCTGTGTTACCCCTAGGTCAGGCTCAGTCTTCTGGGTGCTGAAGCCTTTACCATCCACACTGTGGACTCTGCGGTGATACAGTCAGTCATCAAGTTCTACAGAGACCAAGTCCTGGCCGTGCCATTGTGTTAAGATATCCACCGGTCCTGACCTTCAGTACACAGCGAGTGGTGTTGTTGCTGATACTAGGTGTCTTCCCACCTTTCCCATCACAAGTCCCTCTCAGGACACTGGCCCCTGGTGCTCACAGTGTAGCCGCATGAGGGTCTATTACAGTTTCTCAAGTGGCCACCATGAAAGTTCATCCTATTGTAACTGAGTGCTCTCAAATCCTCTGAAGTGATGCTCCTTCTGCTGTCTTAAGTACTAGACATCCTGCAGTGCCCATCACTAATGTCACTGCCCACACGGGGCGATCTCACATACTCCAGTCAAAGCTAGTCATCTCTCCGTTCACAAGCTGCCACTTATTAGCATTCTGGCTTTTGCCTCTGCAGTGGCTGTTCATTCTAAAGATTGACAACTGTATAACCTTAAGCCCATGACACACTGTTTTCACACTTTGGTCACTGAAAGCAGTAAAAGAAATAGCCATGCACCATAACAAGCCATTCTACATTACGTACAACGCAGAACATTTTACATAAAACAGATGCGGGACTCTGCCACAAGCCATTTGTGAACACACAGACATGTAAATTAATGAAACAATCACCATGGTGGATGATCCCGTTATCTAACAATGCTTGTCCCAGGTGAACACCTTCTTCAGGCCTGTGAATCTCGCCAATTTCCAACAGCCAGGACACAAACTCACTGCAAGGGAAAGACGATGGAAATGATAAAGTCTGTGTCTGTGTGGTCCCCATATCATGAGAGAAATCTCACATACACAAAGCACCATTTTCAAGATGTCTTCCAGCAGATGATTTTTTTCCCCTATGCATAGGGCTCACAACCACAAAGTTAGAATCTTTCCCAGAATTCCCATGTACTAAGCTTCTGCTACCTTCCACCCACTAAGTAACTGCACTTGAGAAAGCCCCTCTTTCTCAAAGAGGGTATTGGAAAGTTGATTTAATTAAAAGATGGCATTCTCCCAAAAGCAGCTAGTCATGGGTATCACTGAGATAAAGACTCTATAAATACAGACATTTTGCATATAAAATGGTGTCATGTTTATGTTTTAAAACTTCAACACTTGAACATTTATATAAACTAATGAATGTGATTATTTGCACACAGGGCAGATAACTGAAGCTATGGCCATTACCAAAATTATTCTTTTCCATTGATCCCACAGGAAACAGATGTCTCAAATCCAATAATCAAAAGACAAAATTCTCCAAGTAGGTGGTTTAGTTTAAGAAATACATGCTAAGAGAAGAAAGTGGATAAAGGCCACTCCACATTTTTATTTTTAAAAAATCATATAAAAGAAGGACAAAGCATAAGAAAAAAGGGGAGACCTAGGGGCACTCAGAGGAAGGACAGCAGGTCACCGAGAAGAGACTTGATACCCTATGAGCATATACAGGGGGAGGTAATCCCTCCAGGAACAGTCATAGGGGAGGGGAATAAGGGGAAAATGGGAGGGAGGGGAGAATGGGAGGATACAAGGGATGGGATAACCATAGAGATGTAACAAGAATAAATTAATAAAAAAAATTTTTTAAATTAAAAAAAAAAGAAAAAAGAATAAAAAATAATTTAAGAAAATAAAAGAGAAATATTTAAGAACATAAAATACCATGTAATGATTACAATTGTAGGCCTTGCAATACAAAACTATAGAATCAAGTCCTGTCCCTTTGTCCACTGGTTGTGTGACCTCTTTCAAGCTGGATGCCCTGTGTCAGTAACACAGGAATAACTTTGGAAGAATGAACGTCATAGTGCTACAACAGGATTGCTTAGGATGCCTTTATCAATAACATGGAGTTAATACTGAGAATATCAATATTAAAGTGCAGCAACAGGATTGCTTGGAATGATGCATGTCAGCACAGGGCCTGGCACATAATGGGCTCTGACAAAGGCCACTGGGTTGAACTGGTTTCACATGAAGCTAAAACATTCTGATTTTGCTTACCTCATTAAATGCCAAATTTAGATGAGAAAGGGAGCTGATTTAAACATTGATGCAAATGGTGTTTTTTGTTTTGTTTTTGTGGGAGATACATCAGAAAGGAAGTTCTCAAGTGGCTTTATCAATAAATAAAAGACCTTCTATGACTACATGGCATGACAATATAAGCTGCGGAGAAGCCATAACTTGCAGTGACTCTTTTACAAGTGGCCATATCACCATGAAGACACTAAAGTTATACCCTTGGAATTATGGCAACTTTGTGGTACTGGGTCTTCTCTGGCAAGATGGAATTAGATTTGTTTCCCTTTGTAGTAACTATCACCAATGGGGTATGGACAGAGCACAGGCGCAGAACTTTTCTAATGTCTTCAGGCAAATGTGTGACCCTGCTATGAGGACCACTCCCTCTTAATAAGAAGCAACTTCTGGCTTTCAGTCTGAGGTCTCCTGGCCTACAGTTCAGGTGTGGCCATATGCTCTCTTCTGGTAGCTAGTTAAAGGATATCCTGGTGGGCACAGATCCATCAACTTCCCGATCAAAAGGAAGTAGAACTGTAGCTGTCCCAAGCCATCACTCTAACCAATCAGATGGTAGTGTCTGATCTTTGATATGACCCCAGGGAACTTTTGAAGAACAGCTTCAGCATTCTCTAACCACAGGAAAGTGTCAAGCTCACTGATCCATAGCTGTTGCTTCTTTAATTAACTATGGAGACATTAAACTCCGAAGAGTGGATTACTGAATTCAAACTTGCATACAGGGAGAAGCCAGAGCAGAGCCTGGCCTATGAGGACCCAGCTGAAGCAGCTAGCCATCTCATTCAGGAAATCTTGTGCACCAAATGACAGAGAGTCTCCAGTTCTAGGTCCCTCACAAGGCAACCTATTAGCCTCTTAATCTACACCCTTTTATTTAGACTCCAGTTGTGTGAATTCTGACTAAAGAGAAGCTTAGCTTTCTCTCAGCTCTCTAATGTCCCTTCACGTTATGGATTCATGCCCTTCTCTGACTCTTAGACCCTGTCCACCTCCACACTGCTTCCGTCAGCCTGTCTCCAACAGGCACACAGCCTGCCTGACACTCCTTGCCTTGTCACAAGCACTGACTCACTCTGACAACAAGGCATAGCAGCAATTGTGGAGATCAGAGATGATGTCTGGATGGCTCAAGGGGCTGGCCATCTTTGTCCATTACATCATATCTGTATTGGTCAGGAAATGTGGATTATGGGTAGAAATTCAACACTGCTTAGGACAATAATTTTTAAACACAAATCAGGTAAACTAGATGACAGATGCAGAAGACCAAGCTTACCTTCCCAGGAAGCACTTAGGGAACGTAGTCAGTTTTCTTTTTCTGTCTTTGATCAGATTCCCCTGTTTGCACATCATTTTATATAATTTCTCACCCTGCTCAGAGATCATTACCCAGGTGTCTTGTTCCATTCCTAATTTCAAACCTATCAGAAGTAAAATAATAAGCATGATGTTAACTAAAGAACTTTCCTCATCTATTTACTCACACCCTCATTTAGCAAGCGAGGCTGTGGGTCTGAGCTCTATATAACTGGGACCAGTTTTTTGTTTGTTTGTTTGTTTGTTTGTTTGTTTTTGGTTTAGTTTTTGGTTTTTAGACCTTCCTATTTTATTTTTCATGTTTCTTTTTTATTATTATTAAATATTTTTTATTTTTACATATACATTTATATTATTACACATATATAAAATAAACTACATACAGCAAGAAGAACCACAAAACAATAAGAAATTATATAAATGTTACATTCATAGTGTTATGGCTATGTGTATTTGTCAGCCTTGAAGAAAACATCTTTCCTATCTTGGTGCACCTACAATTCTGAATTTAAATCAATATCTATCATATCTCATCATTGTCAATTTAAAACATCTGTCTAGACCTAAAAATATCTTAACCCCTAAACAACTAAGCTTAACTGTAAAACTAAACTATCTGGTTTTCAACCCCATCAGAGGCTTGAGAAGGGATAAAACAAGGTAAAATATTTAGAGAAAGTCATCAAAAACCTCAGAGACATATAGAATATGGCATTTAAAGATGTTTTGATTATTTTAAAGATTCACTGACAATGAGACAGGTTAACTCCTGGCAACACCCAGCCTACTTCAAAGAAGATGATAAGCATCAAAGAACCTCCTTATGGAGATGGCTTCAAATGTGGCCAACCAGCCACAGGACAAAATGTCATCGTTTCTACCACAGACAGAATTCTGCCTAAAAATAAACAAGCTTGTATGCAGGCAGAGTCAACATCATAACAGTGTAAGCAAGTCCTAATAGTTCCTGCCTCACAAATATATATATCTGTCAGATATATTGGGCTAGAAAGCTGAAGATGGTGCTTCAGTGTTATAGAGAGTTTGGGTGGCTGTTCAGGCAGCAAATTGTCTGTCATCTTCTCATTTGAGAAGCTGCTAACCTGCATTCCCAATGTACTCAGGTAACTAATTTTATTCCTTCTCAAGTCTCTGATGGAAATAGTTTTTGAAAAATTCATAACATCCTAGTGAGCTTGGCAAGGCCACATCCCCAGTGAGCAAGATTCTTCTGTGCAGCTGTGCCTCAAGAACACATGAGTTTGCCAGTGAAGGAGGGGCAGTTAGGATTAGCATAACTAGACTTGAGGTTCACACTGGAGGGAAAACCACCTTACAGCAAAGGCTCATTCAGCGAATCTCACCTCTGTCTAAGAAATACCGTGAGACGGTTCACAAGAAGACCATGCATAAATGTAGACTTGTGAAACCTTAGTTCTAAGAAAGAAGCTTTTACAAGTGCTACTGAAGCTGAGTGATCCAGCACCCTGGGGTTTAGATGAGAAGCAGGTGCTCTTCTGGCTTTGGTAGTGTCCTTGTAGAGTTAAATCAATTCATCTTACTGGGGAGATGTCAACATATTTTAATGAGCCAGGGAGAAAGGCTGGTACTATGGGAAAGAAAGTTGTTTCACTTTATATGTAGCTTAGAGGACTGGGGTATGGAACCAAGTAAGAGGACAAGTTTCAAAAGAGGAAAACATTAGAAGAGAGCTCAGAAAATTCAAGCAAGCTGGAGCCCCTGCCAACAAGAAGGAGCACAAAATGAGGAAGGTGCTGAGAAATAGACAGGAGATGGTGTGGCTGGAACCCAGCAGTGGATAATGACAGCTAGGAAGGGAAAGGGGGAAATCAGCCTTCAAGGTTTCTGGAGAGAAAAGGAGGTGGGGATGCTCTCCAGGCAAACTGATGAGTAGAAAGAAGTCCTGACAATGTCAAGCAAAGTCCCGCGATCAGCACAGCATGCACATTCAAACCCAGGATAGAAGAGAAGGCTGCGCACAAGTATCGGAGCAGAAGTCCCTCTGAAGAGAATGGATAAGCGGGACCCAGAATCTAGCTAGCAGAAGCCAGAGTCAAGAGTGAAATCCTCTGGCCATTAACAATCAGTGGACAGGCGGGGTGGGGGGTGGGGCGCAGGGGTATTACAGAAGAAGAACTGTTTGGAAGAAAGGAGCGGGTGGGTACTCTAAAAGTCTACTGCCAACGAGGTGTTTGATTTTGAAATCTCTAGAAGAGCAATCAACAAGTTGGTTGGTTAAAAAACAAAAAACAAAACAACACAACAAAAACTAGCATTTCCACTTCTCAGTTGGCTTATAGATATCCATTTAGTTCACAGTATTGATACAGCACATGTAACTAAATACTATAGGTTAATGCTCATTTAAACTATGAATAAATATGTTGTATAACAAGAATATTTTATACATTTTTCAATACTCAAACTTTCTTTTTTTTATTTAAGTAATTTATTCAGATTACATCTCAATTGTTATCCCCTCACTTGTATCCTCCCATTCCCCCTCCCTCCTTCTTTCATCCATTTCCCTCCCCTAGGTCTGTGAGAGAAGGGGACCTGTGCCCCACTATAAGATCACAGCCTATCAGGTCTCTTCATGATAGCCTGCTTACTCTTCCTCTGAGTGTCACCAGGTCTCCCCACCAATGGGAAGTGGTCAAATAGGGGCCATCAGAGCTCATGTCAGAGTCAGTCCCTGATCTCCATGCAATTGTGAAGAATGTGCTGTCCATTGGCTAGATCTGGATAGAGATTCTAGGTTTACTGCATGCATTATCCTTGGTTGGTACAGTAGTTTGAGCTGACCGGCTTGGGTCCAGATCTGCCAGCCTCAATGGTCTTCTTGTAGGGTTTCTAGGACCCTTTGGATCCTTCTGTTTCCCCATTGTTCCTTACCCCTCTCACCTAGAGTCCTAATAGGAATTCCAGTATCTATAATAATCAAACTTTCAAGATATTAAATTCATCTTTTCTAATGCTTCCTGAAAATATATTCTAGGTTCCAGGACAGATAGAGAAACTGTACACAATTGACTTCTTCCAGGCCAAATATATTTGAAAGTCTTTCTGAAACCATCGAGTAAGTTTTAAATAGGATTTCTCATACAGACAAGCTACTTATTGGTGACATTACATTGTATTCGATGACATTCAAAGAGTATTAAAGTTAATATGTGTATATGCAAAGTGCCTTAATCTGAATCAGAAAGCTAACCTCTTTGACCTAGGAATTTTCCATGTGCTATAAAAACACAGATAACAGTCCTTGGAGGTCCTATGATATTACAATGCAGTGTATAACTGATGGCTGTCTCTCAAAGGAAGACTGTGACAATGTTTCAGAATGTGCAAAAAAAATGTGAAATCAGCTTTCAAATTTAAACTAATTTGAAAACAACAAAAATAAAAGGCATCGCCAAGCATACATACTATTTTACTATTCCCAAGTATATACAATTTTATTTTAATGTGGCAATTACATTACATAGCAAATCAAAGTGAACATCATGCACCAATACCCCTTCTTATAATTTTTCCCTTTATCTGCTCTCATATCAAGCAAGAATTTTCACAAAGTACAATAGCTTGCACTGTATGCACTCACCTTTCCGACGTTCTCTTTCTTTCAAAATAGCTTCAAACCATTCATGTTTTTCTTCAGGGCTTTTAGCCATGCATACAAACCATTTATTTTTTGCTGTGTTGTGTATCTTCCACCCATTCACAACAATGTGCCCACTGCTATGAAAATCAGCTGAAAAGTAACAAGTGAAGATAGATAACTAAAGAGCAATATGTATTACATCAGCATGAACATCCAGTTTCGGATGTATGATGCTCATATAATATACATATGAAAATTAAGGAAATATTTATATAGTAGGCATATTTAGTGGTCATTAATGGAGCATAACTAACTCATAGAGCTGATATATAACATATAATTAAATATCGTAAATTCACATTCATTTAAACTATGTCCAAATATATTGTTTAATTTTTGAAAGTAATAAAACAAAAAAAAAACTTTTACTCACTTTTTTCAATAATCAAACATTCAAGATATTAAGTTTATCTTATCTTTCTAATGCCTCCTGAAAATTTAGTCTAGGTTTCAGAAAATAGATAATCTTACTGAACAGATAAATTTCAATTACTTAATGAATGTTTCAGGAAAATAGAGTCAGTAGAACAGAATGGGTGCACACAAGTAGAACACAACGAACAGAAAAATATGTACATGGACTGCTATCACTGCACCAGAATGGAGTGGAATCTTTGAACCACACCATTCCATGGAGTAAAAGCAGGGACACAACAGTGACATAATTTGTCCTTGCTGGTCAGTCATGCCAACCAAGCTAAGACTCCAAGATGGCAGCCTGAACCAGCATCAGCACCAACCGAAATGACTTCATTTGTGTCCCTTAAGGCATTAGGTAGCAATGGCCAGTACACAAGAGCCATCCAAAGCAATGTGAGTGGGCTAAAAGACACCCAGGTGACACTCCTCCTGGCTTGGCATCTTTTCTGCCAAGTCATCACTTGCTTAGGATTTGGACAGAGTAGGCATTATTGAAGGCCATTTCTTTTTCATTAATGCCTAACCACCACATCATCTTGTGAAGTGGCTGGTCCCTAACGTATTTTCAAGAAGCACTGCATACATGTGTGTGTCCTTTAAGACATCCCTGTCATATCTGCACCAGTCAAATTAGATGAGATACTAGTCTGTGTTTTGAATGTGTACAGTGAGACCAGAAACAACAACTTTTGGTCATACCAAACCACAAACTTATAAAAGGAACTTTAAGGATTCACTTATTTTTTACTTGATTCATGTTACAGTCAATTAAAAGAAGCAGAACTTCACAATCTGGGTTAACTAATTTTAGGGAGAATATAAAAAAGAATTTATATTTGACCACATCCCCTTGGTGGGAAGGCCTGATGGCACTCAAAGAAAGAATAAGCAGGCAACCAAGATGAGACTTGACAGCCTATGACCATATAGTGGAGGAGGTGGTCCCCCTCGGTCATAGACCTAGGGGAGGGGAATAGGGTGAAAGCAGGAGGGAGAGAGGAATGGGAGGATACAAGTGATGGGATAACAATTGAGTTGTAATCTTAATAAATTAATAAAACTAAAATTAAATTTAAAAAAAGAATATGTAATTCCTGTATACTTTTACTAAGAAGTTTTAATGAACTAGTGAGACTAAAATCAAGAGAAAATTTTCTATTAAAAATATTTGCAACAGCTCCTCCACATTGAACCTTGTTCCACTGTATAAAATATCCCACATTTATATCTGCTTTTTCTCCCTCCAGAGAAATAAGTCAGCAAAACCTATGTTCAGTTTACATGAGAAACACTGGGCCTGAATTAGACTGAGCACAGACTATTCTTCCCACAGCTAATAGTAAACCCAGCTAATAATATCTATTTCTGAAAACTGAAAGAGTCAATCTTCTAACACACCAATTGCTGCACAAATAGCATTTGGGAAAATCAGATTGCATCGCAGGAATTTAAATAAATTAGTGTGTACATACATCATGGATGTATGAGTACCTGCTAAGACCAGAAGAGGAAGCTGGTTACAGTGTGGGTTCTGGGAACCTGACTTGAGTTCTATTGAAGAACAGCAAGTGACCTCAACTGCTGAGCCATTTCTCCAGCCCTGTGTCCTATGATTTTCAATGGAAGAATAATGATATTCCATTTAAAGTTTGGATGAGAATTGTTTTCTATCATAGTTTTAAAACATCATTTATAATTTTAAACTTAGACGTAATTCTTGCATATATGCACATACATGCATATATATGGAGCCTCAAAATGAGTATACAGATTTCATAAAGTAATTAGCATAAATTTTACTAAGTAAGAAGTCCCCGGAGGATCCAAGATGGCAGTGAGCAATGTGGACCATCTTTGGAAGCTCCAATGAACAATTCATGGAATTGCACAGATTTCTGAGCCAGGAACACCAAGGTCCCCACATCATGGCAGCAGGAGTGCTCCATGGTTCGGAGCGACCAGGGTGCGGAGGACCTGTGTGCCCCTGCACACAGGAGGAGCGTGGATTTTATTGGATCTGAGCAGCAGCGCCAGAGACAGCAGCGGCAGCGGCAGCACCAGTGGCAACAGCGTCAGCAGTGGCAGTGGCTGAGGTTTGCAGCTCAGAGCCTTCCTGTGGAGGCGATTGGTGTGGTAGCCGGTGGGAGTTGCTGTGGGAGAGGGACTCTGGACAGGATTTGGGTTGTGTGGTGCCTTGTGACTCAAACTGGACTCGGCAGACAGTTCAGCCCCAGAGTCCCGGGTTCAGCTCAGTGCACAGTGCCGTGGAGATGCTGGCTCAGCGCAGCAAGCAATTCTGCCCAAGGCACTAGCTCAGTGCAGCCACAGCTCCCTGCTGTGACACAATCTGGGCGGAGCGCTCAGTTCCACCCTAGGAAATAGTTCAGCACAGCGGCAGTTCTCCTGCTGTGACGAAGGCTGGGTGGAGCACTCAGTTCCACCCTAGACTCCAGCTCAGCATAGCTGCAGTTCTCCTGCTGTGACGCAGGCTGGGCGAAGCACTCAGTTCCACCCTAGACTCCAGCTCAGCGCAGCGGCAGTTCTCCTGCTGTGATGCATGCTGGGCGGAGCACTCAGTTCCACACTAGGCACCAGCTCAGTACAGCCACAGTTCTCCTGCTGTAAGGCAGACTGGGCGGAGTGCTCAATTCCACCGGAGGTGCTAGCTCACCTCAACGAGCAGTTCTGTCCAAGACACTAGCTCAGCTCAGTGGGCAGTTCTGGGGCACTGACACAGGATGAGGTCAGCACACAGATTCAGCCCAGAGACCCTAGCTGGACTTCCCGGGCAGCTTGGGTCCAAAGACTCTAGCTGAGCTGTGCGCACAGGCTCGGCGGCCCCAAGACACTGGCTGGACTATCCATGCAGTATAGGCCTGGAGTCCCGGGCTGAATTCAACGTGAAGTGTAGGTCCACAGTCCCTGGCTGAGCTCGGTGCACAGCCGGAGTCTCCAACCCGGAGACTCGGGTGTAGCTCGGCGTGCAGTTTAGGGCGAGAGTCCCTAACTGTGCTTGGCAGACAGATTGGGTCCAGAGACTCTAGTGGAGCTTTTGGCACAGTCCCGGCTCTAAGACTCTGGTGGACACAGTGTGCAGTTTGAATCCAGAATTTGTGGCTGAGCTTGGCGGACAGTTCAGGCCCTGAGTCAATAACTGACCACAGAACGCACTTTGGGCCAAAAGACCCTAGCTGAACTTGGTGCGCAGTCCCAGCCCAAAAATTCTGGCTGGACCCTGTGTGCATTTTGGGCCCAGAATCCCTTGCTGAACTCAGCAGATGATTCAAGCTCTGAGAATCTAGCTGAGCTCGCCGCTTGGTTTGGGCCCAGTGTCCCTGGCTGAACTTGGCAGGGAACCCAGAAGGCTGTGGATACCTTGGCCTGACCCAACGCTCATTCAGAGAACCAGAATGATTGCAGAACCCACAGCACAGGAGAATTGAGGATCACTGGCTGTGAGAGTACAAAACGACAGGGCTAACTTCCTGCCATCCACACCAATGAAGTATCAGAGCTTCCAGCCTACGGAAATCATGAGAAAACAAGTGAATCTATCATCAGACTCCCTCCATCCAACTTTGGAAGCTACACAACAAAAACAAAGACAGCAAGATGTCTAAAGGACAGCGTAAAAGCATATGCAAAAAAACCCAAAACAACATGGTGTCTCCAGTTTCCAGCTATCCCAAAGAAAACAACCCAGAGAACTCAAATACAACAGAAATACAAGAAAATGACCTCAAATCCTTAGTAATGAGGATATCAATGGAGGAAAAAAATAAAATTCGTAATCAAATGCAGGAAGACACAGCCAAACAGGTGAGAGACATAAAAGAAGCACATAGAGTGGAATAGGAAAAATTTCAGGGAAATGCAAACAACAATATGAAAGAAATAAATAAAACGGTTCAAGCTCTGAAGACCTATAAAGAGGCAATGGAAGAAACTCAGGAATATGCAAACAATCAGATGAAAGAAATAAAAAAATCAGTTCAAGATCTGAAGACAAAAATGGATTCAATGATAAACACACAGACAGAAGAAAAACGAGAACATGAGACCTCAGAGAAGAAGGCAAGCAACACAGAGGTGAGCTTTTCTAACAGAATCCAAGAGACGGAAGAACGAATCTCAGGTCTAGAAGATACGATCACAGATCTTGAAGCAACCATTAAAGAAAATGCCAAATCTGGAAAACCCCTGACACAAAACATCCAAGAAATTAAGGACACCATGAAAAGAAGAAATCTGAGGATAATAGGCATTGAAGAAAGAGAAGATATCAGACTCCAAGGCCCAGAAGCTATTCTCAACAAAATCATAGGAGAAAATTTCCCCAATCTAAAGAAAGAGATGCCTATAAACATACAAGAGGCCTACAGAACACCAAATAGAATTGACCAGAAAAGAAAAACTGCCCGTCACAAAATAATCAAAACACAAAACATACAGAACAAAGAAAAAATATTAAAAGCTGCAAGGGAAAAGGGCCAAATAACATTTAATGGCAAACCTATCAGAATTACACAAGACTTCTCAGCAGAGACCATAAAAGCCAGAAGGGCCTGGAAAGAGATCCTGCAAACCCTAAGAGACCACAGATGCCAGGCCAGACTACTTTACCCAGGAAAACTATCAATAACCATCGATGGAGAAAACAAAATATTTCATGACAAAAACAAATTCAAACAGTACCTATCCACAAATCCAGCTTTACAGAAGGTACTAGAAGGAAAACTCCATCCCAAAGGGTCAAGCTACAACCAAAACTACTCAGGAAATAGGTAACTATACCATGGCAAAAACACAACTACATAAACGCTCGATTGGAAACAACATCAAAATTAAGACTCTTAACAGTCACTGGTCGTTAATATCTCTCAACATCAATGGTCTCAATTCTCCAATAAAAAGACATAGACTAACTGAATGGGTGCATAAATAAGATCCAACATTCTTCTGCATTCAAGAAACACATCTCACCCATAACAATAGGCATTACCTCAGGGTAAAAGGTTGGAAAAAAGTATTCCAAGCAAATGGTCACAAGAAGCAAGTAGGCGTAGACATTTTAATATCGAACAAAATGGAGTTTCAACCAGAATTAATCAAAAGTGATGCAGAAGGACACTTCATACTCATCAAAGGTAAAGTCAACCAAGATGACATCACAATTCTGAACATCTATGCTCCCAATACAAGGGCACCCACATTTGTAAAAGATCTGCTAAAAAAAACTTAAACCACACATCGATCCCCCACACAATAATAGTGGAAGACTTCAACACCCCATTCTCACTGAAGGATAAGTCACTGAAACAGAAACTAAGCCGAGAAATAAAATCATTAACTAATGTCATAGGTCAAATGGATCTAACAGATATCTATAGAACCTTTCATCCAAACAAGAAAGAATATACCTTCTTCTCTGCACCCCATGGAACCTTCTCCAAAATTGATCACATCGTAGGTCACAAAGCAGGCCTCAACAGATACAAGAGGATGGAAATAATACCTTGTATCCTATCAGATCACCATGCTCTTAGGCTGCAATTCAACAACAACAGAAATAACAAAAAGTCTACACATACATGGAAACTAAACAACTCTCTGCTAAATGACACCTGGGTCAGGGAAGAAATAAAGAAAGAAATCAAGGAGTTTCTGAAATTCAATGAAAATGAAGGAACAACATACCCAAATTTATGGGATACATTGAAAGCAGTGCTAAGAGGAAAATTTATAGCACTAAGTGCCTTTAAAAAGAAATTGGAAACATCGTACATAAGCATCTTAACGACACAACTGGAAGCAGAAACACCCAAAAGAAGTAGACGTCTGGAAATAATCAAACTCAGGGCTGAAATTAACAAATTAGAAACTAAGAAACAATCCAAAGAATCAACAAAACCAAGAGCTGGTTCTTTGAGAAAATCAAAAAGATAGACAGACCATTAGCCAAACTAACTAAAAGGCAGAGAGACAGTATTGAAATCAACAAAATCAGAAATGAAAAGGGAGACATAACAACAGACACTGAAGAAATACAAAGAATCATAAGATCCTACTTTGAAGGCATATATGCCACATAATTTCAAAATCTAAGGGAAATGGACGATTTTCTTGATCAATTTCACTTGCCAAAGTTGAGTGAAGAACAGATAAACAAGCTAAATAGTCCCATTTCCCCTATATAAATAGAAGCAATCATTGATAGTCTCCAAAGCAAAAAAAAAATCCCAGGGCCAGATGGTTTCGTGCAGAATTCTACCAGACCTTCAAGGGCGATCTAATACCGATACTCTTCAAGCTACTCCAAAAGATAGAAATGGATGGAACATTACCAAATTCATTCTATGAGGCCATAGTCACATTGATACCTAAACCTCACAAAGACTCAACAAAGAAAGAGAATTTCAGACCAATTTCTCTTATGAACATCGATGCAAAAATACCAAATAAAATACTTGCAAAACAAATACAAGAACACATAAAGGATATCATTCATCGTGACCAAGTAGGCTTCATTCCAGGCATGCAGGGATGGTTTAATATACAGAAATCCATCAATGTAATCCACCATATAAGCAAACTGAAAATAAAAAACCACATGATCATCTCTTTAGATGCAGAGAAAGCATTTGATAAAATCCAACACCCATTCATGTTTAAAGTTTTAGAGAGATCAGGGATACAAGGCACTTTCCTCGACATAATAAAGGCTATATACAGCCAGCCAATAGCCAAAATCAAAGTAAATGGTGAGATACTCAAGGAAATTCCTCTAAAATCGGGAACAAGGCAAGGCTGCCCACTCTCTCCATATCTCTTCAATATGGTACTCGAAGTTCTAGCCAGAGCAATAAGACAACAAAAGGAGATCAAGGGTATCCAAATGGGAAAGGAGAAAGTCAAACTATCCTACATAAGTGACCCTCAAAATTCTTCCAGAGAACTCCTACAGCCGATAAACACCTTCAGCAAATTGGCTGGATACAAAATTAACTCAAAAAAGTCTGTAGCCTTCCTATACACAAATGACAAGCTTGCAGAGGAAGAAATTAGGAAAACCACAACCTTCACATTAGCCACAAGCAAAATAAAATATTTAGGAGTTACTCTAACTAAGCAAGTGAAGGACTTGTTTGAAAAAAATTTCAAAACTCTGAAGAAAGAGATTGAAGATGACATGAGAAGATGGAATGATCTTCCTTGCTCATGGATCGGGAGAATTAACATAGTAAAAATGGCCATCCTACCAAAAGCAATCTATAGATTCAATGCAATCCCTATCAAAATATCTACACAATTTTTTAAAGACATTGAAAGTTCAATTCTGAACTTCATATGGAAAAACAAAAAACCCAGAATAGCAAAAACGAACTTGTACAATAAAAGGAATCTCCATACCAGATCTCAAACTGTACTATAAAGCAATAGTAATTAAAACAGCATGGTACTGGCACAGCAACAGGCTGGTTGATCAGTGGAATCAAATCGAAGACCCAGATATGAATCCATACACATATGGTCACTTGATTTTTGACAAAGAAGCCAAATCCATTCAATGGGAAAAGGATAGCATCTTCAACAAATGGTGCTGGTCTAACTGGAGGACTATGTGTAAAAAATGCAACTGGACCTATATTTGTCACCTTGCACAAAACTCAAATCCAAGTGGATTAAAGACTTCAACATAAAACCAGAGACACTAAGTCACTTAGAAGAAAAAGTGGGGAAGAGCCTGGAACATATTGGCACAGGAGACAACTTCTTGAACAGAACACCAACAGCCCAGGCCTTAAGGTCAACAATTTAAAAATGGGATCTCATGAGGCTGAGAAGCTTCTGTAAGGCAGGAGACACTGTCAAGAGAACAAAGTGACAGCCTACAGACTGGGAAAAAGATCTTCACCAACACTGCATCTGACAAAAGTCTAATATCCAAAATATATAAAGAACTCAAGAAATTAAATGCCACCAAACCAAATAACCCTATTGAGAAATGGGGCTTGGAACTAAACAGAGAATTCTCAACAGAGGAATATCAAATGGCTGAGAAACACTTAATGAAATGCTCAACCTCCTTAGTCATCAGGGAAATGCAAATCAAAAAACTCTGAGATTCCATCTTACACCCATCAGAATGGCTAAGATCAAAAATTCAAGTGACACCACATGCTGGCGGGGATGTGGGGAGAGAGGAACACTCCTTCATTGCTAGTGGGAATGTAAACTAGTACAGCCACTTTGGAAATCTATCTGGTGCTATCTCAGAAAACTGGGAATAGGGTTTCCTCAAGACCCAGCTATTCTACTCCTTGGAATATACCCAGAAGATGCTCCAGCACACAGCAAGAAAATTTGCTCAACCATGTTCATAGCAGCCTTTTTCATAATAGCCAGAACATGGAAACAGCCTAAGTGTCCCTCAGTTGAAGAATGGATAAAGAAACTGTGGTACATATACACTATGGAATACTATTCAGCTATTAAAAACAAGGAATTCCCGAAATTTGTGGATTGAGCTAGAAATGATCATAATGAGGGAGTTAACCCAGAAGCAGAAAGACTCAAATGGTATATACTCACTTATATCTGCATACTAGCCCAAGGGGCATGTCTCACGAAAGCCTTCACTTACCAGGAAACTGGGACAGAGGGGAGAACATCCTATTGAAACTCTAGATGAGAGAAGCATGGGAGAATAGCAAAGTAGAAGGATCCAGAGGGTCCTAGAAACCTACAAGTAGAACACTATGATAGGCAGATTTGTGCCCTGGGGTCCCTCTCAAACTAAGGCCCCAGCCAAGGACAATACAGGTGGTAAACTTTTAACCCCTACCCAGATCTAGCCAATGGACAGGACAGTCTTCACACTTGAGTGGAGAGTGGGATATGACTTTCTCATGTACTCTGGTGCCTCACATTTGACCATGTCCCCTGGAGGGGGAGACCTGGTGGCACTCAGAGGAAGGACAGCAGGTTACCAAGAAGAGACCTGATACCCTATGAGCATATACAGGGGGAGGTAATCCCCCTCAGGAACAGTCATAGGGGAGGGGAGTAAGGGGAAAATGGGAGGGAGGGAAGAATGGGAGGATACAAGGAATGGGATAACCATTGAAATGTAACAAGAATAAATTAATTAAAAAAATAAAATAAAAGAAGTCCCCTCTCATTTACTTTAAAATACAATGCTATGTCAGTAGATATATAAACACAGTGTATCATTGAAAATGTTCACATTAGGAAACGTATCCATGAAGAGCATTCTGACTAAGACCAAGGAGAAGGTTGAGAGTTCTTCATCCTCAATGGTTTTGTTTGGTCTTGATTTGCTCTGTTGTTAGGAGCCAACCCAGGGCGTCTCTGGTGCTAAGTATGCACTCTATCACTGATGTATTTCCTGAGCCTTTTTTATGTATTTAAGAATTAAAAATATTTTCAAATGAAATAACAATTAGGTGACTAACAGAGTTTTGTAAGCTTCAATGGGCCTAAAATATTAATTTTATAGAAGATGTGCAAGGAAAGTGAAAATTAAACTCCCACTCATTAAATGTAGAATGTTCAAGTTCAAAAATCCACTGTATCTGAATTCTTATAAAACCAGAAATGTACAAGGGTCAAAGCCACACAAGTCATTAATGACTTTGCAGCCATGATATCTGGGAGTTCCTTACGTTCATTCAGACACTTCTCCTGAAGGCAATGGAGTTCTTCTAAAACTAATCCATAAAAGTCTCAGTGAACACACACCACGTGCATTTTAGTAAGATGGACAACACCCAAGATCTTCACACACATGCTATAAAAGAGGAATTGCCAAAATATTTGTTCCAAACATCAAATATTAATAATTATATCTCCATAATGCATTCAGCCCTTGCTCTGGTGGTCAACTGTGAATGTATTAATTCTAAAAGAAAAATTTTAAATTGCAACTCATTCATATAAATATTTAATGTAAAGAAAATTAGTTTTGAAATAAATCTTTGATTTTATCAAATAACACACACAAAAAAAAAATTCTGGCAGCCAACACAACACAGGACATTACTTAGGACAAAATGGAAGAAAAAAAAGCTTCAAATCTCCCTTCAAAGCCCTAAAAACTTGCTCATCTCTTGCCTTTTTTGAATATTCAAATGTCTTTACATAACATTAAAATTTTAAGTGTGTCAGAACATCTTATGCTGTGTGCGCTGTACTTAACATAGGAAAATTATGAAATTTTAATTAAGAACGTATTCAGGGCCATTGAGAGGGCTCAGCGGGCAAAAAGTGTTTGCTATGCCAGCCTGAGTTTCTGAGTTGTGTCCTCAGAACCCAAAGAAGGGAAGAGCTGACTTCTGAGTGTTGTTCTCTGAACTCCACATATATGCCCTTACTCACAGGAATACATACATGTGTAGTAGTAGTAGTAATAGTAGTGGTAGTAGTAGTAGTAATCGGCATTGGATGTGTTCTATCCAGCATATACAAAATTACTTTTGGTCAGGTATCCATTCAATTAGCTCTTATAAAACTACTGAAAACTACATGCATTTGGTGACAAGAGAAAAGGACTAACACTAATACTTCTATTTAAATGAAAATAGTTTGATAGCTATAAGAGTTTGCATTTTTTCAACATTTAAAAAATCATGAGAGAAAATATTTTAAAGTCTCATTTAAAAGCAAAGCTTAATATTAAAACAATAGATTCAATATCTTAAGACAGTTTTAAATATTTGTGTTGAAACAGTGGTTGCAATAATTTCTATTAAAATGATCAGACTTTTAAAACATATCTGAGGCAAAACAAAGCAGTAATGCAATGCTTGCCCAGCCTATCCAGGAAACTCGGTTTGACACTTGCCACAGCCCAATGCAAAACAAAACAAATAGGAAAACTGTCCTAAGAATAAAAATGTCCAGTCTTATCACATTCAAACTTGACAACTGTATTAAAACCTGTGGTTTGCCCAATAAACTATAAACCCTGCCTTTAAAAAGACAACAGCCTTTATTCATTCTTTCTGCCAAACCACACAAATAAACTAGCTCTTCAAAGAACTTTCAAACTTACTATAAAAATTGATCACTGGAATTTCAGTAATGGTGTTACTATTACATTGAATTGGATATTTTATAACAATGTGAACAAAGTAATATCCCGGTAATCATCCTCAAAAAGGAACGACATTAAAGTCACTGAAATGAACTGAAGTCTAGGTAAAGGGAGAGTGGCAATCTGGCTACAAACTAAATTACTAACATCTTCGCTCTACAGGGGGAAAATGTGGGAAATAAATATTCAAACTTTTTAATTTCGGAAGGACACACTCTCAATTCTTCTATGCTATGGAATAACCATAATAGAATATAAGTCATTAAGAATTATAAACAAAATTTACTATAATTATTTACCAAGGGGTTAGGGACTTAGTTCAGTAGGAGAGCTTTTGCCAAACAAGTGGAAGGCCTTGAGTTTATGAGAATAATGGAGTTGTCAGCTGAAAGCTAATTGTCTCACATCAAATACAAGTATTTCTCCTGCAAGTTTTGAACCAAATCGGTGCAATCGGGTGTCTGATGGAGTTTCTGCCTTCTTCAGGAAGCATTTTATCCATGCCTATAGTATATAACAATTCTAAAAGTTTCTATAATTCAAGTGGCATATAAATTTTCCCATTTAATTTTCCATCAAAAGTTCCAGGCAATCTCAAACTTTAGCTCAACTCTTTCCATTTTGATCTGGATAAAGTATAGCTGCCAGGTTGGTTTGGGTAAATTGTAGGTAAGCCTGATAATGGTTTCCATCCTCATCTTAGCAGCATGCTAACATAGAGAGAACTTGGCAGTGGATATAAGCAGTCTGGCCCAGATCTTTCGGGTCCGTAGGTTCTCATTTAAAATCTGAGCTCATTGAGACAAAACGAAGGTTCCATGATGGGACTGTCCAGGGAAATGTGAAAGAGAAGGTGAATGCAGCAGCCTACATGGCTTGCTGAAACAGTGAACAGCAGCTTAAATCAGCCTCAGCACCCTGATGTTTCCAGCCTGTGGATGCTTCAGTCTTCCCAGCAATGTGAGTTAGGCATAAATTAGAAGAAAGTACATAATGCATATGCACTGAAAGGCCACGGTATAACTCATTACTTTTATGTTAACTTCAAAAAAAAAATGAAAGGAGAAGGAATCAGTTGCATAAACAAAAAAAGCAAGTCTTGAGGGAATATGCTTTTAAAAAAATGGACTCATGAAATTGGAAGAAAAAATGGTAGAACAGAGTCATGGCACCATGGAGAATGAGGAGTCAATTCCTGTAATCATGTCCTCAGCAGCAAGTCATTTTCAGAAAGTCTATATGCCTATATCTGAGGGGCTTTCCCCTAGTGGATTTAAAGTTTCAGCTTTTATATTAAAATCTTTGATCCATTTTTCAAGTAAGGGGAGAGACAGCATTCTAGGGTCCGCCTTCTATGTGTAGCAACCTAGTTCTCCCTGCACCACTGGGGTCCGATAAAGCTTATGTTGGGCCTGTAGATTGCATTCAAGAATACCACTAACTGCACTACTGCTTCTGTCTATGCATGTACAGGAAAAATCTTGCCATCCTGTAGCATTTTCCTTTTCCTTCTTTTCTCCTTCAGTGTCTTAAGCTTTTGGTAGTGTTATATTCAGGTATTCTGTGAAGCTACTTGGAGTGAGATTCTTCCATAATTTAATTGTTGTTGTTGTTGTTGTTGTTGTTGTTGTTGTTGTTGTTACATAATAAATCTATCACTACCTCTGAGCTAAGTTTTCCCCCACTACTTCACTGAAGCCTTCTCTGCATCATCAATTCAAACAAGTTTCCTGGTAAAGTCTAGTACCTCTTTCACTTGGAATCTTTGTGTTCTTTTACTCATAGAGTCACAACATGTGCAACTGGGATATCAGATTTCTTCCTTTCTCATTTGTATCTTTTTTATTCTTTCTCTTTTTTTATTTGCCCATTTTTCTATTTGAGCACTGTATTGATAAGAGTAGAAAGAATTGGAACTCCTGTCTCCTATACTTTTCCCCATGATTATAATATTAGCTATAGCTCTGTCATATGTAATACTTATTATGTTGAGTTTTGTTGCTTCTGTCTCTAGTTTCCTCAGTGCTTTCATCATGAAGGATGTTGAACTTTGTTAAAAAGCCTTCTCTGTTTCAATGGAGGCAGCCATATGGTTTCTGTCCTTGAATCTATTTGTGCATTTTATTACATTTATTAATTTGCATGTGTTGCCCTAACCTTGCATCCTTGTGATGAGACCTGCTTGGTAGTGATGAATGACTTAATGTGCTGTTGAGTTCAGTTTTTCAAAATTTTACTGAAATTTTTGTATCTAAGTTTATCTGGAAAATTAGTCTATATTTCTCTGTCTGTGTCTGTCTGTGTCTGTCTGTCTGTCTGTCTGTCTGTCTGTCTGTCTGTCTGTCTCTCTCTCTCTCTCTCTCTCTCTCTCTCTCTCTCTCTCTCT
>OU015743.1:79601074-79631391 GCA_907169655.1 Acomys percivali | reverse complement strand
TCTCTCTCTCTCTCTCTCTCTCTCTCTCTCTCTCTCTCTCTCTTTCTCTCTCTCTCTCTCACCTAGTTTTGGTATCAGGAAGGTGACTCTGGCAGCACTCTTCCCTTCTATTTTATGGATGAGTTTGAGGAACACTAGCTCTTTGATGGGTTGGTAGACTTCGGCAGTGACTCCAGCCAGTGTGACCTTTTCTTAGTTGAGAAACTTTTGCTGCTTTAATGTCAATTGGTTTCTATGCACTGCTTTAAGTTGTTTATATTGTATTGATTTACCTTTCATAAATTATGTGTCTAGAAATTTATTCTTTTCTTCTAGATCTTATAGGTTTTTGAAACACGTTTTCCAATCATTCCTCCAATGACTTTCTGGATTGTGTTGGAGTCTGCAGTAACTACTTCCTTTCATCTCTCTAATTTTATGAATTTAAGTTATCTCCCTTTGTTGGGATTGCTACCTAGGGGTTTTTCAATTTCTTTCATTTTACAAAGTTCACTGATATTTTCCTCTCATCTTGACTATTGCTTGAAAGAAAAAATATACTGTCAAGGATTTATGGAGAAATGAATCCATATATGCTATATATCACAGTGACCTTCAGTTGCCAACTTGACACATCTGAGAAGGAACCTCAACTGAGGAACTGCCACCATTGGGTTGGATTGTGTTATGTCTTCATTGCTACTTGAGGTAGGAGGGTCCTGCCCACTGTGGCCACTATCTTGGGGCAGGTACTCCTTGGTTATATAAGGAAGGCAGCTGAGCAAGCCAGTGAGCAAGCCATTGAGCAGTGTTGCTCCGGTATCCTTCAGCTTCTACCTCCAAGTTCCTGCCTTGCGTTCCTGTCCTGACATCCTTCGATAATGAAATAAATCCTTTCCACCTAAAGTTGTTTTGGGTCAATGTTGTATCACAGCAACATAGGGCACTATAGGTGTCCATCCTTAGGTGAATAGACAAAGCAAATACATAACATACACATAGTAAAGTATTCTCTAGCCACTGATGAGGGATTCTTGTCATTAGAATGGCAAGAAATCTTCAATCCCACCACTGTGCTGGATACTAATAGGCTTGACTCTACTTAGGGAAAAATTCAGCAACTATTAATCTATTTTATGTACTCTTATAATTTTTCTTAACACAGCTTTGAGATTATAATGAAAATCATTGTAGAAAACTGTGATTCAATTTACAAACAATTTACTTTAAATATGTAGCCTTTTTGTTCAAATGGTAAAAGTAAAACATTTTAACTTTGTTTTACTTAACAACTGTGACTAATTATATTTTCATAAACATGTCTGTAAAGGCCAAACTCAAAAATCTTTAATTTAGTCTCTGTACTTGGAATCCAGCACTTGAAATCACAATGGTCTTCCCCACTCAGGTTCCCTTTGCAAGCCAAGTGACAATGGAGCCACATGGAACCTCTGTATGCCGAACGCACACCTAGCATCATTTATAGTCTACAGGTAAAATGTTACAGACCAAAACTATCATCCTGGTAAAGTATTACTGGAAGAGAATTGATTCATCCATTAGTCATTTTCTGCATATTCATTTTACATCCCCAAATATAAAGTTGCTAACGTCCTATGGTATTAAAGCAAAACAGGCAGACTTGGTCAAAACACAGCAGAGTGATTTCCCTTTAACATGGTATCTTTCAGCCAATATCATTGACAAGTTAAGCAAGGATCCCGCATGCCTGCATCTCACCTATCTCCACTCTAAACCCATGTTATACCTAACAAGACACTCCTAAGCTTGGATGAGATGAAGATAAATCATCCAAGTCAGAACTCAGTCTAACAAGGGATTTACTAAGCGCACTTACCTGTGCCATCATCCACATTTTCCACTTCCATCACCTCGGTATTGATCCGACCTCGAAAGATGTACCGGTGGCCATCTGTGGATGCCTTACTATTCTTCAGCCGTCTTAAGTAAATGAAACCGCAAAGCATTTGTTACTAAACTTAATGTACAACAATACGATTTTTACAATTCTTTGGGGAAAAAGTCTCCATTTGGCTAGTGATGTAAAAAGTTTGGGGCAGGTTGATTTTATTCAAGTCTTCTCATTCATGATGGTGTTGGTGGACTGCTGTGCAGGCTAGGAGGAGGGGAAAAAGAAGACTCCACAAAGTAGCTAAGACCAGGTACAATACATTGTTTATTTGATGCTGGGGTTCTAACTCAGGCTTCCTTGCTTTGTTATAAAGTACTCTACCCAGGAGCTACATCTCCATCCCTTTACATATGAGTTAAACAAATAGAAAACAAACAAAGGCAGTGGACTATAGACTGTACACCAGTGGTGCTATAGCCATGCACATTTCCTCACTTTAAGACTTTAACACTGTCAAACCTAACTGGCAGACACTGGAAGTTGGTGATTTTGATGCCACACTTGATTTTCACACCTCTGCGTCTCCATTTTCAATGGCTGAGAATTTCCAGGTTTTTCAAGACCTGGCAAGCAAACTCAATTCTGGCTCTTCTTCTGAGAAAAGGATCTGCTGGAAGCTCCTAAGTAGAGCAAAACTCAGCTGCAAAAAAAATGTTTCCTGGGGGCAGGAAATGACCTAGCGGCTGAGAGGATTTGCATCTCCTGCAGAGGAACTGGCTTTAATTCCTAGAAGCCATGTGGTTGCTCACAACCTCAGTAACCCCAGTTCCAGAGGATCTGGCACCCTCTCTGGCCTCAGTGGGCACGAGGCACACACATAGTATGCATACATACATACAGATAGAACATTTCTACACATAAAAAGAATTCTTAAACATATAAGTTGTCAGGGGGGTCAGGAGCTAGCTGGAGAGATGGCTTAGAGTTTAAGACAACTGGCTGTTCTTTAAAGGTCCTGAGTTTAATTCCCAGCAACCACATGGTGGCTCATGACCATCTATAATGAGATCTGATGCCCTCTTCTGGCCTTCTAGCTCACATGCACTGTAGTAAATAAATAAACATGCACTACAAAATACTGTAATAAATAAATAAACAAATCCTTAAAAGGGGGGTCTCAAAAATATATATATGTATTCATATATATATACACATATATATATGTATATATATATGTATGTATGTATGATTAAATGGGTTAGTGGTAAGATGAGTTCTGGGCTTCCTGTAGTAATGCTGGGAAACTATGAGGTAGAAATGATATTTTCAAAATGTGACCTTTTTTTTTTTTAATGAGCTTACCTGTGTTTTCTTTTGCAGTATACCAAAAGATTATCAAAAAGAAAAAAACACCCGTTCTTGAATATTTCCAGAAGAAATTTTCATTAGGACCCCACACATCAGCATCTCAGTGCAGGTGTCGGTAATGTTGGACCCCTGGGTGAGGAAAAAAAAAAAAGATGATACTATCTGATTACCTGATTAATAATGTGATCTTTGTAGTGCTGGGATCAAATGAAGGGTGTCATAAAAGCTAGACAAGCACACTGCCACTGCGCCATAACTGCAGTCCTGATGAAATGTTTATATGCAAATATTCTCTTCAAATTTTCACTTGTTTTTATTGACAAGCAATATGTACTCAGGAGGAAGTGTATGCCATCAAATTAATTACACTGAATGCCTGCTCCTTCCTGCTAGTCTCCAGGTCAGTCTCTATAGACACCTGGTCTACCCAGAGAGATGCTACAATGGACAAGCTAAAACAGAGGCTGAAGGGAACCCAGGTGGCCCAAAGCTACACAAAGAACTACAGGCAACTACAACGGTGAAGCTGGGAAACAGTCGTCCACCGGTAAGCACATTACCAAATAGTCAACCCTGAAAGCTCACTGTAACAGGAGAGGAGAAAACACAATCACACACATGCACACATACATGCATGTAACAGCACTTAAGGGGGGCAGAGAGGGTTTGGAGCCAGGGAAGGAAAGGGAAGTGTGCTATAATTACATTATAATCTCAAAAATAAAAATAAAAATAAATGCCTCAGTGATTAGTGGCTATCAATGTAAAGATCCACCCTAATTATAGACAGGAGAAGAAAATAAACAAAATCAGAAAAATGGACTGGAAGGTGGCCTGGTTGGGGAGAGCTCAGATCTCAGAACCCAGGCTAGGTTGCTCACAAGGCCTTTCACTCCAGCTCCAGGGGATCCCATGCCTCTGGATGACTCTTTTTTTTTTTTTTAATACAGTTTATTCACATTACATCCCAATTGCTACCCTTCATTGCTGTCTTCCCATTCCCACCCTCCCTTCCTCTTCCACCCTATCCCCCTCTCCCCCTAGTCCTCTGACTGGCCTTCCTCCCTTCCCCTTGGTGGGACAACCTTGCAGGCACACAAGGAGGAAGGAATGCAGCCTATCTTGATGAGCCTGTTAGGCTATGGTCAGATGGTGGGGGAGGAGGCCCCCGTAGGCATCAACAGAACATAGCTCAGTGCAGGGCTTCTGAGCACACAGCTCTGAACACCACTACTGGACAACTATAAAAGTTTGTCTGTCTAACTTCCTACTAGCACTCTAGCCTGTTTACTGCCACTTAACAAGCCCATACTAGGCGCACTGAATCAGATTTTAAAAGGAGAGACAGAAAAAGAGGGGGAGAGAGAGAGAGAGAGAGAGAAAGAGAGAGAGAGAGAGAGAGAGAGAGAGAGAGAGAGAGAGAGAGAGAGAGAGATTGAGAGAGATATTGAGAGAGAAGGGATCCAAGTTTTCAGTAGGGTCTCTCTAGTCTCTACAGTAAGAGTACTTCAGCTTTAAATTTGTCTGGGTTGGGCTCTTTTGTTTTGTTTTTTAATCTATAGGTACATTGTTGAGTTTGTTTAAATCAATATTTCTATCTTATAGTTTGGATATTTAACATTCTGAGCAATACTATAGTGTCATATTCCCACAATAATTCCATTATAGGTTTTACTGTCAACTAAAACACAAAGTTAAATGAAAACTCAAGTTTATAACAAGAAAAATGTAAAGAGGAAATTAATGAAGAGAAGGTGTTAGTATGGTCACCTGGCTATCAATGTTATAAACATATGTTTTTTGTTTTTCCAGACAGGGTTCTCTGTGAAGCCTTCACTATCCTGGACTCACTTTGTAGACTAGGCTGGCCTCAAACTCACTGAGTTCTACCTGCCTCTGATACAAACACATCTTAAATTTTAGGAAACCTCTTTTGTCTTTGTTTATTTTTTTGTTTTTTGTGTTTTTGAGACGTGTCTTTCTGTGTTAGCCTTGGCTGTTCTGGACTCACTTTGTAAACCAGGCTAGCCTCGAACTCACAGTGATCTGCCTGCCTCTGCCTCTAGAGTGCTGGGATTAAAAGCATGCACCACCACACGTGCCCTTATTGTTTAAGGGAAATGTCTTTTTATCAAGAGGGTCTTAGAAACCTACAAGAAGAACATCGTAAGAGGTGGATCAGGGCCCAGACGAACAAGGCGAACCTGCTCAAACTATTGCACTAACCAAGGACAATACAAGTAGTAAACATCGAACTCTTACTCAGATCTAGCCAATGGACAGGACATTCACCACAGTTACATGGAGAGCAGGGACTAACTTGGACATGAACATGCCCACATACTTGACGACTTCCTCTTGGTGGGGAGGCCTGGTGGCACTCAAAGAAAGACTAAGCAGGCTACCAAGATGAGACTTCGGTCCCCTTCGGTCATAGACCTAGGGGCGGGGAATAGGGTGGGGGTGAGAGGAGGGAGGAATGGGAGTATACAAGTGATGGGATAACAATTTAGTTGTAATATGAATAAATTAATAAAATTAAAATTGTTTAAATTAAAAATTAAAAAAAATTAAAAAGTTCTTTTCGCTCTGACAATTTAGAAATATACGAAGATCTTGTAAATCTTGACACAGTTTGATCCATTCTCATGTGTTCACTGAACCCAAATTCCCATAAGAACATAAATATAATTTTCCATTCCTGTAGCATGATTTCTTATTACTTACTTATAATTATATAATTTCTTATTGTAGGAATAATCAGAGTAAAATTAGCATTTAAAAATGATACTTACCAAGATGCTTATATAAGTAACTAACTAAATATTACAGGAAGGGTTTTCTTAGCAGAAATTTCAGAAAAGTCACAGAATATGTCCTTTTTAGTATGTCCTTACTGTAAGTAACACATGCCAACCCAGTATAAAGGGTACCCACATATTATCCTCCTTGGAATGTTAAATATTCCAAGTCAGCAATCCAATTAACATATTTAGACACTAGCAAATAGTCTTACAGGACATAAAGACTGAAAATGCATTACCTGACCTGTAGCTTGTAAAATAATTACAAGTATTTTCCGTTAAACTGATCTAGCAACTGATTGAAAGTGTTCTAGGTTAGCAACACCACAAGGCTTTTTCTTCTTTCTGCATCTGTGGTAGTCTGCCTTTCAACCTGCTTGGTAACACCTACTGTACATTTCAACATCACTGAGTAGTCCTTTAAACTTTCAATATGTCATTTGGCCTGGTTAGTATTTTATCCTCATTTTGACAATTAAGGCCATAGTCACTGAACAACAGTAAACAAATACTTTATCAAGAATACGAATGTCCACAAATTTCTTGTATTTCCCAGAAGCAGAAAGAGTCAAATGGTATATACTCACTTATATTTGGACACTAGCCCAAGGGGCATGTCCCATGAAAGTCTTCACTTACCAGGAAAGTGGGACAGATGGGAGGACATCCTATTGGGACTCTAGGTGAGAGAAGCATGGGAGAATGGGGAAATAGAAGGATCCAGAGGGTCCTAGAAATCTACAAGAAGAACATTATGATGGGCAGATCTAGGCCCAGGGTCCTGATCAAACTATGGTACCAGCCAAGGACAATACGTGCAGTAAACTTTGAACCCCCACACAGATCTAGCCAATGGACAGGACATTCTCCACAGTTGAGTGGAGAGTGGGGTCTGACTTTCACATGAACTCTGGTGCCTCGTATTTGACCATGTCCCCTGGATAGGGAGGCCTGGTGGCACTCAGAGGAAAGATGGCAGGCTACCAAGAAGAGACTTGATACTCTATGAGCATATACAGGGGGAGGAGGTCCCCCTCAGTCACAGTCATAAGGGAAGGGAGTAAGGGGAAAATGGGAGGGAGGGAGGAATGGGAGGATACGAGGGATGGGATAACAATTTAGATGTAATATGAATAAATTAATAAAATATATTTTTAAAAAAGAATACGAATGTCGCTGGGCATGGTGGCTCATGCCTTTAATCGCAGCACTAGGGAGACAGAGGCAGGGGATCGCTATGAGTTTGAGGCCAGCCGAGTCTACAAAGTGAGTCTAGGATAGCCAAGGCCACACAGACAAACCCTGTCTCGAAAAACAAAACAAGCAAACAAAAAAAGAATATGAATGTCAAAATTTGAATATTTCCACATGCCAAGCAATACTCTACATACTTTCTCCCAGCATACATTTATACAAAAATGATCTTTCTAGCCGGGCGTGGTGGCGCACGCCTTTAATCCCAGCACTCGGGAGGCAGAGGTGGGCGGATCGCTGTGAGTTCGAGGCCAGCCTGGACTACAAAGTGAGTCCAGGACAGTCAAGGCTAACACAGAGAGACCCTGTCACGAAAAACCAAAAACAAAAACAAACAAAAAAAAAAATGATCTTTCTGATATAAGAAACTATAAACCACTAAAATTAACCTCTACTAACAGCCCTCTCTTCTTGAATGTCAATCACAAAAGGCTAAAAAGAAAATAAAGGTTGGAGAAGATGAAAGAGAAGAATTCCTAGAAGCTCCCCAAATATGCAACGTGTTGGCCAATATTCAGCAGAGACAGCCCCACTCAAAGCAAAGAAAACTGACTAGGTTGGGGAAATGGGTCCCTAGAACAAGAATCCTGTCACTGGTGCTGGAATTTCATGAACCCTTTGAACACTCTTATAGAAACCTGTTAAAACTATGGAATCGGGTCAAACATGAAAAATACCAGTGTTATCATCTAAAACTTGCCAGAAAATACGTATCACACACAAAAGATGCATCTGATTTGCTCTTCTGGAGTTTCCAATCATTAGCCAAAAGTATAACTTCAGTACTTGAATGTAAGATTATATCAAATGAATAACATTTATATTACCAGCAAAATGTCCCCAAGTTTTCCCCATTTCCATTTAATGCAAGTTTAAGTGGATTCATTTTTGGTGGCCCCTTTTCAAAAATACTTATCCTCCTTGTAACTCAGTTCTACGTCAAAGTAGAAGAAGCTCAAATCCCATGTCATGTTGTACAGGGGGAAGGGGGTGGGGGAACAGAATAATCTCATTGGCAGTTTCTGGAACAGCCAAACTCAAGAAGCAATGAGGGAACAAAGCTTGAAGTCCATCACAAGCTAAATCAAATGTAAGCAGCACATAAATTCTAGAAGCAACAAGGACTAATTTCAAAATGCCCACAGAGAGCTGGGAACACGTCTATGATGTTAGGAGTGAAATCTGAGTGGCCAGTAAAAAATAAGCTTGGTCTACATAGTAATTTCCAAGCCAGCTGTGAGATTCTGTGCCAAAAAAAAAAAGTGTAAAATTGTATTTTCCCATCTGAAAAGAAATCAAGAAAAGTCATATTTCCCTTATGTTTCTCTTTCCTTTTCTAAAATATGATAATTATGACCTTCACCATTTCCCCCCCCCCCAAACTTTCTTCATAATGATCCCTTCTCTTACATCTTACTGTGATTTTTTCCCACATTTGGGAGACTATTTCCAAATAAACAAATCAAAGACTTCAAGCTGAATTGCTAAACAATGTCATGATATTCCTCCATCAAAATCCCTCCGTGTGAATCCAGAACCTATAGCCAAATCCACATAACTGATCTCCCATAGCTGGGTAAGACTGAGAGTGGTCCCATTCTGTGGAATAAGTCGACAGCTCTGATGTAACTTCCAATACATTTCTTGTCCAAAGCAAATTAATTGTCGATGTGTGAATTCAGTGAATTGGGTCCAGTGCTCTGTCACTCTCGACTTTATGGCTCTGTCTCATTCACTCAATATCAAATTCTTCTCAAGTACAGTGGGCATTGCCGTTCCCCTGGCAACTAGTATAACAAACTCTGATAGTAAGAGGCATAACTTCAAAGATGAGTAATTAAAGCATAGGCTATAGATCTTCTTGGCCATAGTTACTACGCAAATGCTGAGAAAAGCCTAATTTTTTTATTGAACTTACTACTAACGGATGGGCAGGCAAACAAACCTACTTCAAAGAATCAGCTATTTTCCTTACCTGCCAACTTGCAAGCCTAATCTCCATCAGCTTATTGTTTTTGAGATATTGGGTGAGTTAATTGTCCTAACTTGTAAATTGACAGAATGTTCCTATTCAGCCATTGTTAAGGTGTGTGGTTAAGCCCTCAGAGAAGTTCATGTCCTAGAGACATAATATGACAATGTTGAGGTGGTAGAGCCTTTAAGGGCTGGTGAGTGGTAAAGATAACTAGGTCTCGGGCACTGGCCTCACAAAATGTTAAAACAGATCATATGGGACTCGGTCAGTTCCAATGAGAATTCTTAAAAGGGAGCCTGGTAAGCTTAGCAGTGGTGGTGCACACCTTTAATCCCAGCAGAGGAAAGAGGATCTTTGTGAGTTCAAGGTCAGCCTGGTCAACAGAGTGAGTTCCAGGACAGTCAGGACTACCCTGTCTGGAAAAAAAAAAAAAAAAAAAAGAAAGAAAGAAAGAAAGAAAGAGAAAAGAAAAACCACAGAGCCTGGAGCCTGGTACTGTCTCTAGTTCTGTCTTCTACAGGTGACTTGGCTCTTCCTCATGCACTTCCAGAACAGTCTTCTGGTCTGAAGCTCTAAGAGACCTGAGCAGATGCCTCAGATTCACACACTCTTTGCTTCCCCAGATCATGAGCTGAGAACAGCTGTTCCCTGCCGTTGCCTATTCACTTTACCTAGAGCTTGATAATGTTGTCAGAAATGTCAGTTACTCAAAATCATTTTCAAGTCTGACACTGTAGATTTTCGATTGGTAATGTGACCTACACGTTTTCTGTAAAGTTAACTTTGATTTGAAAAGTCCTTAGTTAGTCCATAGTTAGAAGTCACTATTTGCTGTAATGAAACACCATGACTCCAAAACAAGTTGGGGAGGAAAGGGTTTATTTGGCTTACACTTTCACATTGTAGTTGATCGCTAAAGGAAGCCAGGACAGGCACTCAAACAGGACAGGGACCTGGAGGCGGGAGCTGCTGCAGAGGCCAGGAAGGGGTGCTGCTTAATGGCTTGCTCCTCTAGGCTTGATCAGAGTGCTCATCCAGTATTACCACCCTCGGAAGGAATGGCCCCACCCACAATAGGCTGGCCCCTCCCCCATCAATCACTATTTAAGACAATACCCTACAGGCTTGCCTGCAGCTGGACCCCCTGACGGCATTTTCTCCACTGAGGTTCCTTCCTCTCAGATGACTATAGCTTGTGTCAAATTGACAGGAAATCAGCCAGCACAATGGCTTGCAGTCATATAACTCTAAGTAATTGAAATGTTTAATCTGCATTGTCAACTTGACTGGATTTGAAATCAAACTTAGAGCATGACTGTGGAGGTTATTTCCAGAGGTTTAACTGAGTAGGAAAGACACACCTTGACTGTGGGAGCAGCATCCATTGGGATGAAGTCTTGAAGTACATTAAAGGAGAAAAAATGAGGAACACAGCTGAGAACCAGAACATCCTTGTCTCTCTGCTTTTTAACTAAGGACACAATGTGACTGGTCACCTTAGCTTCCTGCCTCCATGCCTACCATGCCATGATGCCCTTAATTCCTTAAGTTGCTTTCATGAAGTATTTTGTCACAGCACTAACTATCTAGTAGAGCAATATAGCTGCTGTCACTAGCTGAGTTCATATCCTATACAAATAGGACTTCTTAAGGATAAAGTCCAACTACTGAACCAAAGCTTCAAATTATTACATCATATTTGCAGAAACTTTCACAACATTCGAAGCATTCTCACCAACTTCATTGAACCCTTGAGATCACCAACGTTATCTACAAATGAAGCCTGATGTATTACCCACCCCGAAGGAGGGGACTTGTAAAAGCACAGACTAAACATCAAGTCTCCTCAAAAGCTATGCTTTTTTTCTCCACTGTTCCATGAGATTTGGGAACCATAAGTGTCAACTATTTATGTAAATTCCACACACAAATGTAAATGATCACTTAGTAGCACGAAGTTCCAGGTGGGCAAATTATTTGTGAGAATTTACTGTAAAATCAAAACCTTTTTCAGGGTCATAGTATCACACATGCTTTTTAGTCCTAGCCCTTGGAAGGCAGAGGCAAGCAGCCTGGTCTACAGAATGAGTGCCAGACCAGGACTACACAGAAAAGCCCTGTCTTTAAAAAGAAAACAAACCAAACCTTTCTTTGATTACTGGGACAATGAGTCCCCGGATAATTGAATGAGGAAAAAATTCTAACCAAAATTGGAAATAGTGCAAATCCATCATTTAATAAGACTTCGGTGCTATTCAAGGGCATTTCAGTGACTGATGCAGAAATGCTGTCCTGGAGGTTGTCCTGAGAGACCTATAGGTGCCTCACAAGGAGATCATTCTTAGCATTCACCCCAAGTTCCTAACTAATAAACTCTTCAAGGGACTCTGCCTTCCTTGAGTATCAATATGCCACCTACATCAGCTCTTGGACTCTCCCAACAGCACATCATATATGGGGAACCCCTGCTAACAAGCCAAAGTACCACTTCAAGCCATTCCTGTTCTCTCAGGGCGGAGATAACCCTGTACAACTCTGTGCTTCTACTGAGTTCTCTTAGAAGAGTAATACCTCCTAACCCCCTTCAAAAGGATAAACAGTTCCCATCATTACTATAGGGGGTTGGTGGGGTATATGGCCAGGCCTAATCATAGGTTATCAAGCAGCTGGCTCAAACCCACGCTAAGCTTCATGCTTCAAAGTCCCCAAGGTCAATTCTATGGCGATATCTCATGTATTCATTATGAAGATCTTCTCAAGAAGAGGCAGCATTAGCACGCTCTTTGGAACTAGCCATTCCTGTCAACTGCCCTGTCCTGCTCTTGCTGGATTCCTGCATCCTTGACAGAATTGCTGAAGTTCTACTAGCTTCTTCAGCTTTGAGGCTCTGGTATTAATGTAGCAAAATCAGGGCTGGTGTGTCAGCTTTCTGTAACCATAAAAAAACAAAAACAAAAACAAAAAAAACCCTGACATAAATCAATGGATAAGAAGGAGCTCAGAGGCAGGTGGATCGCTGTGAGTTCGAGGCCAGCCTGGTCTACCAAGCAAGTACAGGACAGCCAAGGCTACACAGAGAAACCCTATCTTGAAAACAATTCCAGTCCTTGGTCACTTGGCCTCATTACTTTGGTTGATGATGAGATAGTACATGACGGTGGGAGTGTGTGCAGAGATGATCGCTTACCCCATGGAGGAAGGAAATGAACAACGGGAGAAGCAGGAAGACCCAGCACCTCAATTTCCCCATCCAAGGCACACTTCCCACTCACCTAATTTACTTGCACTAGGCCTCACCTCCTAAAAGTACTGTCCCCTCCAAACAGTTCCAAAGGCCAGGGCACAGCCTTCAACAAATGGGTATTTGGGGAACATACAAGATCCAAATTATAACAACTGACCTAACTGATACACTCTCTGCTGTGAGCTACTTGTGAAATAGCACAACCCGAGGCTGTGCAAACAGTAATCATCTTTAAGCAAACCCTCTTCTCTGTAGCAGACAAGATATTTTAGGCTACATACATACACAGGAAACCAAACTCCACAGTCCTGAAGACAGCCTCTGAAGCTCTCAGTAGTAACAGATAAATCCTGCAAGTTTAAGAGACTTTAGTTTTGCTTCCAGTATTTGACTGATGACAAAGCCTCGAAAGCAGCAGGACAACTGATCGGCAGGAAGCAGATAACCCTCATGAATCAACTGTCAAACATGCAGCCACTCTCCCTGATTCAAAGAGGCAGCAATCTGCTGCAGGAGGGTCACCCTGGACACTATGAATGGCAGAATAGGAGGCACACGGAAGCTAAGGGAGACCCCAGGTAGCACTTTAAATGGAGCATAGCAGGGAGGCGGGGACAAAGAGGAGGCTTGTCTCAGGTCAGCGCTGATGATGTTTTTGCACACCAGGCTGAATATCATTTTAGGGCTAATGAAAACCAACAGTTGAAGAAAAACTGAGTTAATGGCAAGATACCAAGGATAAAGGTGATTTCTGTGGGTTGACTGGAGTTGTACTTGCCTGTATATTTCCTTCTCGTTTATACTTTTGTATTTTTAGTATCGTGTTTTTTGTTTTTTGTTTGTTTGTCTAGTTGGTTGGTTGTTTTTGTTTTTGTTTTGCTGTTGTTGTTGTTGGTGGTGGTGGTGGTGGTGGTGGGGTGTGTGTGTGTGTGTGTGTGTGTGTGTGTGTGTGTGTGTGTGTGTTTGGTTTTGAGACAGGGTCTCTCTGTGTAGCCTTGAGTGTCCTGGACTCACTTTGTAGACTAAGCTGGCCTCAAACTCACAGTGATCTGCCTGCCTCTGCCTCCCGAGTGCTGGGATTAAAGGAGTGTGACACCACGCCCACGCCCGGCATATTTTTATTATCTTAACTGCTTACTTAATCACAGGAAAAAAGTTTGCTAGCCCAATGTTTATATTCATTTAAATTATGGTCATTTCAAGCCAGAATTATAGCTTAATTTTATAGCAGGGGTGCAGGACTTTATTCCTGTAAAGTAACTGGGACACAACATCACCAGTCACCATAGCTGGGAACATCTGATAGACTCAACCAGGACCTTCATTCACTTCCTTATCTTAGACAATAAAATATTTCTTTAATGACTCATAAAACTTATAACATTTTTCATTTTGCCTAGAGGAACACTACGAAGTCATAAAGATTTCCTTCAGTGTAGAAATGAAGAAATCAAGGCAGAGTGGCTATATAGACTCAAAATGATATTCAACATCAAGTCCCTAATTTAAGAGTCTAAAGTTGATTTCAGAGCACATGCATTCCTTTATTATGCCAAGCATTTGGGTTATGTACTTCTTGACCAAAATCAGGACAGGAAAAAGGGAGCTGTGGTACCTGAAGTGCCAAAGCCTTGGAGGTTATGTGGAGATTTGTTGTTTCCATCACAAAATCTCCTCAGCTCAAGATGCCTTTTCATCTTACATACATGTTCAAGTAGCATAAAAAGCTGACAATGGTCTGTGGGCTGCTAGGAGATAACCACCTGGGGTGCATTAAGAAGAAGCCCTGCGTGTGACTCCACAGCTACCAGAAGCTGTAAAGGCGAGCAGAGCGCACGTACCTCCCAGCCTTCAATGTGTGACTGCCACTCTTCTAAAACTTCCAGCTTCTCCATCTGTCTCTTGGCCTCGTTAATGTTGGAACACACAGCTTTCATGGCTTGGAGGGCTTCCATCACCGCGGCGTAGTCACTGTGTTTCCGGGGAGTCCGCTTCAATAATTCCTGTTTATACACAAAAGCAAACCGCTTTGGGATCTCCCGTTCTGTGGTACAGCAGATTCAGACTGACCAGGAAATGAAAACTACACAGACTGTGACAGCCACTCTGCTAGGTGACATCACAAACTCCAGCAAGATAGAGATCAAAAGCAAAAGGTCAAATCGATGAGTTAGCATTGCTTTAACGCTCAGTTTTCCAGTCACTATAATTTTCCCTCAGACTTACCTGTAGTTTAGAAACAGAATGAAGTTTCTTCTTTCAAATCAAACTATCTCACCTGGATCGCGTCATCGTTTTCTATAAATCTGACTTTTGTTCTAACAGAAGCATACCAGTATAGTTAATTTCCTTTTTCTTACACACTTTAACGGATCTTCAAATAATTATGCACCACAGTTTCAAAATTTAAGTAAATTTGTATTTCTAATATCTTTTGAGAAACTGTAAAGATATGTCATGAATAAAGCAACACTTGTGTATATTTTATACTCTAGCAAAATAATTTCTTTATCTATTCCACAGCATCCCATCATCAGGGCAGCAGAACACACCATCTTCATCATTGACTCTGGTTCACTCTCTGTGAGAAGCAGACTTCCACACACCCAACAACTCCCTTATTTAATTCTTAGCTTGTGCTTTGGGTATAGGGGTTTTATTTATGGGTTTTCTTTTCATTCCAAATATCAAAAGCAGAATAATCTGCAATCTTTGAAGTATATTAAAATGTCTTCTTAGCTATTGTTTAGAAGCACAAAATTAAACATCTTCACCCACTGTCTAGACAGCTGTGACCGCACTGCTTTTTAATTACTCATTTGTTTTTTTATGGCAGTTGTCATCAACATGGCACTCACACAACTACAGAAAGCCTGAGGCATAATTTCAGAAAGATTGCTTCTTCTTCTTCTTTTTCTTTCTTTTTTTTTTTTCTTTTTCTTTTTCCTTTTTAAATTTGATTTTATTTCTCAACACGCAGTGGGAAAGTGGGCAGTTCTTAGTTGTTTTATTATTGAATATTTTGTAATAAACTTTGACTTTGTGTTTGATATGATCTTACACTAAAGGAATACATATTCCATAATTCCCAAGATGAAGTTGATTTTTTTTTTATTCTGGACCCCAAATTTGTAAGAGGGACATGCAACCTCAGAAGTAAATTCTCAGAAGTAAAGCCCCCTTAAAGTATGTGAAGTGAGGACATCGACAGTCGGGACAGGATGTTGGCCCTTGGAATGCTCCTGAACACCAATCTAAAGGGCTGAGGCATGAATTAGATAATATGGAAAAACAAAAGACAAATAATGGTTCTAGTGGTTACTTGCTCTCAGATCCTGAAAGTTATTCACGCTGTTGTAGGCTAATGCTTTTAATACTTTCCTTTGAATAAATAAGGCCACTTAAAGAGAATCCGAATATAACTTTTCAGCATTAGCCTAACTATATTCATAAGTAAATGGTCTTTTTTTCTGTATGAAAATAATCTTCCCACAAAAGGAAAGGAGGTCACCTCTGCCTAAAGTCTCTTAACTCCTCTCTTTCATGTGAGACAAGAATGTGTCAGTGATGCTATTTTCTATTTTTAAGAATTAAATTCAAACACTTGAGGTCACTTCTAATCAAAATGCAACTGTTTGTTTACAATTTACTCTCAACATTCCCTTCTGGGCCTCACAATAAAGTAAATATCTGGGATTCCAACAGGAATCAGGGATGAAGGCACCTATGGGTGAAAGGTACACCAAGTCCCTTGGCTGGAGATCTGTAGGGACTCTTAGGATGTTGGAACATACAGAGCCGTGCTGATATTGACACCGCACCCCAAAGGCTGTGCCAAAACTGCAGCCAAAGGTCCCTGTCTTTGCTTAGCATAAGGCTTTTCATAGCTTAACCAAGAAACTTTAGACCTGCTTTCTAATAAGAAATCATTCTTTTAAAAAAAAATGTTTTTATAGATGGTGGCTCAGTCCATAAAGTTCCTGCTGTATCAAAAACTGGGTGTGGTCGGCTGCATCCATAACCCCACTGCTGAGAGTGGGGGAGCAGAGACTGGAGAATTGCTGAAGTTTACTGGCCATCCAGCCTAGCCTAGTTGATAAGCTTCAGGCTCAGCGAGAGACCTTGGTTCAAAAAAATTAAGGTGGAGAGCAATTAAGGAAAGATGCCCTGAAGGCAGCTGAACACCCTGACAGGCAGACAGTTAAGAAAAAGAGGTTATAGGTAAACAGCCAGATGGTAAACTTCTGGCTTCTCCATTCAGAAAAAAATGACTTGGCTGAGCTTCTGTCTGTGGCTGAGCTTTTCCCTGTGTCTGAGCTCCTCCCTGCCTAGACAATAAGATTTTTTAAAAAGACTTGCCTAGGAGTCCTCCTGAGGAGCTCCTATATATTAAGGTCAAGATAAACTGAGCCAAACCATGAAAGCATAGCTTGGGGTGACCATTGAGTTTGCTGTCACCCCTTCCGCATCCTGGAACAGGAACACCACCACTGCTATTTTTAAAGTATGGTGGAAACCGAAGGAGGCTGTAATTTGATTGTTTTCTCATTTCTTTGATAGGGAGGGTTCACTTTCAAATTTAGCTCTAATGCCTTAGTTTCAAAGAGCAAGAGAATTCTTTCAGATAGCTCTGGCTGAAAGTGTCAGAGCTGGCAACCACACCCTGGGATGAGGCTGAGGATCTCTTAGAGGCAGTTACGTCTCCAGAGAGACTTTGTGAACTTTACTTCAGACAAGATTGCACTTTTTACCTTTATCCGAACAATCATAGTCTTCTCGGACTGGGTAGAATTTTGTTAGGGTCTTATCTAATCTCCTCTGATATGGAGAATCATGTTGGCATCTTCTCCAGTCTTCTCTGACTGGGTAGGAGTTTGTCAGGCAGGGTCTTATCTAACCTGACTACCAGCAGGCTCTTCTTAGCAGGTCAGAATAAAGGGGGCCATTAACAAAACAGTTAAACAACCTATTGGGCTGTTAGGTGTTGGACTCTAACTGCCACCCTTCCAGAGAGTTGTGCCCAGAGGCCAGCTAGCTCCTCTTACTACTCTATACTTGAAATAATGGGAGGAAGGGAGAAGAGCTAAGTTAAAATCTGAGATCTGGGTTTGAGGGACCTAATCTGCAGACTTTCTTCATAGGGTATAGCCCTATCTGGGGGCAACTTAACTGGGGTTCATACTGACTCACCAGTAGCCAAGAAGGGTCTCTGATACTTTCCAATGGCTCTCACATTAAAGAGGGTACTGCATCAGAGGACTATGGTGAAAACTCTAGCCTAGGGAGAGACGATGTAGAAGAGACAGAGAAATTGGAAGAAAAACCTTCACCCAAGAAAACACTACTAGTAAATAAAACGCCCCCAAGGCTCTCTCCTGGTCTCTGGGAACCCAAACCCCTAAATAACCTGCATATCCTTGCCAGCCTTATCCCAGGGAGAAACAAAGTAAGTGTCCATACGCTCTCTCTACACCCAGAGGGATGTTTTATCTTAGGTGAGGACCAGGAGACACAGAAGGAAGTTACGTTTGCCCATGCCTCCTTTACACTGCCAGAACTGAATGACAAGAAGGAAGACCTGAGAAGTTCCATGGAGGATCCAGAATAGTATGGTCAATCTCTGAGCAACTAAAGCAGGTATATGAATTATCATGGAGAGATGTGATGGTATCATTAAAATAAACACCAACCCTTTTGGAAAAGAGGAGCATGGTGGCAGGCTCTTGGAGCAGCAATGACACTGTCAGTGCCCACAGGACTTAAGTGGGCAAGGACTTCCCTCTGAGGGGTAAGGCTAGCTCCTCTCAAAACCCCTCTGAAATCCAAATGACCCCATGAAGAATGGAGAGAACATTTCCTTTACTGTATAATGGAGGTCCTTAAGAAGGCTAAGGGTAAGCCGGATACAGTGGCACATGCTTTTAATCCCAGCACTTGAGAGGCAGAGGCAGGCAGATTGCTGTGAGTTCAAGGCCAGTCTGGTCTACAGAGCAAGTCTAGGACAGCCAAGACTACACAGAGAAATCCTGTCTCAAAAAACAAAAAAAACAAAACAAAAAAACCAAAACAAAACAAAAAAGGATAAGGGCAAAACTCTTTATTGGTCCCTCTTTTATATGTCACAAAGACAAAGACAAGGCACTTCCACCGGGAAAAGATACCCACTCACCTAGAATCACAGGAGGAAGTAATCCTAAGAGCCACACTCTTAACTCAACCAGCTTCAGACATCCATAAAAAGCCCCAGACTCTGGTAGCTGCCCCAGACAAAACACTAGCAGGCTTTTTTTTTTTTTTTTTTTTTTTTGTCCAGGTCATAAACTCAATCCTTTTATGATAGACTCATGGAAGGAAAGAATACTATGGGCTGTTAGCAGGCACTCCAAGAGCCAACTAGATAAATGTTCCTCCCCGGATACAAGTCTAAGCCTAGGGCTTCTTTCCTCTGTGGGCAAGAAGGTCACTTCCTGTGGGAATGCCTTCAGAGACCTTCCAGATCCTGTCCCATCTGTAAGGGAAATCTCTGGCAGCATCATTGCCTTCCAGGCCAGTGGAGCCTCATGTCATCATCACCTTCTCTACAAAGACAGGGCTGGTGGGCAGGGCTTCCCAGATGGTCTCCAATAATGCTCAACAATATTGAGAAGCCCTAGGAATTTCTGAGTCTAAGGAGCATAAGATTAGATATTTCATCCAACTGTTTGCATGCTGAGAGACCTCTACTTTTGTCATTTCTTTTTGATAGTTCTCCATACCCAGACTGCTCGCTGGAAAGACACCTTTTGTCTAGACTCAAGGTCAAACTGCTTCTCCCTCCAGGGCAGAACACTGTTGCTTATCTCATTGGAAAACAAAGGTCAAGTCAGTGTAGACAGATGGAAGAACACATGGTCTCTTTTGTGGTCATGTAGCTTAAAGATCCTGCCTATTTTCTAGATCAGAAGCAATGTCTCCTAACGTGGGAAGTCAGAGGTGGGCTTCTCTCCATAATTCAAGGGCTAATGAAATAACGATGGTTGGTTGAATGTTCCACTACACAGATCATCCCATTCTTGGTGTTAGCAAAGGCCCTGACAAAAAGAAGTCAGTCCAAGGTCTCTGTATGCTCAATGACAATGGTTCAACTCCATCCAGTCATTCCTAATTCTCATACTCCTCTCATCCACATTCCCCTAAAAAGACTCATGGGTCAGGGTTAGATCTTGTTTGTTTGTTTGTTTGTTTGTTTGTTTTCAAGACAGGGTTTCTCTATGTAGCCCTGGCTATCCTGGAACTTGCCATGCAGACCAGGTTGATCTCAAATTCAGAGACCTGACTGCCTCTGTCTTTCAAGTGCTGGGATTGAAGGTGTACACTGCCATTACTGCCATCTTTCCAGAGCTATATTTTAAAGACAGCTTCTTAAATATCTCATTCCACCCATAATCAGTTTTATATTTGCTGTTGAAGATCCCACAGAGCCGGACAAATTACTTGCATTGTCCTCTTGCAGGAGTGTTAAGGCAGTCTGCCTTATTTGTCTTAGTTCTTTCCCAAGACTTAATGGGATGAACTTATCTGAAGAGCATCTTAATCCACTGTAGATGATCTCCTATGTAGGTGAACTGAAGAAGAACTCACATCCAGAGACAAGACCCCCTCTTTAATCTCCAAGCTGACAGAGGCTACAGGCCCTCTTGGGGAAAGGCCCAACTATGCAAAACCAAAGTTGCCTATTTGGGCCTTGTCTTGCCGAAAGGGCCCAGAGCTTTAGGATCTGAATGAATGTGACCCAGCTTGGCTTTCCTGCTCCCTGAAGTCCACTCTCCCAAGCCCTCAAAAAGATGAAGGCCCTTCTGGGAGCTAGAGGATATTGTGGAATTTAGATCCCTGGCTAACTATGCTTCTAAATCAGGCTCTCAAGACGATGCAAACTGAAGAATTCACCAGATAAATGGACTCCTGATTCCTAGCAAGCCTTCCAGAAACTTGAAAAGATATGAACCAAGATGCCTGCCTTAGGCTTCCCTAGTAAACCTAAACTGAGAGACAGGGAAGGGCTCTGGGGATGTTTAACCAATGCATTGTCTATTTCCTCAAGTCATAAAGATAGCGAAGGAATTAGATCAGATACCCATGGGCTGGGCTAAATGGCTATGAGCAGTTGTTGCTTCCAGACTCCTGATTCCTAAAGCTCAAAAGACTACCCTTTGGCACCCCTCAGAGTTCTCATGCCTCATTACACTGGGTCATTCTAAATTAGAAGAGAAGAAATCTCTAACTCAGTGGTTCTCAACCTTCCTAATGCTAGGACCCATTAATTAGTTCCTTGTTTTATGGCAACCCTCCCAAACCATAAAAGTATTTCCATTACCACTTTATAACTGTGATTTTGCTACTTTTATGAATCATAATGTAAATGTCTGTGTTTTCTGATGGTCTTAGCCTACCCCTGTGACAGGGTCATTCGACTCTCAAAGAGCTCATGACCTGCATGTTGGGAAGCATTGCTAATCCAACTCACATGCTGCAGAGACCTGAATTTACTCCCAAGACCTGTCTACATCTGAACCATCTCTCTCAGAAAAGGAAGGGGAGCCTCTCTAATCTGGTCATCCCCTGGACAACTGTGTGGCCCATCCTCGTCCCTCAGACCATCCCCTGGAAAATCCTGACTTGATCCTCCATACAGAAGTAAATTCTTTCGTGAAAGACAGAATCTGACATACAGGCTATGCAATAATCACTGGCTTTGAAAGGCCTAAATGAGGATCAAATGCCTCTACTCAACTAGCCAAACTGAAAGAACTTATTTCAGCCCTGGAAATGTCCTAGGGAGGAAAAAAAAGTCAGCATTTGTTTACACTGATCCCAAATACGGCTTCCTCATTTTCCATGCCCATGTAACCACATGGAAGAGGCCTCTTAACTACATCTGAGACTCCTATGAAATAATCTCTAGAAATTCTTAGGCTCCTGAATGCAACCCACCCACTGTCCTAGACATCAGAAAAGGGATGACCCAATGGCAAGAGAAATAGAATGGCTGACTCCGAAACTAAAAGGGCTGCACTGGAGCATGAGAAAAGCCCCACCCTCTGGGAGGAATCTCTGTTGCCTCCTGAAAGAGCCAACAACTCCCTTAAGAAACCCCTTTAGCCTTTAAAACCAGAAATCAGACACAGTGTGTGATTGGCATCGCTGCATGGTATATACTTACTTATAAGTAGATATTCGTCCAACATAGATGTCCTCTGAGACTCTTCCACTCAGCAGGGGATTGGAACAGATGCTGGGACTCCAGGTGAGAGTGGTATGAAAGAATAGGGGGATAGAAGGACCCAGTGGGTCCAGGAGCCCCACAAGAAGACCATCAATGTTGGCTGATCTATCCTCAGGGTGGGTTACACAAACTGCTGTACCAACTAAGGATAATGCATGGAGTAAATCTAGACTCTAGCCCCTCCACGCCCCCCCCCCCAAACCCATTCAGATCTAGCTAATGAACAGCTCATTCTCCACAGTTGTGGGGAGAGCTGTGACTGCCTCTGACATGAACTCTGGTCGCCCCCCCCCCCATTTGATTGCTTCCTCTTTGTGGGGAGACTCGGAGGCACTCAGAGGAAGGGGAAGCAGGCTATCTGGATGAGACCTGATAGGCTGTAGTCATATGGTGGGGGAGGAGGTCCCCTTCTGTCAGAGGTCTAGGGGAGGGGAATAGGGCAGAAGACAGGGGTGGGGGGCTGGGGGGGAGAAATGGGATACAAATGAGGGAATAACAATCAGGATGTAATCTGAGTAAATTATTAAAAATAAAATAAAATAAGTAAATAAATTGTAAGGCAAAAACCAAAACAACCAAAACAAAAACAGAAATCACCTCAGATTGAGATAACACCTAGTCACTCACTAACTTTCATTGCCCTACAGTGGAATCTCTAAAGCCCTGTGTCAGATATGGCATTTGGGACAAGGGAGTACACCCATCCTAGTAAAGAGAACATTAAAGGGACAAGGCCTAATAGAATCCATCAATCCATCAGGTAGTACAAGAATATGAGATATGCCATCAACATTACCCCTCAAAAAGTCATCTCCAGCTTTAGGCACCAAGAGACAGGGAACCTACCCTGGGGAAGACTGGCAACTAGATTTAACTCCTATACATGGTGGACTAAATTCCAAGTATCTCCCATTCTTGGTAGACACCTTTACAGGGATGACAGAGGCGTTCCCAATAGAGTCAGAGATAGGTGGATCTCTGTGAGTGCAAGGCCAGCCTGGTCTACAGGACTAGTTGCAGAACAACCAGAGCTACAAAAACAAAAACAAAAACGAAAACAAACAAACAAAAAACAAGTCTCCAGAGTGACAAAGGGCCTGATTAAAATCTTGGAAAGTCAATATCATCAGCATGACCTACGTTGTGATTGGCAGTCCCAGACTTCTGGAGAAGTAAAGCAAGCTAAGAATTTCCTAAAACACAGGTAAGGAAGCTAGGTCATGAAACTCAAACCCTGTGGGTGATATATATTGCCCCTAGCCCTGCTCAGTCTAAGGAATGAGCTTAATTGCCAAGGCCTCATGCATTTTTAATCCCTGTAAGAGAGCTTTCCTCACCAATGACCTTGACCAGTCCCTGAACCAGCAGTCACTGCTGAGTCACACCACCAGCAGGCAAAATTCCAAGAAAGACACAAAGGACCGCCCCTTTTCTGTCCAGGAAACTTAATAATAATCAAGACACCAGGACCCAATCAAAAGCCTCTCCACCTCTTATGGTAAAGCCCATATCCTGTTATAGTAGGCACCCTCAAGGCACTTTGATTCACAGGACTAGACACATGGCTCCAACATATTTGTGTCAAGCCCTGGATTGCTTCTGGCTCCCCTGAAACAACAGGAGAAGCTGCCAACTCAAACTGAGCTTCAAGGGTCAACCCCTCCCAAATTCAATAACATTATATGATTAGGATCTCCCTTCTAGGGACTGATTTCCCACTAGTTATTGCCCTATGGAGATCAGGAGTGCTCTTACAGGCTATGATATTTCTTCTCTCTTTTTTAATTATTATTTTTAAATTTCAATTTATTATAGTTTATTTAGATTACATGCCAGTTGTTATCTCCTCAATTGTATCTTCCCTCCCACCCTATTCCCCTCCCCTAGATCTCTAACAAAAGGAGACCTATTCCCCCACCATATGACAGCAGCATATCAGGTCTCATCCAGAAAGCCTGCTTCCTCTTCCTTTGTGTGCCTCCAGGCCTCTCCACGAAGGAAAAGTAATCAAGTCAGGGGACAACAAAGTTCATGTCAGAGGCAGTCCCCGCTCTCCCAACAACCATGGAGAATGAGCTGTCCATTGGCTAGATCTGAACAGGGTCTAGGTTTACTGCATACATTGTCCTTGGTTGGTGCAACAGTTTGTGCAGGCCCCTCCCTTTAGTTCCAGATCCACCAGCCTTGCTGATTGCCCTTTGGAATATTTTGCAACCCTCTTGTCAAGAACCCTGTACTCTGCCCAGAATCTAGATATATTTGAGCCATATTCTAGAAGATAGATTGGCAAAAATATGGTTCACTGTATGACACACATTAAGAGGAATGTCAGGTGTAGTATCTAGACAGGTTTCCTGCTTTACTCCCCCATTTTTCAGAGGGACCTTTACCCTAAAAACAAAACCACCCTAGCCACTGATAAGAGGGGATGCTTTTCAGAGATGCTCCTTTGCATTAGCTAGAACCCCATTAGAACCAACCCTTTCAGTCCTTTCCAGGACAGTATGTGTGTCAAACACAACAGCTATTGTCCCTTTCTGATTATCATCAATATGGTATGTGCCACCTCGTAGTGATGGCCTTCTCAAATCAGGAGTTACTAGGGGATTGGGTCACAGATCCAAATATGTGAAACTTACTGCAGTATAGATCAGAGCAAAAACCACAAAAGCAAAAACAAGAACAATAGCCCTTACCCTGTAGCTGCAGGTTAACCATGGAGTTCCCCAGTTGACATTCCCAGGTGCCAGTCATGACCCTATAGATTCACACCCTCTCCAAAATCACCTTAACAATACATACAGGATGAACCTGGCATCTACATGGGCACACCCAGACCTGGGCTCACCTGGAGACTGCCTGCCACTCTGACCCTCCAATGGGTTGTCTTCAAGTTTTGAATCACTATTTCTACCCTAATTGTTCTGAATCCATAGGCCTATAAAGAGTCAAGTTTCCTGGTTGGTGTCTCCCATCTTGCCTGAGGAAGGCAGGACTGAGGAGACTGACCTGGCTACCCTAACCTCACACAAAAACCTGGGAGACAAACTTTCCCAAGAACATCCAACACCTATCTGAACATGACTCACCTCCTTGGGGGAAAAGGCACAAACCTAGGGATCACCGGACTGCTAGAGCGGGCCACCTCAGAAGAATGGCAAAATAGGCTGTAAAGTCAGTCTCTTATTCCAAGCACAGGGAAGAGAATGCAACAGCTAACCAAAGAAAATTCAAGTCTAAAGATGTGTCTGTCACCTCATGGAATGGGGCTTATATTCGAGGCCAACTACTTGAAATGGGATCCAAATTGGCTATGTGTCAATGGCCCACCCTCTCAAATGCGGAGACTAATTCTAGGAGCATATTTCTAATTATGGAAAGTCTTTGCTTTTAAAGATAACTTCACACCACTGTAATATTTTGTTTTGTATGCTGATGTCCTAGGATCCCCATCTGACTGAGGCTACCATATACCCTACCATCCAACTTATAGGCCTGGGGAGAAATCATTAATGGCACCCAAGTAGAATGCACATGGCTGGGCAATCTTACAAAACCAGATCTAGGTGGATTATATTGACCCCTAGCTAGAGAGCGGACTCTAGCTGTGTTCAAAAACAGAAGAGACCCTGACTTCACTCACACTTGCCCTTGGTGTCTATCCTCAGCAGAAATAAATTCTGGTACACTGGAAAGCACCTCTATTGTTAACAGGGCATGACCAGGGAAATGGTTGCTCTCACTGACTTTTAGGCCTCTCTCCATCAACTGCATGGTATTGAGCTCTGGTGTACCAATCCACTGATTATACAACTAGACCTTGCCCTCTTACACAAAATCTATATTAATAACTTCTGTAAGGCAGAATATACTGTCAACAGAACAAAGCAACAGCCTACAACTGGGAAAAGATCTTCACTAACCCTACATCTGACAAAGGAATAATATCCAAAATATATAAAGAACTCAATAAATTAAACACCACCAAACCAAATAACCCAATTAAGAAATGGGGTTCAGAACTAAACAGAAAATTCTCAACAGAGAAATATCAAATGGCTGAGAAACACTTAAAGAAATGTTTAATGTCTTTAGTCATCAGAGAAATGCAAATCAAAACAACTCTGAGATTCCATCTTACATGCATCAGAATGGCTAAGATAAAAAACTCAAGTGACAGCATATGTTGGCAAGGATGTGGAGAAAGGGGAACACTCCTTCCTTGCTGGTGGGAGTGCAAACTTCTACAACCACTTTGGAAATCAATCTGGTGCTTTCTCAGAAAATTGAGAATTAGGGCTACCTCAAGATTCTACTATTCTACTCCTTGGAATATACCCAAAAGATGCTCCACCATACAACAAAGACATTTGCTCAACTATGTTCATAGCAGACTTATTCGTAATAGCCAGAATCTAGAAACAACCTAGATGTCCCTCAGTCAAAGAATGGATAAAGAAAACATGGTATATTTACAGTATGGAATACTACTCAACTATTAAAGACAAAGAAATCTTGAACTCTGCAGGAAAAGGATGGAACTAGAAATGATCATCCTGAGTGAGTTAACCTAGACCCAGAAAGATACAAGTAGTATATATTCACTTATAATTGGAGACTAGCCCAACATTGATGTCCTCTGAGAATCTTCGCTTGCTTTTTTATACAACTCTGAACCATCTGCCGAGGGGTGGAAGCACCCACAGTGGGCTGGGACCTTCCACCTCAATTGTTAATCAAGAAAATGTCTTCCAGACTTGCCCACAACCAAACTGACAGAGGTATTTCCTCCATAGGCATTTCCTTCTCCCAGGTGCCCTGGCTTGTCTTAAGCTGACAAAAAACTAACAAGCCACAAGCTTTGAAATTATGCAATTTTAACCTTGACTTCATTAGCATCAAGTCGCCAAAGTATGTAGAAACCAAAACTAGACCAACAGTGGGATTATTTAAAGTTCTCTGTAGCTAAAGTACTATGTAAACCAGTCATAATGGACTTAATGGAATCTCTTCTGAAGCTAATGCATTTACTCTAAATGAATCTCAAACAAGTATATGTGCTTCAGAGAGCCCTAAAAGCCTCCTTTAATGGCCTTTCTACTAAAGGTTTGTTTCCTATTCCATACAAGAATTTATGACAAAACAGCTATTTTTACAGTAATTGTGGTCTACTCCCTTTAAATATCGATGTATTTAAAAGATATTTTTAAAAAACAGCAAAATAATAAGGCAACAATAAATACTGCACATAAAATACCTTCAAAAGAAGAGGGTACTTGCATATTCTTTGTATTGGTGTCACTAAGTATCCTTCCAGAGGAACGTCTGTGTTCTTCCGCCCTCCGAGCAGCATGCAGTTCTGGGGTGAAAATAAGCAGAAGCACATTTTGCAAACCTGAGGTTGTAAGCTATTCTGCCATAACATTTTGTGCTGAAAAGTTGTGAAAACATGTGTCCTTATATACCATAACACAAGGAATAGTCAAGACCCAGTTATCCATGTTGGTTACAAAACCCAAATATACCTATAACTTAGAATTTAAATCACATTTATTCTTCTAAGCATAAAGAAAAAGGCTTAAATACAAAAATGGAGAGAAAGAGAAAGAAAATAGGCAAACAGACAAAGCAGATATTTTTTTTTATAGGAGGTACACTGATGTAGTTGGAGAGATTGTTGACCCTTAAGAGAATTAAGAACACTTGCTACTTTTGCAATGGACCCAGGTTTCATTAGTCAGTACACAAATTAGGCAGCTCACAATTGCCTGTAACTTGATTTCCAAAGGATGTGATGGTTTCTTGTGGCCTCCACAGGCACCTGCATACACATTAAACATACACAGACAAGCAGGTACATACACATACAAGCACACATACATACACAAAAATAAAAAATAAACAAATTTTTTAAAGTGCATCATGTTTTAGAGAAGCAGGCATGAAAAAGTTGAGTTCTCTGTGTAAGTCAGGTTTCACTGCTCACTAGTGACACTACGTGAACTCATCTCAGAGTTATCCTCTCTGTCAAACTGGACACTTCAGCCTGCTGATTCTATGTCATGTTGTTGCTGTTATGTGATTGCATTTAAGGAATGATGACCAATCCCAGAGATCAGAGAGAATCTCCATACACCAGCACTCACAGGGAGGGGCATGACACAGCTGCATGAATGAATTAACAGCCTTCAGTCTTCTGAACAAAACTACAAAGAGGAAGACTGAGAATCTTGCTCCTTATTGCCTGCCAGAGTGCCATACAGAGGCGGGTTTTATATATCAGACAGGAAGAAGAGCTTCAGACGGCTATAAGGGAGGTCATCACATTCCTTGTCACTATTTTGCAATACTGCTCCATATGAATTTTGAGGAGAAGCCAAGAGCTGAGAGAAAAGCACTAAAAAAGCACAGCATGATATGGAGGCCTCCCCAGGATAAGGCAGCAAAGCCTCAGTCTCAGTGTATGTACCTAGTTAAGGATGATCCCTTTGCCTAGGTACTTTTAACTTTTCTTTCCACATGTGTGTCTGTGTGTGTGCTCACACATGCAAGTGAGGGAGTGGGGAGATGTGTGTATGCATTCTTACATATCATGGACACCTATATGTATACTGAGCATGCACATTGGGGCATGCACATGTGATATGTGTGTGTGGGAGGGCCAGTGATGACATCAGAACTGATTCTCAATCACTCTTTCACCTTATTCACCAATATGACGAGTCATCCCAGGCAGCTTGCTCTGGGGAATCCTATCTCTTCCTTCTAGAGTTGGGTTCCAGATGGACACTCAGCCAGCGTTTACATGAGTCAGTCCTGGGGATCACAGGATCAGATTGTCTTTATCCTTGCACAGCAAGCCCTTGTGTGGGTTTTCTCAACTTGACACAATTAGAGTCACCTGGGAATGGGACCCTCAATTGAGAAATTGCCTCCATGAGTCTGTGGGCACACATTCAGAACACTTTCTGGATTAATGATTGTTGGAGGCATGTACAGCCCATGGTGAGCTATGATCCAATCATAAAAAAAAAAAAAAAGTCTATGTCAAAGAACCTCCTTATGGAGATGACTTCAAATGGCGCAAACCAGCCACTGGGCAAAACGTCCTCATTTTGGCCACTGACAGAATTCTGCCTAAAATTAGGCAAGCTTGGATGCAGGCAGAGTCTATCGCCAAATTCTGCCAAGACAAGGTAAGCAAGTCCTCAATAGTTCCTGCCTCAGAAATATGTATGTCAGACATATAGGCTAGAGATGATGCTCCAAAGTCACAGAGAGTTTGGAGTGACTGTTTAGGCAGTAAAATATCTCTGTCACTTTTTTCAATTTGGAAGCTGCTAACCTGCATTTCCTATTTACTGAGGTAATTAATTTATTCCTTCTTAAATCTCTGATGGGGTTGAAGACCAGATAGTTCAGTTTTACAATTAATCTTAGTTGTTTAGGGGTAAAATGTTTTTAGGTCTAGATAGATGTTCTAAGTTGATAGAGATGAGATATGATAGATATTGATTTACATTCAGAATTTTAGACTTACCAAGACAGGAAAATATTTTCTTCAATGTTGCCAAATACAAATAGCCAAAACACCTTGAATGTAACATTTATATCATTCTTGATTGCTTCATGGCTCTTCTAGCTGTATGTAGTTTATTTTATATATGTGTAACGATATAAATGTATATGTAAAAAAAGAAAAAATATTAAAAATATGTGTACTGAATAAGTTTCAGGGGATTCAATAAAGACCCAATATGACACCATCATCACCCCAAACCTGGAGACTGTTAGATGAATCCCAAAAGATAATTGGTACTAGCCTGCATTTTATGAATAAGGAAACTAACACCAGAAATGCAATTATTGACTGATAACCTATGTCTGCTAGTTACAGGGTAGGAAATATCAAGACAGATTTTTTTCTGCAGGAATATGCTGTGAGTCACCTAATTCCACGTTCTTGACTTGTGGCTTTTCCAGTGGGACTTCCTGTAAGTCACTAGGTGAACTAAACTAAGTATCACCCTAAGTGAATGCTGCAGAGAGCAGATGTCTCACACCAAGGATTGTTGACCAAAGTGCTAGCACATTCCTTAAGCCAAACAGGAAATGCCCCTAATGCTAGCCTGAAATTAAGGCTCTAGCGGAGGTCTTCCAGCAAAGTAGCCAATAATTTAACATAGATAATCTAAAAAGATATAGATGGCACAGAGGGAATGCATTTATCTTTTGCTAATGAAAAAGGTGGATCATACAGGAAAGACCTGAGTGAGTATACTGGGAAGAAGTGTGAATTATCTCACGAGTAGCCTTGCCTTCAACTACGCACAACCTATACTCATGCTGGGAGCCATGCTCTTGAGAGAATAGCTCTGACAAGTTGAGCACTCAAATAGGGGATCTCAAAAAGCAAGGGTAAAGTGAGCAGAGGTAATTCAGAGAAACAGGAACTCAGACTGAGGTTAAGCACGTTATTAGAAACAGAACAGAGCAAAAAAAGGGAAAAATAAAATAAAATAAAATAAAATAAAATAAAATAAAATAAAATAAAATAA
>OU015743.1:79587743-79601064 GCA_907169655.1 Acomys percivali | reverse complement strand
AAAATAAAATAAAATAAAATAAAATAAAATAAAATAAAATAAAATAAGAGGCCAGTAACCAATCTCAGAGTGAAAACACAGATTCCAGAGTTGCTATTAAGTTATTAAAAATGTCAATTTTTCTTTTAAATTTAACATTATGAGATAAAAAAAGGAACAGAAAAACTTGACTTAATCATAGTCAATAAAAAACCTTCAGTGGGCCCAGATACTGTATTAAACAAATACTTAGAAATAGCTATTATAAGTATATTCAAAGACTATTTTAACACACTTAAATAACTAAAGGACACTAATGGTGGATGGAGAAAGAGGAACCCTCAACATGGAAAAGCAATGAAGCCAAATCAAGCAGACAGGATGAAAAAAAAAAAACTTCATTGAATTAAAAATAAATTAATATAAATCATCCAATACAAAAAACAGAGAATAAAAAAAAGATTATAGAAAAACAAACAATTACAAGGAACCAAGAGAAAACACGGATGTGGTGGCTACAGAGATGGCTCAGCAACCCATGGATTAAGACCACTGACTGCTCTTCCAGGGAACCTGACTTTGATCCCTAACTTCTGCATGGTGCCTTATAACTATCTGTAACTCAGTACCAGAAGCTCTGACATTCTCTTCTGGCTTCCAAAAACACTACACATGCAGATAAAACACCCATACACACAAAATAATAAAAAACTAATAATTATCATTTTTATTTTAATGTATGCACGAAGAGTAATTAAGGAAAAGAAAAAATATATTATTTATTTTTCTTTTGGCTTTTGAGACAGGGTTTCACTGTGTAGCCCTGGCTGTCCTGGAACTCTGTAGACCAGGCTAGCCAGGCCTGCCTCTGCTTCCCGAGTGCTGGGATTAAATGCATGCTCACCACCACCTGGTTTATTTAATAATGCTTAAAAACCTAACAGTTTATGTTTTATTTTGTTTGTTTTATTTTAAGATGGAGTTTGGGAGTTTTACCATGTTGCCAGACTAGTCTTCAACTCCTGAGCTCAAAAGACCTTCCCACCTCTTTCTCACATGTCTCAATATTTATTAAAAAGCCAAAAAGCTTATCTACAAATAAGAAAAGCAAAGCTATTATGCTCATCTAACCACAATGTAGCTGAACTACGGGAGACAAAGCATTAAGAGTGGCAAGAAGAAACTGAAGTAGTTTGTAAACAACATAAGCAAGATGAAGAACAGGTTCATACTCATCGGAAGCAATGGAAGCTGTGTGGCAGTGCGGGCCAAGCCAAGATTAGGGAAAGAAAAGATGCTTCAAAAATTCTATCAGTTTGAACTCTCCTTCAAAACTGAAGCCAACGACATTGCCAGATAACAAGTACAAATGATTTATAGGAAAGATTAGGGTCAGTCTTCACAAAAAAAGGCTACCACATTCAGAGTCAAATCCACAGGAAAGAAGAAGAGTTGATGTGGTAGTCTGTAGCAAATATAAAACACAGAAAGTGACAATGCCAAGGAAAGGAAATTCTGGCCGTGTGCTGTCTACCAGGATATTTTTTAAAAAGTTGCTGAATAACATATAAAGAGTGAATTTCAAACACCAAGAGATCTATCATAACTATAAGGCTAAATAGTCTTTATAAAATAAGTAAAATAGACTTTATCAAAAACACCATTTTAGGCAAAAGAAATATTTTATAATGATGAATATAAATATGAACATAACAACCATGAATACATATATACCTAACAACAAAATATAAAAGCAAAAGTAGACAAAATTGAAGGCTATAAGAGATAATTATATTTGGAATTAATACTCCCCTTTTAAGTGGATAAATGAATAATATAAATAATTCATAGCTTCATTGTTTTATATCAACAATACTTACACATATTATATATTATAGTATAATAATGAGTGTGAGTGTGTGTGTGTGTGTGTGTTTGTGTGTGTGTGTGTGTGAATGAGTCACAGCTTTCAACATTTAAAATAGAAGAGTTAAGGATGTAGTTCAGAGAGAGCTGGGCTCATTGTTTAGTGACAAAGTACTTCCCACTGTGCATAGAACCTAAACTTCGATGCCAGTGTTGAGAAAGACAGACAGAAAAAAAAAAAGGAAGAGAGGAAGGAAGCAAAGGAAGAAAGGAGAGAGGGAGAAGGGAAGAATAATAATGAAAATCTCAAAACTAGGTATGTAATAAAAACTTAAGAAAGATCATGCAAGTGAACAATCATCAGTTTACAAAGATTTCCTCCGAAGACCTCCTGAGGCTGAGGTGCCTGTTCTTAGTGTTTCTACTCAGCAATCTACAGAAGGTGCTGATCTAGATAATGTAAGAAGGAAGAGAAGGAGAAAATTACAGTGCCTTAATTGAAGTAGCAAGATGCTGCAAACAGAATACCCTAAGAATCTGCAAAATGCTACTAGACCAAAAACATAACTAATCTCCAGATGATACTAAGATAATTCCAAACACAATAGTACCAATAAAACAAAACAGTCAGGAAAAATCATAAAATAAACATAATAGCTAAGTACATATTTCTTAAATATGACAAAAAAACATGCCATAATAAAATCGTTAATCAATTATTTCATCAAAATTTAAAACTTTTGATTTTTCAAAAGGCAAAAAAGGCAGAATCTTTTATAAAATTGAAAAACAAGGCTGGGAAGAAATATTGGAAAGTAATATATTTGATACAGAAATTGTCCCCAAATCTAAGAGTTCATCAGTCTCTATAAGGTAAACACTCCAATTTAAAAATACACAAAAGATTTGAATAAATACATCACCAAAAAAGTCATATGCACGTGAGCACAGAAACACATGCTTAGTTTCTAATTCAGACGTCACTGGAGTACTACACACCGCTTGCATGGCTATAACCATAAGACCAGTCAACATGGAGGGTTGGCAAGGGAAAGAGAACCCAGAATCTCTGCGCAGGATCATGGAGAATTCTTAGCCATCATGGAAAACAGACCCAAAGTTTCTCAATTAAACTTACCACATGACGCACCAATCTTACTCTTAGTTTATTTTTATTTATTTATTTATTTATTTTTTGAGACAGGGTTTCTCTGTGTAGCCTTGGCTGTCCTGGACCCGCTTTGTAGACCAGGCTGGCCTCAAACTCACAGCGATCCACTTGCCTCTGCCTCCCGAGTGCTGGGATTATAGGGGTGAGCCACCACGCCCGGCTTTACTCTTAGTTTATCCTCAAGAGAATGAAAATATATGCCTCCCAGACAGGCAGGAGTGCTCATAACACCAAAATTTATGACAAACTCTATAAATTAGCTAGTCCTGATGTTCATGAATTGATACAATAGATGAACAGAAAATATCAAGCCTACACAATAGTATACAATTCAGTTATAATGAATGTAAAGTAAATGCATGGGCATTAGAGAGAGGCCCAACAGATGACACTGTGTGTTTGTATTTATATAAAATCTACAAGAATTGAAATCTGAGCACTACTCTCAACACTTAAGAGGTAGTTGGGGGGGGGTGTTATAAATTTGAGGCTATCCGGGACTACTTAATAAAACTATGTGAAAGAAAGAGGATTATAGAAAAGGTCACTCTACATAGAAAGCAAATCAGTGTGGCCTGGAGCAAATGGTTGGAGGGGAAATGAGCTATCAAGAGATGGGAGCTGCTTATGGTGCACGGAAGTGCTCTAAAGCTGGACTTTAGGGAGATAGCCTAACACCTCCTCTCATTTAATCAGACCCACACAATGTCAGCCCACAGCTGTCGAAGCATGCCTTTATGGATGTTTCCTTAAAGAAAGTTGACAATGAATCCAGAGGCTTCGATGAAAATCAAGCAAGGAATGTGTGGAGGAGAGCAAGTGGTCTTTACACTGCTTCCTTCCTGTGACTGCTCTACTTCCTGTTCTCTGTGGTGTAAACAGATCCCCAGGGAGCTGAGGATGCAAGGCAAAGGTGAAGTCAGACCTAAAGTATTGCTTCTCTAGAAACCTAGTGAGTGCACACACAACTCTCATTCAACCAGGAGAGGGCATTAGCAGTGTTTGTCACACACTAGCACATCCCAGATCTGATGCTTACAAACTCAGGAAAACTTGTCACATGTGTTCTTACAGGAAGGGCCCTCAACCAACACCAGCAGATGGAAACAGATGAACACTCACTTACCAAAAGAAATGTCCGGATTGTTCTTATTTTATTCAGTTCAAGAAGCAGTTTTTGTGCCTTTTCATGGTTGCTGCAATATTCGTCATAAATACGAAACTTGTCTTTCTATGAATTAAAGAATAGAATAAATGAGAATCACTGTATATGATTTTGAAATGTTAACCCACGTGCATGCATAAATAAATTCTACAAAGGGCCAATATCTCAAAAGATGCACTACATACATATAAATTTTATTTATTCCCCCAATTCATAACTCTAGCTTAGAAAAGGAGATGACAAATTTACCCCATATGAATGCAATAATATGAGTGAGCTAAGTGGTGACAAAATTCAGAGAGTAAAATATTTTTTACCTTTGCCATGAGAATTGAGACACACTTTATTTATTTATTTATTTTAAAGATCTTACTTCTGAGCTGAGCCTAACGGAATAAATGTACTTCTTCCAGTCAAAGTAATTTTAGACAGAGGGAAGACACATGTATTGTATCACACAGGAATCATGAAAGGCAGACCCCTGAAGTCCATGTTAGGCAACCTTGGGAGCTGGATTTAAGAGGCATTTAAGTGGAAATGGCTGGCTAGTGGTGGAGGATGTGATCGATTAAGATCTTCTACTGGTTCAAGGAAACAACACAAACGGTCTTCAGTGTTAGGGGGAAATTTTTCCAAAAATGAAGGATTTTTTTATCATGATCTCTGGGAGCTACCATCTATAATAGCATTCTCAATGGAGTTATAATTAATAGTTATCAAAGGAGGCCTAGTGAAAGACACAAAATTTATTGATCAGCTACGGAAACAGAGGGATGTCCTTTACAATTTCAGAGACAACACACTTAGGAGCAGCAGTCATAGCCAGCCAGCAGAGCGTGTATTGAATTACTTGCCTCAAGAGATGGAATGAGCTAGAACAAGAGTAAAGTTCAGAAATAGCTGAGTGACATTTATGGATGAGAGATTCATAATGTGGTATTAAGGAAATGGTTGTGAGGGGCAGCGTTCCCATGAGCATCGCTGGCCTCGGATGACAGTTCCTCCAACTGGCAGGGGAGTCTGATTCTTCTGTGAAAGAAAACAGGCTTGAGGAAGCGGATATGAGGATACGAGCATCACAGCTTCCAGCCATGCCCAAGAAACGCATAGGTTAATCCACCCAGTCCCCAGGAGCATCTCCCTTTGAGCAATCATATTTGTGAAATATAGATTACAAAAAGAGCCTGTTCATCACGTATAGATAAAGAAACTGCAAGACAAAGGACTAAGAGGAAACTTCCTTTGGGATATAACACTTTCACCCCACTGTTAAAGTCACACAGTCATTGGGTAGCCCTTTGATTCGGGGAGGCATTTTGAAATTTAGCACCAATGGAACGGGATGGATAACGACATTTAAAAATTTTGTTCCGGTAGTAAGAAACGTCTTTTAGTTTTTTTCTTTTTTTTTTTTTTTTTTTTTTCCTTTTGGAATGAGAAGATCTTTATTGTTTGTTCCGATTCTATTTGATCCAGTTTACAAATATGTGAAAACGTATGGACACTTGTCTTAAAAAAACATTTTAAGCCCCATCTTTTTTTTTTTTTTATTAATTTATTCTTGTTACATCTCTATGGTTATCCCATCCCTTGTATCCTCCCATTCTCCCCTCCCTCCCATTTTCCCCTTATTCCCCTCCCCTATGACAGTTCGTCCTTTAGTTCTTAAAATCAAGTTTCGCTAAGCAGATGGCTTACTTTGCAAATCAATTGCATACTTCTGGCTATTGTGTACACGCACGTGAAAGTGATGACAAAGCGCAGGGTGCGTGTTCTAGACAACTGAGCTTCTGCCTCTCACTCTTTCCACAGCACTCCAAACAAACTTCTGAGAAGCCACCCTGGAGGAAAATCAGTCATGGGAAGCCAGGGTCTGTTCACCTCTAGGTTTGTCACCAGCCAATTAACAAGGGAACATTCTGACCAATAAAGGGCCCACAGCGCCATTATAAGAGTGAGAATTTTCTGCCTCAAAAGAAAAATGTTCTATGTTTGAGCAAAACATAAAAATCCATTCACTATGAAGCAGCCTGAATATTCATTAGAATTCAAAGTTACAGAGGATGCGAAGAACTAGCTTGTCAGGAAAAAAGAAAAGGCTGTTTATTTATTCTTTGAATAAAACAGATGATGAGAAGCGCCCCTCCCCCTTTCTGGCTCTGAGGGCAAGACTTCATTGGCCTTAAAAGACCCCAGACTTCTAGCGTCCGACTTTACTTCTGCTGCTGAATTCACACACACACTACTCTGCCAACACGCAATCCTTAAAAAATTAAGAGAGAAAGAATTTGAAAATAAACAAGAAACAAAAACGTATCCTACAAAGTGAAGGAAGCAAGTCCCCACTTCCTGCTGAGCGTTGGGTTCCGGCTGTAAGCATTCTTCTACAACTGTCAAGAACTCTTTGTGTACGGCAAGGATCTCCTCAATATTGGAGAATAACATCTGTAAAATAAATACGTAAACAAAAACTGTAAGTTTGGTTGTGAAACAAATTTGAAAAGTTAAAGGAAAAAGCCCAGGAGAGCACAGCATCTTAAGCGGATACCTATACCACATCATCTCTTCCCGCCACCTGGCAAGCAGAACCCAATTTCACCTGAACTTCTCTATGGCCACAGAACTCTGGGAATGAGGACACTACACAGACACTCAGGAAAAGGCTGTGTGTGGGGTGGGCGGGGCGGGGGGGGAGGGGGGCGGGACGCAAATCCCAGCCTGCCAGTCCCACCCTTTCCAGAATGCCTGTAAGTAGAAGTGTGGGCAGATTTGTTGACAGGCTTTGAAGGATGTCCTTGACACTGTGAAATGTATCGGGGACCATTCTCCCTTCTTCAGGCAGGTGCTTGTGTGTAGAAGTCACAGCTGGGTCAAGGGCAAGGTCAGTGTGTTGCACCCAGATGGAGTTGGGTGGGGCAGCTGACGATCATCACGTTGCTCACCCTCAAACACCTGCATAAGTGTTTTTTTTTTTTTCCACTATGAGCCCCTGTGAAAGTGGTCAGATACATTCGATTCATAGGTTGCTTTTCTCTGAACCTAAAAGCTTGTTAACTAAACTTTCCAATGATAGAAAAGTCTGCAAATTAGATATATAGCCTATAAGAAAAGAGTTAGAAGAGTCTATTTAAAAAAAGCCTTAGATTTTTTTTTTTTACTAATAAAATAAAACAGTAAGTTAGGATAATCAGCAGCCACTGCAGAAAAATTAATTTTCATTTACCTACTATTCTTTATTTCTTTCTCAACACTCTTCACAGCTTTTCCCGAGTGTGCACTGGAGAGAGGGGGCTTGGGGGAGAGGGGTGTGGGGGACCATAGAACACAGGGCCTTAAGTACTACATACTCCTCAGCAAGCCTCTGCCACCTGGGTTATCAGTGGTGTTTCCCAATTGGCTCCTGTGATGCCTGCAATGACATTGTAACCATCCTAGAACACATAATACCACTAAGCTACACCCCAGGACCCTTTCCTTATATCGTACAAGAAATACTTATGCATTTACTACCGGGTTGGAATATTACATTCTTTTCTGTACTCCAGTGGCATGCCTAAATCTTTCTCATTGGAGATCCCAGAGACTGGAACCCCCACTTCCCCATACCTTGAACTACTCTGGCAACTGTCTGCCAACTCACCCAGATGTCTTATTATAGATCCCGAGGTTCTAGTCTTACCTCTTAAGCTTATTTTTTTTTTCTTCGTCGTTTAAATGGTTACATAATTTTGGTAAACACAAGAATTCTCTTCCTTAGCTCCCTCTTTCAGATTAACAACAGGAGTCCCCACCACAGGGACTTAGAGTTGAGCTGACAATAAACTGAAGAGCCCCAAGGAACTGCCAATGGACACAGTATCACCTTCAGGGTACCCAAGATTGGCTGAGGGGGCTGAAAGTGCCTGCTCACCTTCACTGTCTCCTCTGTCACATTCTTGTCCACCTTTGCTGCTGCACACTGGTTCATTCGATGTAAGAAGGCCTATGGGAAACAAGAGAAGACATTATGAGAACAAACCTAGTGTCATAAAACGGCAGGGCACTGATCAGAATGAGATAAAGTCCTGAACAAAACATGAAAGCCTACCAACGGGCATGGCAATGCACACAGGTCATCCCAGCACTTGAGTGGCAGAGCTAGGAGGACTGGCTCATTGTCAAGGCTAGCCTGGCCTCCAGAACCATTTCCAGGCCAGCCAAGGTTATGCAGTGAGACCTTCTCTCAAAAAAGTAAAGTACAGCCGGGCATGGTGGCTCATGCCTTTAATCCCAGCACTTGGGAAGCAGAGGCATGCGGATCGCTGTGAGTTCGAGGCTGGCCTGAACTACAAAAGCAAGGCCAGGACAGCCAAGGCTAACACAGAGAAATCCTGTCTCCAAAAACCAAAAACAAACAAAAACAAACAAACAAAAAGTTTAACATTCTAATTGTTCAGTATAATAGTTTTGCTGTAGTGTGTGACACTCTTGTACACTGTTGCTCCTACCTAAGAACTTCACTTCCATTACAATGCTGAGGCAGAGACAAAAATGATCAAGCTTATATGAATTAAATTTATCCACCTGGTCCTCAGAATTCTAGGGTAAACCATTTAGAGTCAGATGCCTCCTAAACTTTAAGTGTTGCAAAGCACAGCAACACAAAAATATAATGAAAAATAGCATTTCAAATAAAAAGGCAAAATGACCTCACTTTCTAAAGTGATTCCATCAGCATTGTGAGATGAAGGGAGGGAATGAGGAAGTGGGGTGTCAGGAAAAACAATCAAGAGGTACATCAGCACACTCAGACACACTTTCCAGTAACTGCTTTTAGGAACAGCCCTTCCCACTTCTATGTCACCATAAGAAGCAAAAAAAAAAAAAAAAAAAAAATCAAAATTTTCTGGGTTTAGGTCAGAGTTCTTCATTGGCCTATGGTAGGCATAAGTAATTTTGGAATGAGACACAGGATAAGGAAGCTGCTCAGTGGTGCAATACTTGCCTAGCAAGCACAAGTCCCTGAGTTTAACTCCCAGCTTCCAGGAAAGGTATGGTTGTATTTAGAATATTTAGACTGAAACTTCTTAATGATAATTAAGTATTCACTAAAGGCTAAATACAGAAAAATGCTTGATATACAGTGAACCTTACACTAATAAAGCTTAAAAAGAAAAGGAACTCCCTTCCTAGCAAATGTAGCTTATGTCCTCAAGACATTGTCCATAAATTACCTAGCGGCCAGATAACACCATTTCAAGGACTGGGGATATTGCTCAATTGTAGACAATATGTCAGAGGCCCTAGGCCAATACCCCAGTACTGCAAAAGTTAGAAAAGGTCATCATCACTTCTGTGTCTCCCTTGAAAATTCTGCCACCATGAGCCAAGTGAAGGTATGCAACTTGCCAGGACACCCACAAGTTCAGGGTGACTTTGGATAAAATTACAACAAAAATCAGACCTTTGACATGCTATATTTATACATTTAAGGCATTAACAAAACGTGATGATAACCAAGAAATTGCTCATAATATCCCCAAGACTGAGGAGAATAATAGCCGAAGCTGGGCATGGTGGTGCACACCTATAATCTCAGCATTCAGGGAGGCAGAGGCAGACAGATCTCTGTGAGTTCAAGGCCAGCCTGGTCTACAAAGTGAGTCCAGGACAGCCAAGGCTACACAGAGAAACCCTGTCTTGAAAAAAACAAAAACCAAAAACATCAGAAAAAGAACAGCTAAGACAACCATCCTAAAGACAACCTGACAGTATACATCACACATAAAGTGGGCTTTCCTTTACTTTAGTAATTCTACTTCTAAGAATCTGTCCTAGGAATATATTCTGACAGAGACTCACTGGTCATAAAAGCAAAACCCATATGGAAATTACAAAACAGACTGTGGTACATTCAGATTGCAGACTTTGATCGCAAAACACAGTCAGACATGAAGGTACTGAAAACTATACCCATATATGTGCATATATGTATATATATACATATACATATATATCATATATGCATACATGATAGAAGCTCATAAAAAGTTGGGGAAAAAGATTCACAAAGTAGCATACTTGATATGTAAATACATATATCCACATACATATGTATACATATATACACACACACATATATATACATACACACACACACATATATGTATCATGTCCGTGTATGTTAACACTGAGGGGAAAAAATGGTCAGAATACTCCAAAACTGCAAACAGTAGCTACTTCTGCCTAGAGGTCAGGAAGGACACTTTTGGACATTAATCGCTTTTGAATGTTTGGCTGTGAGCACATTATCACTTCTGTCTTAAAAAACAAAGCCTATTTAGACAAAATCAAACAAACAAGCCCCAGATCTTACCCACCATTAGCTCCAGCACTGCTTTTCATTCCTGATTCATCCAGTTCACATCTCAGATTCCCTAACTGCAGAGCCAAAGCAAACTAATAGCCCTCACTATCTTCCATGCATCCAATTAAATAAAACAACTATGAAAATAGTGGATATAACCTTAACTTTTATTAAAATACCATCAAATTTTGAGCATTTTCTGAAGTTACACGTAGTTGGCCATTGGGGAAAAGACGGCTGAGTCCGGTAGCTTTAACTGCCCATTTTAATTAGTATTCTTCAGTTTACTTTCTGATTTCAGGTTTGTTTGTCTTGAATACTTTGTAAGTACTCATCCCAGCAGGGCCTTGGCTTTTTCTGTTTAGCTTTACAATACCTTGAATGTTTTAGTCGCCTAGTTTACATTTCACATTGACCACACAGTAAACAGGTAATGCCTTGTATGAGCAAATCTTAAACTTCACGTCTGCAATTATAAACTTTTCTTCATAAACAGGACCCAGCGCATTCTTCAACCACTACATGAAATCCTGGAAGTGGCCAAACTGAATCAAAATAAGACTTGGAAGGGAACATACAGACCAGTCAAGTACACCACCCAGTCACCTGACATTTGTGTCTTCTGTGCTCCATGATCCTGTGGAACGCACTGCTGAACTGCACAGGAGTGGAAGCCGGAGCTCACTCTCCCTAGCTCATCTGACCAGTCATCCCTCAAGTTCCTTGTTTTATACAACAGGAAAAGCGTACTTTAGATGGCTTGCTGGGAATGTGCAATAATACATGTTTTGAGAACCATCTTTTAACAGGCTGTATCTACGGTTTCCTCAGAGTTCGATAGCTGGACATTCATCCTTCTCAAAGCAACTAAGGAAGCACCAGCAAGCCAGTCACAAAGGCATGAGATGGGAATTCACACACGATTCTTTTCATGTATTTATTAGCCCAAGTCCACAATTTCACTGGCATTAGATGTGTTTTGCCTTGACACAAATATATTTCAAAATAATCCCATAGAAAACAACTTTTAATGTTCGTGGCTCATAGCATTCTGTTGTGATTAAAACCTAGAGAGTCTGGATGCAGGCCCCCAACTCCTCCTGAAACCCTGAGAACGAAGATTGATGTAGTTGGCCCTTTGAGCAGGACTCTTGGGTGGCTTTGACAAGGCAGATTCAGAGCCCTCTTTTGGATAGATGTTGGTTTGTTGATTTTCCAAAGGCAGCTAAGAGCAGAGTTAGAGAAACTAGCAAGTGAACTGAGGTGCTGAAACAGACTCATGTACCTCACCCTTTGTTACAACTTAACATCAAACAACAGTCCCCTCTTTATAACACTTCTTCTCCCGGGAACTTGGAGTTTATGGAACCTGCCAAGGAAATGCCTCCCCCATGAGAAGCACAATCTAGGTTTCATCAACTGTTGACTATAGAAATGTAGGCAGGTGGTCAAACAAGATATACAAACCAGAGTTGGAGAAGGTAGGGCTTCCAGATACTGTTCAGAAGACCCTGCAGCTTACATAGTCTCAGCACATACCCTATAACCATTCCTTAACTGTGCTTCAACACAACATTTTCTGAGATCTCAGGAGTGGAGGCTATCTTTCCCCTCACAGAGATCAAATGCTTCATTTCCTCTTTACCTTTTTTCATGTTTTCTTCTGACTATATTTTAGGCAAATGTTTATATTAAATGTCAACTTCCAAATGCTAACTAAAGTTTAACAACACTAAAATGTCATAGATTTGCTACCAAGAGAAGGAATAAACTCTTTAGACAGAAGAGAAAAATCAAAGAAGCCCTTCCTTGTTTGCTCAACTGTGCTGCTACCATTCAATAGGAAGCTAAGCCCACATAGCTTCACTCTTGGCCTGCATTTCTATTTGAAAATTTCAAAGCTCTAATGCATTTCCCTAAGCTCATTTTGCCTTTGTGATTATTTTCACTGACTAGACATACATCTTTCTCTCTCTCTCTCTCTCTCTCTCTCTCTCTCTCTCTCTCTCTCTCTCTCTCTCTTTCTCTCTCTCTCTCTGTCTCTCTCAAAAGCCCCACAAGTTTTAATATTTTACACTTTAGATTCTAACCACTTGCTGTCAAACCGAGTTTCACAGTATCATATAAACATTAAATCCCAGTACTGCCATGAGTACTCTACATATAGAAAATTCTCAGCATCATTAGATGACCTTGGAAATGTGGCTATGAAGAGTGTGGAATGAATTTACACATAATAATGAAAAAGGCAAATGTTGTAGGAAAAGGAATGTACTCATCCTTTGAAAATAGACTTAAAAAATGTTAAGGGTAAATGTTTTCCTTCCCCCCTTTTAAACTTGAAGCATCATTATATCTCAATTCTTTGGAGTATCAATAAACTTTGTTTTGTTTTCCTGAGAGTATAAACAAAGTCTTGCTAAATCAGACTAGCCTGCCTTGGGTTCATCTTGAACACCTAGCTGATAGTGATGCCATTTTAGGGGAATGGAGAAAACTCAAAGGATAAAAGGATGGGAGAATCAGCTTGTTGGGGCCACGCTGAGTCTGAAGTGTCTATACTGAACACAAAGATGGAGACTCTGACCAAGGAGACAGCATACCATCTGAGGTTCTGAAAGATTCTCTCACAGTCTCTGAGGTGAAGACAGCACTCAGTGTCACTGACATGAAGCTGCAACTTGGAAAAGGATGGAGAGAGAGGAGACCCACAGCCTCAGTCCATATATCACACATGCAGCATATCTCACACACACACACACACACACACACACACACACACACACACACACAC
>OU015743.1:79530748-79587733 GCA_907169655.1 Acomys percivali | reverse complement strand
ACACACACACACACACACACACACACACACACACACACACACACACAGAGGACAGGAAACAAGAATTCCACTAAGAGACTAGGAAAGCTAGGAGAACAGAGTCACAGATACCAGGGCAGTAGAAGACTAGAGACAGGAAGCCGACCAGCTGTTTCTGATGTGCCAAACAGCCAGGTCCCTAGGAAGCCTTACCAGTCAGGTGGGCAGAGAGAAAGTGAGGGGATGGAACAAGTAGACACAGAAAAGTTCTAAAGAAGTTTTGTGGAACAAAGGAGACAACTTAGAAAGTGGATTTAAAAACTACTGTAGTCAATCAGCCTTCATATTTCACACCATCAAGTCACCTCACCCGAAATGCTTCCAACCAGAAGGACCTACACTGGGGCCTTTTCTCAGAGTTTTCAATATGTGCACATACACAGTCATATTGGTGATATGACGAAACTTAACATTAATTTATGTGTAACACATAACTTGCATGCACAGCCTGAAGATAATTTTACATGTTTTTAGTAAGTTTGTGCATGAAACAAGTTATGGGGTTCTCCACTGTTGTATCACGTTAGTCTAGCCAATGGATAGGACATTCTTCACAGCTGAGTGGAGAGTGGGGTCTGACTTTCACATGAACTCTGGTGCCTCATATTTGACCACATCCGCTGGATGGGGAGGCCTGGTGGCACTCAGAGGAAGGATAGCACGCTACCAAGAAGAGACTTGATACCCTATGAGCATATACAAGGAGAGGAAGTCCCATCTCGGTCACAGTCATAGGGGAGGGGAGTAAGGGGAAAATGGGAGGGAGGGAGGAATGGGAGGATACAAGGGATGGGATAACCATTGAGATGTAATATGAATAATTTAATAAAATAATTTTTTTTAAAAAAAAGGGAAAAAAAAAGAAAAATGCTCTGAATTGGAACTTTCAGAACATGCTCACCTTGCAATAGGTTTCATGAGCATAGTTTCTGGGACTGCTCCCTGTCCTCAGCAGGCTCCCTGCCATGAACGGTGGTCACTGATTCCCCAGCTCATGAGTATGTACTCTTCCTTTTACAGATGTTTTCACATGCTGATGTTAATATCTATAGTCTAAAAGATACTTAATAATGAATGGCTCAGAAAAAGCCAAGAATGTTTCTGTTCTGTGCCAGGCAGTGTTCTTGGCAGCTGTTTAGTCTCAAGTCAACTTCATACTCATGAAAAACTATGATGATCCTCAAAAAGCCTTTTTTTTTTTGTATGTGTCTATCAATTCTAAAATATTACAAATTAAATCAAAATAATGTAACAATTATTAATTTAACAGATTCATTTATTTTTGAGATACTTAAAATTAATAAAAAGCCCATTGTACCTTTATATAAATAACATATATTTGGTTTTAGAAAGATATTAGTTTTTTCCCAAATAATTTCTGTGAGAAGCGTGGTACTTGGAGCTAGAGAGATAGCTCAGCATTGAAAGGATGGATGTGCAGAGGCCGGTGTGGGCAACTCACAGATTGTAACTCCAGCCCGAGGCATCTGAGGCCCTCTTCTGGCCTCCATGAGCACCTGCATATGCCTACCTGCACATAGGCACAGGCACACACACAAATAAATAAAGTTGTTTTTAAGTATATACTTGCTGAGATCCTTGCAATTTTTTAATGACTATCTTAATATAAGACAGCTAGATCTTCATGTATGCTAAAATTGTTGTGTCATGTCAATGGAATTATCCAAAGAGAACACAACCTGATATAAATAAAAATAGGAATGTGTTTCTTACAACTTATTCAAATAATCATAGATATTCTTCTTACATGACTTACCAAACACAATTACTATAGTTTCTTAAAAATTAGTAGTAATATGGAATATGAGGCCATACACAGTGTGCTTTTCACTGCTACATTAAAAATCTACTGGTTACCATAAAGGGGTATTACATTCAAATGTGAATGTTCAAAAATTCAGTGTTAGTTTAATGACAGGTGTATCTCCTTTCAAAATATTGACAGTATGTCACTACTCAGTGTTGGGAAAACCACAGGTGTGAATATCAGTGTCTACCTCATCAGAAAATTCCTAAGTATCAGAAGCAGTCAACCTCCCAGAGATGGACAAATATTTCCTAAAACTCAATGCTCACTTGAGAGCATGAATCCCATCACTGCCAACCAATACCGTCAGCTGTTTTTCTAGAAGTGAGAGGCTCACTTTGTTTATTGAGGCAATGTCTGCCAAATACCCAAATACTCTAAAACAGAAACCATAGTTTGTCCTGAAGTCACTATTTCAAGTAAATATGATGTTTCCCAGCAACTCAAACAGCCCCACAAGTTCTTTTTCCTGGAGACAAACATGGTAGTGGGCTATGTGACCAAAATCCTTGCACTCACAAAGAGTATCTTCAATATTTTGTCAAGAATGTTCTTTGGGGGATAGAGAGATGGCTCAGCTGTTTCAAGCATATGCAGAGGTCCCAGTTTGATCCTCAGGATCCACATGTTGGCTCACAGACATCTGTAATTCCAGCTCCAGGGGCCCTAATGTCCGCTTCTGGCCTGCATGAGCACCAGGCACCTATTTAGCACAAGTCATACATGCAGGCAAAACACTCATACACATGAAATAAAATAAATACCCCTTCTCTGGGGAACAAAGAAGTGTAAAGAAAAGAATATTCTTCAGTGGGATTGTCATCTTCCCCATGAAACCCCTGTGAGTAGGTGACATAAAGGAACATGAGCAGCCATGGCTTGGAATCACACTAAAGCACCAGTGAGCACCACCCGTACACATGGCAATATGGTAAAAGCATTAGTGCATTACTTAGCATTGCCACATAAATAGTTTGAATCACACATGTTCCCTGAAATGTTTTCATAAAGCAGCAAATATCCAAGATCATGTGTACTCTTCTGAGCATATGAAAGAAATATAACAATAAACAAGTTCTCAAAGGTACCTGTTTCTATACTAATAGGTTGGGTCAATCTCCAATAAAGATTACCACAACATGTCCCATGGTTTTTCAAAAGTCCCATGATTTCCTGAAGTTATTTAAGTGAGTTTTTCACTTAGCGTTAGTTACCTTCTATTTTCCTTTTTATCTTTTTCCCTAGTAGTGCTGGGAATGGCTGAAAAACACTTAAAGAAATGTTCAATGTCCTTAGTCATCAGAGAAATGCAAATCAAAATGACTCTGAGATTCCATCTTACACCCATCAGAATAACTAAGGTCAAAAACTCAAGTGGAGTTTTTGTGGAGAAAGAGGAACACTCCTTCATTGTTGGTGGGACTACAAATCTGTACAACCACTTTGGAAATCAATCCAGTGCTTTCTCAGAAAATTGGGAATAGGGCTACCTCAAGACCCAGCTATTCCACCCCTGGGCATATACCCGAAAGATGCTCCACCACACAACAAGGACATTTGCTCAACTATGTTCATAGCAGCCTTACTCATAATAGCCAGAATCTGGAAATAACCTATATGTCCCTCAGACAAAGAATGGATAAAGAAACGGTGGTACATGTACACCATGGAATGCTATTCAACCATTAAAAACAAGGAAATCTTGAAATTTGCAAGCAAATGGATGGAACTAGAAATAATCATCCAGAGTGAGTTAACCCAGACCCAGAAAGACACACATGGTATATAGTCACTTATAATTGGATACTAGCCCAACATGGATGTCCTCTGAGAGTCTTCACTCAATAGGGGCTAAGGACAGATGTTGGAACTCGTTACTGGGACTACAAGTGAGAGTGGTATGGAAGAATAGGGAGACAGAAGGACCCAGAGTATTCAGGAACCCCACAGGAAGACCATCTAGGCTGGTGGACCTGGACCCAGGGGCCTGCACAAACTACTGTACCAACCAAGGACAATGCATGCAGTAAACCTAGACCCCCTATTCAGATCTAGCCAATGGACAGCACATTCGCCACAGTTGTATGGAGAGCAGTGACTGCCTCGGATATAAACTCTGATGCCTTTATTTGACCATTTCCCCCTGGTAGGGAGGCCTGGTGGCACTCAGAGGAAGGGAAAGCAGGCTATCTAGATGAGACCTGATAGGTGTGATCATATGGTGGGGGAGGGGGTTCCTTTTGTCACAGGTCTAGAGGAGGGGAATAGGATGAAAGAGGGAGGGAGGGGGCAACAGGAAGATACAGTGAAGGGATAACAAATGGGATGTAATCTGAATAATGTATTATAAAAATAAAAATTAAAAAACACTTTATTGTAGATTGTCACCACTCATATGGATGGGACTGCTTCTCAATCCTGTTGACAGTTGGAGTAGATAATCCTTTTGTTGTGGGGAGAAGTGTTGTCCATTCTAGGGTGTTTAGAGGTGAGTTTCCTTTCCTAATGCCCTGACTTAAGTATAAAGAATAAATAAATAAACCTTCTGAACTGCACCTGTCTAATGAATATAAACTGCATCTTTTCATCTTTGAAAGAGATGATCATCTGTCCCTCAGCTACCATGGCAACATTCCATCCAAACAAAACTCCAAAATCTTAGAAATACGAAACCATCTGTTAAGCACTTCAATACCATTTCAGGCTCATGCTCAAGGGTATTTATCAACCTAAAAGTCATCCAATGAGAATATACAACACCTGGACTACTTAAATAAAAGCCTAAATTGCAGTGACAGCAAAACAATGGAGTGCCAGACTCCTCAAGGAAAGTCCTCTATGGTTCTTTGTGGTCCAGGGCTAAAAGCATCTGTTATATCACTGTTATTGTCAGACTTTCTACATGTGCACAACTTCCCATTACAAGACATTTTTACTCCTTTTTCAGAGTAACTATTAATTCCAATGAACCTCATGATTGTCCCAGAGGCAGACAATTTTAACCACACTCTCTCAATTTAAGATAATTAAGGGACTGTAGAGATGGCTTAACAGATAGGAGCATGAGCTGATCTTCCAAAATATTCAGTTTCAGTTCCCAGTACCCACATGTTGACTCAACTTTCCATACTGCCCATTTGAAAGGATCCCATACCCTCCATGGACACCAGGCACACATGTGGCACACAGATATACATGTGGCCAAAACATCCTACACAAGACAATAAAAAGAAACATGTTGATGAAGATAATTAAAACAATTTACCATGCTCTACTTGACCCCAATAAGTCAAAAACCCTACATGAGAACCATTTTCTTGGACATCTTCATCTCTTGTTGGTATGTGATGGGAACATTATGTATCAGACACAGGACTTCAGAGATGTTGGACAGATGATTGGCAAGAGTGAAGGTGAGCCAAAAAGTAAACTAAGGAAAATATTACCAGTAGAATTTGTAATTTTACATTCAAGTATTAAAAGTAAAATAAAAAATTTTTTCTCTCTCTTTTGTGTCTTTCACCAATTTTCTATTGTTTAAGCTTTGTTTTTGAAATTACATAGCTCAGTCAGTAAAAAGATATTTAACTTCTATAGGCCTAAAAGGCAATTCCTGTTCTAGTGCAGAGCTGAAGAGCACTACAGGGTTGTTTAGGGGTTTTTTGTTTTGTTCCTTTTTGTTTTGCTGTTGTTGTTTTTGGTTTTTCAAGACAGGGTTTCTCTGTATAGCACTAGTTGTCCTGGAACTAACTCTGTAGACCAAGACGGCCTTGAACTTCCAGAGATCCATCTGCCTTTGCCTCCCGAGTGCTGGGATTAAGGTATGAGCTACTACAACTCAGCTTCAGGGTTTGTTTTAAGCAAAGTATAGTTCACTTAAAACATTTACTCGGGGCTGGACAAGAGGCTCAATCGGGCCCATGACTGCCACACATGCATGGAGGCCAGAGTTCAGATTCTCCGGCAACCCACAGGGAAATGTCTTTGGTAGCTATGCCTGAGACCCCAGCAAGGGAAAGGCAGAGACAAGGGGACCCTGGAGCTCACCAACCAGCAAGTCTTGTCGAATCAGTGAGCTCCAAGGTCAGTGAGACACCTCATCTCAATTTCTTTTTTAATGGTAAAAAGCTATAGAGGAAGAGACCCAGTGTCAAACACCAAGAGAGTCAGATGGTCTATCTTCCTCAAGGGCACCACCATCTGGGACCCAAGGGAGCCTCATATTCACTTCATTTTGGCAGAAGCATCATTTGTCTCTGTTATACCTTCCACGAAAGCTGACCCATTGCAGCCAAATAGTTTACACAAGTCTTTTAAACTGAAATCTATTTTGCAAATTGATCTCTGTAGCCATTTCAAGTTAGAGCTACAAGCTTGGGATTTTGCCAAGGTACTCTTCACCCACACAAATATTTAGTACTGGTCCATTCCAGAGCTGTAAGTTTGAAAATGCCATTTGATTTTAAAGTATTTAAATAAAATACCACTTACATGAGAAAATAAAAGGGAGGGAATAAAACAGAGTGAATACTACTGAACACTGTGTGACCTATCTTGCTTAACACTTGGTTTCTCCAGAGTCTAAACCTGAGATACTAACTCTTAGGTAAGAAGTAACAACAGCTCCAGCACTTGCAAACACAAACACCAAATAATGTCTCTTTTTTTTCCACTAGAATTGTTAGGGAGTAATTTTTGTAAGTAAACTCTTCTCAGCATATTTAGTTCAAGAATTATTTGATTCCTGACAATGTTGCTTTCCTTGTACTATTGGGGCAAATGATTTCTCTTTAGACAACAGTCAGATATGCAAGCCAATTCTGGGGAGAAGTCAAAGAAATCAAGGAAGATAAGAAAGCATAGTGTTGTGGTGGGCTGTTTGGAAACCTGTCAAGGTTGACTCTCTACATACCTTCTCCAACAAACCTGGACCTCCACCCTCAACTCACATATGACCTCAGAACTCTCCAGGAGGTAGAGGCCAGCTCTGTGATGAGCACTTATGAGACACCAGCAATTCCAAGCATCAGTTTCCTAATCCATGCAATCAGGCTCGTGATATCTTCCTCATCTCTCAGAATGATGGAGGGATTGGATGGGAAGTGATCTTAGCTGGTACTTTGAGCAGCACCCAGTGAATGTCCAATAAATAGCAGCTGGTGTTTCTGCTGCTCCCACCATTGTCACTAGCAACTCTTGGTAAACACCCAGCCATGATGCTACTACTTCCATTGCTTATAATTGTTATGGTCTGAGTATGAAATGTGCCTGGATACCCAGTCTGCAACTAGCAGTGCCATTTTGAGACGGAGGCCAACTAACAGAGAAGAGTTTTAGGAACTAGTTTGGCAGGTCATTAGAGGCCCTGCCTACACAGAGTGCTCAATCCCATGGTCGGGCACCAAAATGTGAGAAAGCCACCTTATACATTCTCATAGCCAAGGACATGACTGATTCTTGTTACCAGGAGCAGTGTCATACCCTTGCATATCCTGAAATCAAGTGCTAAAATAAACCCTTCTCCTTCTCAGTTGCTTCTGGCAGGTGGGCTGTTCCTACAACCAGAAAAGTAAGTGACATAATAACTGATGGTCTAGAGAGCAGAGCTAAAGTAAGGGTGCTACCTTTTGCTTTCTGCCCCTCTACTCACAGTGAGTCTGCCAATGCCTGGAGAATTCCTCCATATGAAACAAACATCATAACTGAACCTTTTAAGAAAAGTTCTACTGTTCACAAATGCTACCTGCTGGGTGGGGTGACACAGCAACAAACCTACCGTAAACTGAAAATATCACAAGCCAAAATTGGATCAAATTAGCCTAAACTGAAGGGTGTTTGTTGTAGGTCAGAAACACAGTCTAGCACTGACTATCAGATGTTTCCTCTCAAGACCATGTGGCTGACTGTGGCATGTCTGTCATTGCCCAGCGTCAATGGACAATACCATGCTGCACATTGTTAGCACAAAGCATGCATGACCCAAATTGAAAACTCAAAGTAGGGTCTTCATTAAGTGAGTATGACTTTGGAGCCAACAATTTAAGCCACATTATCAGTAAGCTGGAGTCATTAGTATTTAAATGTTGTCCCCAAATGTTGGGTCTTTGTGTTGAAGATGCCAGCCGACCTGACACACACCCCAGATGTTGTGTATATACGTCGATCTTTCTATTCATGGATTTGTTTTCTGAACAGTCCAGAAACTTATAAACTTATGAAGAATAGAAGGTACAGGCTGGAGAGAACATTCAGGCTTAAAGTGCTTGCAGTGTAAGCATGAGTCCCCAAGTCCAAACCCCTAGCTGCCATATAAAAAGCCAGACCTGATGGCTCAACCCTGTAGCCCTAGCATAGGGATAGCCAACCAGTTTATTTCAGCGAGAGCTCTTGTCTCTAAAACAGAGCAAAAGGGGACCGAGGGAGACACCCAGCATCTACCAAGCTCTGGTCTCCACATGCTGTAAGCATGCGCACACCTAAACACAAACACCGACATACACTACACACACAAAAGCAGCAATACATGAAAAAGAGGAGAGGAAAGAAACAATTCATTCAGATCAAGTTACAAGCCTAATAGAGTTTCTTGTCTAACTGCCTCAACGCTATAAGACTTTTATTATACAAGAAATGGTGAAAACCTACACAAGCTATGCAAGCCTTTGATTTCAGATCTAGTTATGATGAGATAAACACAGGCTAATGGTAAAACTGAAGGCCAATCTGGGATATTCTCTTCAAAATTGTCATAACGTGAATATTCTCTATGTTACCGATGCTGCCTAATGCTTATGAACCTTCATACATTGCCCAGCCGTGGTGGCACATGCCTTTAATCCTAGCACTTGGCAGAGACAGGCAGATCTTTGTGAGTTCAAGTCCAGTCTGGTCTACAGATTGAGTCCAGGGCAGCCAGAGCTGTTACAAAAAGAAACTCTGACTCCAAAACAAAAACAAAACCAAACAAAAATGATAAGATGGGAGAAAAAGAAGTTTCAAATGTTTCATCATTTTTCTGGTGATATCTTAAAAGTATGTTTTAGTTTCAAAGGAATCTGACACTATCCTCTGGCATCTGCAGGCAGTAGGGACGCTTGTGGTACATGGACACACATGAGACAAAACACCCATACACACAAAAAGTGTGTAAGAGTGTGTGTGTGTGTGTGTGTGTGTGTGTGTGTAAGTGTGTGCTGTCATTTGTATACATACAAGGTGTCTGTGGGAGCCAAAATAGAGCATCCAGTCTCCTGAAGCTGTAGTTAAAGATAGCTGTAAGGCACCTGGCATAAAATGCTGCGAAATGAACTCAGATCCTCTGAAAAAGCAACAATCGGTCACGCTGAACTATGGAGTTTCGTCCCCAGCCCCAGAAATGAATTTCTAAAAGCCGTTCATACACTAATATGAATGTCTCTATGATTTTTTCCTTAATTCGACATTGCCTAAATTGCTTTATTCTTAATATTAAACAAATATTTATGCTTCCATGTCAGTAGACTATTGTGCCTTTGCTATAATGCTTCATATTGTGCTGGTCAGGAATTTACATTGATAGCAGGTAACTTAAATAGAACACAATGAAAGAAAAGGCCGAGCGGGAAGCACACTACAGATAATATTTTCAAGCACAGCTTTTTCTCCAGCACAGGAAACTGGTCATTTCCCGAATTTAAAGTGCAGAACACTATTCCTGTTCAAGCCGTTATTCAAGAATCCAGTTCCCATGAAAAGGAAACGTTAGCAGTGGGGGTAGGAAAACAAGCCAAAGAAAGGAGTCAGGAAAGCAAGGCGAAGCCCTGCCCCTCCCTGGCACCCAAGTCCTCTCTCTTCTCACCCTCTGATCTAACTGAGTGCCCAATCTTATGAGGGGCAGGAAAGAAACAGTTAGCTTTACAAGAGACTTTTTGTTAACTAATAGAGATTTATGTGCCTTGCCTGCAAGGTTTTTTAATGATTAATTTACTTACCTTGCATCCCAACCGCAACTTCCCCTCCCTCCTCTCCTCCCAGACCCTCCTTCTCACCTCCCCATCCACCAGCCCCCTTTGAGGCCTCCCATGGATATCAATGAGCCTTGGCATATCAAATTGCAGTATGATTAGGCACATCTTCTGTTGAGCCTAGCCCAGGAAGCATGCATGGGATAAACCTAGGCCCTAGGCACATATGTAATGCTTATGCAGCTGGCTCTTCATGGGAGACTCCTTCCTAACAGCAGGAGCAGGAGGGGGTGCGTGGTGTGGGGGTGGGGGTACTTTCTCTGACTCTGATGCCTGCCTTTGGTTCCTTTTCGTCTACCTGGGCTGCCTAGCCTGCAAGTTTTATACCTGAAAAATCTGGGAGCTAACTTGGCTCTTTTCTTTAAGCTAAATACTACAGCTGGCCAGCCACATCCTGGGAAGAAGACTACAATGCAGGTCAGGACCCGCGGCTCCTAGTGACTCACTGTGCCCCCTTTCCTCTGTTCTCAGAGTCCAGCATTGTCTTCGCCAGATTCAGTCACTATAGCAGCTGCTCCCTGGGGTGAGATGGTATCTCCTTTCCTTTCAAACTCTCTTCTCTCTCTGAAAGCAACTGATGGATCCTAATCAAAATGGCTAAGGTTAGAGGCCACTTTACAGGCAAAACATTCACAGTACAGAGATGACCGGGAAACAGGCCCACAACTTAAGAATTTAGTATCTGAAAGGAAGCATTTCTAACCACCTGGGGAAGAATTCCAGGTGGGACAACAGGCTGCCACTGCTTGCTTCAAACCAAACTCGCCCAATTACCCGATAGGCAACTTTATCATCTGAGACAGAGTTCCATATTTGTGAAATGAAACATAACAGTGTCTGTAAATTTGGACTTGTTCTAGAAAAGAATTACATACATATATATATATGTATATATATATCATATGTTCATATGTATATATTATATATGTTCATATATATATGAAAGCAAGTGACAATCATATCTAAAACCATTATATCCTTTTTATTTTTTATCTTTTATTAATAAACATACCTAAAAGGTATGACTTTCATTCTTTCATTATTGTTGTTAGTAATAACAGTCTCTGATGGACTTTCAAGAAGGAAAACCAGCTAAGTGTGTAAAGACACAAATTTATAATGTCAGAACTTAAGAGTAAAAAAGAAAAAAATCAAAAGTTCAAGGTCATCCCTGGCTACATAGTGAGGTGAAGGCCAGCCTGAGTTACATGAGATCATGTCTTCGAAACAAAACAAAACAAACTAACAAATATAAAGGGGAGGAGGGAGAGTAAAAAGAAGAATGAAGAAGAGAGGGAAAAGGAGGAGGAGGAAGAGGAGGAGGAAATCAGAGTCATTTAGTCGTCATGACAACCACCTGTAATGCCAGAATTGAGAGGTGAAGGCAAAAGACAGAAAGTTGCAGGCTGGTGTGGACAGTGGAGTAAGAAGAGCTCAGGCTGTCTATATGTTACCATCTGCAGCATCAATTACCAGCTAAAAGAAGCATATTATGTGTGCATATAAACATGTAAAACTTTAAAAACTTTTCTAGTATACTCACACTCTTTCTCCATAAATTGTCTTGTTTGGGTTTGGTTTGGTTTGGTTTTTGGTTTTTGGTTTTTGGTTTTTCGAGACAGCATTTCTCTGTGTAGCCTTGGCTTTCCTGGACTAACTTTGTACACTTGAACTCCCAGCTATCCGCCTGCCTCTGTCTCCTGAGTGCTAGGATTAAAGGCATGCACCAGCACAGCCCAGGCCCATAAATTGTCTTGTAACAGCATTTGAACAGCCCATATGGGGCATTTGCTTATACATCTTAAAAATATGAGAAAGGGGCAAAATAAAAACTGAAAATTGGGAACAATGATTACCACCAACAATCTTATTGTTTCAAAAATGGGGAAAATAAAACAGAAAATACCAGGAATTCTTCTACATATCTCATAAATAAAAAAGGAGGCAGCAAAATGTTACTAATGAGCTCATTTCCATGGACACTGGCTTGCAGCCTTGTCAACAACTGAATATTCATGAGGCAAGTCAACCATAGGTAAACAACAAAGCTCTTCTTCCCAATACAGGAAAACAACCTATGAAAAACTAAAAAAAAAAAAAAAAAATCATGTATTTTATGTCTGTGTTTTATTCAATGGCAAACAAAGAAAAATATAATGTCTATCTGTAGTTAATCTATGAATTTCATCAATAACCACAAAAATACGACAGGCTTGCACAATGACTACAAAAGGGCAAATGTTTCCCAGCATCCCTATTGTCTTCCCTGGTACCAGAAAAGCAAAGATCTCTGGCACGGTGCTGCCTAAGAGGCCTAAGAACCTAAGGAAGGAGACACAGGAGACACAGGAAGGATCAGTGGACAGAGGCACCAGGCCCTGGGCTAGATGAAGCCCAGGCACGTGTAGACAGCACGGCAGGGCAGGCCATATATACCAGGCTCACACTTCAACATCCCTCAGGAGGGGGTTAAAGGAAAAGCCAAATGATGCCCAGCTTCTCAGTCTGATTTCAACAATGTCAACATCCCCACCCTTGGCTTAGGGAAGAACTCAGAAGGTCACCATTTTCCTAGAGGATAGCAGGGAAATCCAAGCCAACCTGACTGGCGGCTGTGCTGGCTTTTCTCCTCTCTAAATGAAAACTGTGGAACTTGAATAACTTTATAGTTCTGTAACAGAGCATTGCTTATACAAGAACATCTTCCGTAAATCCCTCCCTCTCCCCCTAATTACAGCATGTCAGTTAAGATGACCACATCACAAAACCCAGAACCACCAAGCACCAACTTCTGTTACTGAGTTATAGCTGTTATGGGGCTGACTGAGGCTCCCCTGCGCACTACACTACCCCTAATTCCACCCAGGAGTGGGGGGGGTCTCCTCCCAGCAAATGATCTTTTGTCATCTCAGGAATTTAGACACTGAGAGGAATCACATTGTCTTGGCCAGAAGTTTCTGTATTGGGAAGCTATTGTGCAGAAGGACACATAGGTTTATATAGTAAGGACAAAAGCCAATTCTTGCAAAAAGTTTCAATAATCTTAATAAATTGACTTGACTACAAACAACATAAAACCTACTTCTCATTGAATTTGAGGTCAGAGCCCAAAGATAAGTATGACATAGGCCCTAAAGGAGATCCTACTATTCTGCTGAGAGATGGGTTCTGACTCCTAACACTGTATTAAGCTGCCTCTTAACTATTTGTGTTTATAGCCAGATTAGTGCTCGCAACCCTCAGTGGGAAAGCTCCTTTTTGGAGTAGATGGGGGTTTACTATAGAGACTCAGGACTGATAACATGAAGGGAGTAGGAGATGCTGTTGCCCTAAGTGGGAAATCTGTTTCACCCGTGCCCTCGAAGCTCAGAGATCCTTCCAGAAGAGAAGGTGGGAAGAGATAGGACAAGGCTGCTGTAAAACAATGTTTTCTAGCCACAACAAGGTCATCACACACAGGAACTCTGGTGCTAAGGCTGCATGCACAAGACCTACAGCAAAATTCCAGCATGAGTGGAAGTACTCACAAAAATCCTAGAGCTAATTAAGGAGCTACTGGACTCGATGGCTGCTGGAAGAAAAAGAGGCAGTTTTCCTCAAGAAGACAGCTCCTGATTGACAGACTGCAAGTGCACACATGGATGACCTTACACCCATGCACATACAAGTAGCTCTAAGTGGACTCTGTGGACTTTAAAGAGATCACAGGGTATTGGAAGGGACTAGTGTGAGAAACCTACAGAGGGAATTGAAGTGGTGGGAGTGAGGAGTAGATTTGATCAAAAGACATTAGATGCATACATGAAATTCTCAATAAGTTATAAATGAAATACTTAAAGTTAAATTTTAAAAGGAAAAGGGGTTTTAGAACATGAAAATGAAAAGTATCATACAATTTCCTTTCAAATGAACCAGCTGAGTAAATAATGAGTTAACCATAATTATTTCTCCAATAATTTTATTCTCCAACAGGGTTACTTCTCCCTTGTAGAGTAAGAACGCGAATTTCTCTCCCTGCTATCACCGTCCCATGGTTCATAATGCAACCAGCCACATAACTAAATATCACACTCATCAAGTAGAACATGCAGCACTTTGCTCAAGCCAAGAGTTCGGCCAACTGTTTCCTCCTGCGCAGTGGCGTTACGCATTCACATGGACCAGGAACTTCTCTATATCTTGTCAGTGTGGGGAGCTGGACATGTGCCCTGCAAGATGCTTGACAGGCGTACTGCTCTAGAAAGAATCCATCTACGAAGCAAACACACAGCGGCATGGGTACAGGCGTACAGTCTCTGCTTGTCTAAAAGGCGTAAAGGCAGCACTGCCCAAATAAACCCACCAAAAAAGTAAACTAATAGATTTAGATGATATAACAGCCCATTTAAAACCGCTGCCTGAACGTTCTCTCTCAAATGCACATCCTAGGTCATAATGGATCTATGTATATGAGTGAGAATGAGTGTGGATTGACACTCCGAACCGAGAAGAGACCACAAGAGGAGAAAAGGAGGAGTTGATCAAAGGGCAGAGAAGGGGAGGGGTGGCGAGGAGGGGCAGGGGCCGGGGCAACAGGGAATATGTGACAGAAAAATTGAAAGGAGGTTACACGGGTGGGTAAGTGAGGGTAGAGGGATGATGAGAAGATACGGGGAGAAGAATCTACATTCTATATGAAACTGCCATAGTGAAACCTAGCACTTGGTAAGCTGATACAGTAATCAATTAACAGTGAACAAGCAAATGATGCCTAAAATTCCGAAGTCCACTCAAAACAACTGAAATACAAAGAAAACTGCTGCTGCATGGAGAGTAGGTACAGGCCTGAGACACCACACAGCAAGCAGCCAGCGGTGCTGCAGATCGGTTTGAGTACTGTGCTGCAAGACACAAAGGTGCTCCTCTCACCTAAAGTCCCATTGGATGTCCTCCCCTCTGACCCACTTTCCTGGTAAGGGAAGGCTTTCATGGGACATGCCCCTTGGGCTAGTGTCCAGATATAAGTGAGTATATACCATTTAAGTCTTTCTGCTTCTGGGTTAACTCACTCATTATGATCATCTCTAGCTCAATCCATTTGTCCACAAATTTCGGGAATTCCTTGTTTTTAATAGCTGAGTAGTATACCATAGTGTAAATGTACCACAGTTTCTTTATCCATTCTTCTACTGAGGGACATTTAGGCTGTTTCCATGATCTGGCTATTATGAATAAGGCTGCTATGAACATGGTTTAGCATATGTCCCTGTTGTGTGCTGGAGCATTTTCTAGGTATATTCCAAGGAGTGGAATAGCTAGCTCAGTCTTGAGGAAGTCCTATTCCCAGTTTTCTGTGATAGCGACAGATTGATTTCCAAAATGGTTGTACTACTTTGCATTCCCATCAGCAATGAAGGAGTGGGAGGATACAAGGGATGGGATAACTATTGAGATGTAATATGAATGAATTAATAAAAAAAAAAAAAAAGAAAAAAAAGACACAAAGGAGTGCTCTGATGGCCAGAAGCGTCTCCAATTTTGACCCCAGTAGGATAAGTCCCACACATATCCAAAAGGGCAGAGGATACCCCTTTTAAAGACTAATACTATCATTTACAATAGCATCAGCAACTAAACTGTTGGAATACTATAAGGAAAGAATAAAGAATCTGTACAATGAAGATTAAACAGAGTCAGAGACACAGACAAGGGGTAAATAACTGGAGGGGGAAAATGCTCATGAGCTACAAAATCTGATATTTTTAAGACAACAATTCTCTCAATACTGATTGATAGATTCACTACAGACCCAGACAAAATAACAATAGATTTTTTTGAACAATTGGTAAGTGGTTTGTAAGTTTTATACAAAAAGAGGGCTCAAGACTGACTAAAACAATCTTTAAGAAAAAGTAGATAACTTATATTCCTTGATTTCAAGAGTTATTTTAAAGCCACAGCAATTGAAACAAGGTACATATGACCACAGAATAGAAAACTAAATCTATGGATGAAAATAGAGGTAAATCCACACAACAAAATATCTGCCTCCTATAAATAAAATTATTCCTAAACTGAACTAATGCATGTTTTCTTCTCTTACATGCTATTACATAGTAGTAAATTTTCATGTAAGATACCATAATAATTTAATATATAATAATATGAGACTATTTAATCAGCAGAGAAATAGATTCAGACATAAAGAAATAGTCCTTACCTTAACGAGTATAGCCATAAAATATAGCCAAAGCAAAGATTTAATGTGAGAAATTATACTTTAGTGAAACAGGTATAGAGCCAGGTGGTGGTGGCCCATGCCTTTAATCCCAGCACTTGGGAGGCAGAGGCAGGGGGATCACTGTGAGTCCAAGGACAGCCTGCTCTACAAAGTGATTTCAGGACAGCCAAGACTATACAGAGAAACCATGTCTCAAAAAAAAAACAAAAAAGAAAGAAAGAAAGAAAGAAAGAAAGAAAGAAAGAAAGAAAGAAAGAAAAAGAAACAGGTATAGAATTCCTCCACAGAACACCCACCTTGAAATATTTATTATTTATAAATTAGAATCTCTTTATCATTAAATAATGATAACATTCTGAAGTTTGATTCTAACCATAACCAGAGGATGGTTTCAAATCTTTCAAGTTCTGAGATTAAGTTCCCAACTTTCAAGAGCATAGTTTTTCCCAAGTAAACACTGTAATTTCCAGCTGGACTGGTCAGCTGATGGTTTCCCTTAGGAGTAACTACTTATACTTTTCCTGTCTTGGTCCAGTACCAGATTTGACCCCCCTTTAGCCTCAGAAGAATAAAGTTTGATTCCTCCAACAAGAAGGCAACTCCTATTATATTCAGACGAGCAACCCGCACCAAAGGAATCTGAACCATGAAGAGTGGCACTATGGAAAATGAGCTCTTGTCTGAGTCCAAGTCCAAATGCCAGCTTTCAATCCTATAGCTATGCCACCATTAAAGGCACTGTGCAGTGAGACACACAGTGTTCTTTGTAAGAATGTCAAACACATTCCAGCCTGCATTAAAAGTCTGAAAGAGAGACCCATGGCCCACAAAACTGCTTTGACCACTCCTTGGGAAGAAATGGTTTTGTAAAAGGAAGAATGTCTGTTCAAGTCATAGGTTTAAGCAATTCCCCATAAAACCATGAAATGCTGTTTCTCTCAGTTTTAAAATGCTTCTCAGCCTAAGTGCTTATTAAAGGAATAAGTACTGAGGAAACTAAGTCATGCCTCTCAGCCGAGACTCATACACATAAGTTAGAAACTGACCTATGAAAATAGAGCAAACCCGAGGTGCTAACTTTATCTCCAGAGCATCCAAGATGCTAGCTTTATCTTAACAATTATCTGTGACCTCATTCTCCTGTCACCTTTGCTGAACCACAGCAAGAGAAATGGGCAAACACGTTATCTAACCTCAGACGGACACGCCATTCCACACTCCCACCCTACCTCCCTCAAAGACACCAGTGCACACACGTTCCAGAGAAGGTAAAAACAAAGATCAAGTGAGGTCAGGAACATTTTGTTGATGGCCTAAAGCAGTACCTCCTCAGAGCTCTGTGCTGGCTCGTGTGTGTCTTCTCAGTGCCTCTGCATGGGCAAGGCCCTCTTCAGAAAGAGGGAAAAACAATATAATCTGCAATACAGGCTAAGTAACCTCCTTGTTTTTAAAAAGTTAAAGATTCACATTTCAATTTTTAGCCTTTTTAGTTTATACCTTAGAAACCTAGGAGTCCCGGCTCTATCGGCTATTACACTCCTGATGAGTATAATCACTGAAGTCTGGTGCCAGTGGCCTTCTGTGCTTAATCCCCAGCACTAAGAACAGCTTTGCTCAATTCTGCTTCCTTCCTGGGGTCATGGGTCATCAGTTCCTTAATTGTGAGCTTGGACACATTGACTTCTTTCTTCTTTGTATTCCTTTTTATAAACTTATAATAATTGGGGCCTCTTCATAGAGTTGTTGAGAAAAATTAACATGTTTACATGGTTCTAATATCTACCAAATAGCCAATGTCCGCCAGAAATACACTTACAGTAAGAAAACAAAAACAAAGGTGGAGTTAGATGCCTTTCCCTAAACTGGCTGGCACTGAGAGGATTATAACCTAGGGGAGGCTGGAGCCTTAGGCCAGGGTGGAAGCCTTAGATCTCAGAGGTAAACATAGTGTTGAAACTGTGGGGCATCACATAAGCTATGGTTCACCTTTAAAACCAACAATGACTGTTATCCCTGGCTTAACATTAGGACCACCCAAGGAAGGTTTAAAGGCAATCCCGATAGGATGTCCTCCCCTCTGTCCCAGTTTCCTGGTAAGGGAAGGCTTTCCTGGGACATGCCCCTTGGGCTAGTGTCCAGATATAAGTGAGTATATACCATTTGAGTCTTTCTGCTTCTGGGTTAACTCACTCATTATGATCATTTCTAGCTCAATCCATTTATCCACAAATTTCGGGAAATCCTTGTTTTTAATAGCTGAGTAGTATTCCATAGTGTATATGTACCACAGTTTCTTTATTCATTCTTCTACTGAGGGACACTTAGGCTGTTTCCATGATCTGGCTATTATGAATAAGGCTGCTATGAACATGCTTGAGCAAATTTTCTTGTTGCGTGCTGGAGCATCGGGACTCTAAATGAGAGAAGCATGGGAGAATAGCAAAGTAGAAGGATCCAGAGGGTCCTAGAAACCTACAAGTAGAACATTATGATAGGCAGATTTGGGCCCAGGGGTCCCACTCAAACTAAGGCACCAGCCAAAGACAATACAGGCAGTAAACTTTAAACCTCTACCCAGATCTAGCCAATGGTCAGAACAGTCTCCACACTTGAGTGGAGAGTGGGATATGACTTTCTCACGTACTCTGGTGCTTCACATTTGACCATGTCCCCTGGAGGGGGAGACCTGGTGGCACTCAGAGGAAGGACAGCAGGTTACCAAGAAGAGACTTGATACCCTATGAGCATATACAGCGGGAGATAATCCCCCTCAGGAACAGTTGTAAGGGAGAGGAATAAGGGGAAAATGGGAGGGAGGGAAGAATGGGAGGATACAAGGGATGGGATAACCATTGAGATGTAACAAGAATAAATTAATAAAAAATAAATAAATAAAGGCAATCCCATGCCCACGGCCCATCTCAGTTAGAATTTATTGCCAAGGATGCTGTTTGGTTGTTGTCTGTTTGTTGTTTCTTGTTTTTGCTTTGCTTATTTTATGCACATCCCATGATTCTCAGGCATAGGATAGAACCACTCAGACACAGCGAGGAAGCAGCCCAGTAATATGAGCATTCTGTAGATTCACTGCAGAATTTCACATCTGCAGAGAAACAACTTATGAAGCTTAATCCCAGAATCTGTAGTTCATCTAGCAGGAAATATTCAGTTTATAAACATGCCTGAATTTTTGATCATATCAGCTGCATATTTAGGAAACAGGGAGAAGATTGTTTATAGGATGTGGTATTTCTTAAAGTGGGTCTCCATAAAGGTTATTGGTCGACTTCTACCACTTGAGGTCTAGTAATTTTAAATGCAAGAATGTTCTGACTTTAGCTCTGCTACATGGGATGATAAGGCAACAACAGATAAAGCTATTTGTACTTAATACTAAGCAACTTTACATCACCCCCAGCAAGCTTCTTATTTATAGATGGAAACATCAACATGAGATGCAGAACAATATTATTTTAAAAGCAATAATATGAGTTGATCTGATCTCACCATCCAAGTACTTAGCAAAGACAACGCTCTTTAGAATGCTTGTAACAAAAGCACCCATCATCCTAATGATTTTAAGTTTAACAAGACAAAACATTATCATTCTTTAATAATCTGGTATTTCCTTTACTTGTGTGTGATTTACTTAAATTCTTTGATATTTTCAGAAAACGACTATTTTAAGGAAATGTAGTACTCTTTCAGAGCATTAAATTAGAACTCATTGTATTTAAATGTAAACTTTATATGTGCTCTACTTATCTTCATGTGGCCACTTCATTTAATGAAGTGTTAGCTTTCTTCTCTTATTATATCTATATCTCATTCTCCTAAACCATGAGTTGTATAATCTCTGTCCATAGGGCAGGCAGATCCTAGAGGCTAAGTTGGGTTTCTGAGCAAAGATAATAAAATGGTGGCTAGTGAACCTGACCCATAGACATTCTTGGTAGGCTTGCTTTTAAGTTATTGACAAACTCACGTACAAGCCCTGAATTCTAATTTTGCAAAAGCAGGATTTGGGAGACACTGGACCCATGCTGCCTCTCAGTAATTGCTGGGCCGAGCTCTGTCTCCATCACAGGCAAGGCAGAAAAGTGACCCGAACATGAACAAGAGAGCAAAGCCTTTGTCTCAGTCTTCTTCGGTCCACATTCCTGCTGTGTTGCTTCCCAAAGCAGGTAATACCAGGCTGCACTCCACTCTCAGAACCTCAGTGCCCATTCATAAGAGAGAGAAAATAATGGTGCTCCCTTCTGGGATCGCAGGATGTACTAAAGTAATTTAGTAAACAAGGTACCTCATACCCTGCTTTGCAAACCACAGCATTTCCATTTGTATGACACGGCAGCCCAAAACAGATAGTGGAAATCATGTTTCTAGTTTGGCTCCTGAAGTGGACCTTTCTGGCTTCTTTGAAGACTCAGTCGTGTCGTGTGTGTTTTGATGAAAGCTGTCTTGCGAGGGGGTCATGTGATGTTTCTCTTGACAATGTCTTGTAAGCGGGCATGTGATGTTCCGCTGGCCGCGTGTTGGTGGGAAGACGCCCCTGGCGGGGGAGACCTAGTGGCACTCAGAGGAAGGACAGCAGGTCACTGAGAAGAGACTTGATACCCTATGAGCATATAGAGGGGGAGGTAATCCCTCTGAGGAACAGTCATAGGGGAGGGGAATAAGGGGAAAATGGGAGGGAGGGGAGAATGGGAGGACACAAGGGATGGGATAACCATAGAGATGTAACAAGAATAAATTAATTAAAAATAAATAAATAAAAAGGAAAAAAGAAAAAAGAAAACAAGCTGAAGAGTAAGCCAGTACTCATCACTCCTCCTTGGCCTTTGCATCAGTTCCTGATTTCAGAATCCTGCCCTGATTGGAAGATGGACTATAAGACATAAGATGAAATAAACCTGTTTCACCCACAAAAAAAAAAAAAAAAAAAAAAGAACCACGGACAGTGGGACAAGGCTTTTCTCATTCGCCTTTCTGTTCTTTGCTTCGCAGGAGGAAACGTTCCGTAGACGTTCCGTGGTCTCATGCCGATTGGATGGAGCCTTGCGGTTTCAGCTGGGTTTGTACCGCTGCTATGGATTCCTATGGGGTTTGGTGTTGGCTATCGGACTGGACTGTTGGCATCCTGACGACACAAAGTGGCCGAAGGAACTAAATCTAAACGGGTCCACAACCCCTTTTCCTATTATCCTTCTTTCTCTCCTTCCCTCTGGCCGGTGGGTTAGAAGTGAGGTTGAAGTTTTTAAGAACCCTAAGTAAAGTAGGTTTTGAAAAATCAAAGCCTACAGGTTTCTGGCCGTAATAAAATGCTGACCAAAACCAACTTTGGGGATGATAGGGTTTCTTTCACCTTACACTTCACTGTCCATTACTAGGAAGCCAGGCACGGATCTCAAGGCAAGAATCTGGATGCAGAAAGTGTGCTAGGTCACTCCTCACCAATCATTAATCAATCAAAACACACACACACACACACACACACACACACAAACCACTATACCTAACATATGTCCCCAGGCTAGTTTGACAGAGGCAATTCCTCAGCTGAGATTCCCACTTCCCAGCTACATGTAAGTTAATGCCAAGTTGGCAAAATCTAACTGGCACAGTCACCTTTCCCCCAAATTTCCTCACACAATCCAAAAGAAACATTATGAAAATGAACTTTTCCCTCAAAAGTTTTTGCCAACCAAACAAAATCAACCTTGAACTTTCATCTGCCAACTGACAGCTGCCTGGGATCTGTCTACCATTCCACATGGCTTCCTACCCACAAAGGTTCTGAAAGGCTTCCATCAGAGCTATGTGCCCTGCTGGAAGCCTCATAGTCCTGATAACAGTGTTAGAGGAAGAGCATCCTGGGTAGGTAGCTCTGGTGGGTACCACTGCTTGATAGCATAGATGAAGCGTCCCTACATAGATAAACAACTGCTCCAAGGACCACGCAGAAGAACATATATCACCCTAAACTCACCCTCACACCTGAAAGTCTCTTTGGCCATCTAGTGAAGAGGGTCACTGTCCTAAATCCCTTTTGCCTCCCAAACTCACCATCCCTCTGGGGGATCCTCACTCTGGCTTTCCAATTCACCGTCTGCCCACTAACCATGAATTTTGATATTTTAGTGCCAATGAGTATTTTCTATCTTTGACAATAAAAAATTTTAAATAAACCAAGCTTGATTATTGGTGCTCAAGTCCACTGTTACACAGATTGACTACTCTGCCCCTGACAGGTAGACCGGAAGCCAACCACCTGTTCAATAATCAATCAGATTTTTAAAAAAAGAACAACTTGGGTATGATCTAGTAGATTAGCATCAATATTAAGCATAATCTAAAAGTAACCTGAGTTAAGACTGAATCTTGGCCCAAGCATTGGATTAAGATTTACTATACTTTATCACAAAAATTAGAAATGCTCCTTAAATAAGAAAAAAAATCAAAATTTCCAAGGATATTTCTTGTCCAAAAGTATTTTATTGTCATCTGTCTCAAACGCAATCTGCTAATTAGCTTGACAGGAAAGCCTACCAAGTGCTGGTGAGTGTTTACAATGCTATTGTGTTTGGCCTTAAAAACGGGTCATGATTAGGAAATCAACATGGGAAGCATGCTTCAGCATCCAAAGACATTTGCTCTGCCTAGCAACCGGTGGGAACTTGGTGCGTTTTGTCTGCTTCTGTGCCGTGTGGCTCTAGTTACGGGAACAATGTGGTCACTGCAAAAGGAAATGTCTCTGTATTCCTGCACAGCCCAAAAGTCTGAGTGGAGACCTGTGTCACAAGTGGTTTCTGTCTTAGCACACTACAGAGGGTGAGACAGGGAGGACCTCCCCACCTCCCCACCTCCCCACCCTCTGTTTCCTCTTCACCCGACACGGCAGCTAGGGACCTTCAGCATTTCCTCTTTGGGGAAGGCTGGGAATTGGCTGCTTTTATGAAATGGACATGACCCAGAAAAGCATTCAGCGTGTTCAGGCTGTGCGCTCGAAAGCGTCCTCAGCTGGACTTCTCGTCATCATACAGTGTTTGAGCACCTATATACGAAAGTGCAGCTTGAACCAGCAGACACACAGTCCTCCAAGCTAGCAGTAACAGATCTTTGGCACCAACTCACCACAACTCCTGGCTTGTATTTCTACGTAGGAAGTCAGAGAAATTCACTCCCTATAATGCACCAGAAGGCCTTGAGTAAATGAAATGATTCTGTCAGTATTTATTTAATCAGGAACATTCTGATCAAATCTCTCTCTCTCTCTCTCTCTCTCTCTCTCTCTCTCTCTCTCTCTCTGTCTCACACACACACACAGAGACAGATGGAGGTGGGGCCTGGAAAAGCAACACATATATACATGTCTAGAAATAGAGTTAAGTGGTCTGGGTTTGAATCCTAGAACTCAGGATTCCATGCCATCAGTTTTTTATGCATTAAGTGCTTTACTGTTCAATTTTAAAAAAACACCATTCAACAATTATTTATTTAGTACTATATACCAGGCATTAAATTAGTTTCCAAGAAAGAAAACGATGAATAAATGATAGCCATTTTTCAAATAAATTTATTGTCCAATAGACACTAACACATACAGAAACAATGGCATTGAAATGTGTTACACATGCATTTCTTTTTGAAGGCAGAAGCAGGACAGAAACAGAATGACTTGAGTATGAAACAGGTGATAAAGAGGAACTTTACAAAGCAGCCAGCACTTCTAAAATATAGAAATTCAATTAACATGGAATAGGCACACCCAACACATGGAGAACACAGGAGGAGAGAGGGCATGGATCCCCCAGAGCCGCCTGCAATACAGAGGGAAGGACAACATGTAGACTGTGACAGGCACTGGCCTCTGCTCTCGCCTGGCCTGGCATCAAGTCAATCCTCACTCATCCCTGTGTTACAGATGCAAACACTGAGATACAGAGTAGGAACCTTTTCAAGGACCACATGGCTTTCATCCTGGTCATCTGGATCCAGAGTTCATGTAACAAATTAGGACGTGCTCACCGAGGATGAGTAAATAAGTGAAAATTCTAAGCTAGCGGTCTGGATCACCAGTGCAATGAATCTGGGAGAAAGGCGAGAAGATGCTGTTGAAAACTGAAAAGAAGAGAGATGGTAGAGGACAGGCTACATTGTCTGGGACTTATCCTTAACCATTTCGGTGTGGGAAGGTGGTCACGCACCTGCATGGACAGTTGACTGTCAACAGAGTGGGGAACTTCTCTGTGTTAAGAATGCAGCCAAGGGGGTCAGGATCTAGTTTAGACACAGACTGCTCATCTACCATGCATGAGTTGGAGTTCAATCTCCAGCACTAAAAAAATTACAATACAGGGGGGATCTCAAGTAAGGGCTACACAACTAGTTAGTTAAGAACCACAGAGCACAAACTAAGTGACATTGAGGACAGAGAGGTGCTACAGATGAAAACACACTGGCACATCATCCATTACAGAGGCAGCACACGGCTGGGCAATGTGGGCAAGAACGCACACCAGCTAGTCTCTGAAGCAGGGTTAGCATTTGATCATTTCATCTTTGTGAGAGATCTTCATGGAAGGACCAGAATGAAGCCCGTCAAGAGAACGCGCCTACCAAATGAAGATTAAGACTATGTTTGCATTAAAAGTACTTTTGGTTGATTTTGAGAAAGCACCCAAAGTTAAAGTTTTAGCAGTCCATATTTCTGTTTAAAAGAAACACTACTTCATGCTCTATACAAAATAACTGCCCCGCAGGTATCTTTCAATACTGTCTAAAGGGATTAGGGAGAAAGGATAAAAATTAAAGTTTAATAATGTGGTTTGGTGCAATGAAATAAAGTTTGTGGTCCCCGCTTACCTAAACATAGTTATTACAAAAAAAAAAAAAAACCTACTAAAAACACTAAAAGAAGGCGATGTCCTGACAAAATTGAGCTTCATTTGATAAGACTTGTAAATACCCAACAAGACAAATGAAGATGCGGAGAGGAAGTAAAGAAGGTAAGGATACTCTATTATTTAAGGGAAAGTAATTCTATTCCATTCTGAGTATGAGGATAAAAGGTAGGTAGCATTTTAAGTTGGTGTAGTGAGGAGGGAGGAAATGCAGAAATAAAATGTGATCATCCAGTCTTCCACATAAAAGTGTAAGGCTACCCGTGTGTTTGTCATCCCCAAGGTGTTTCTACCAAATTCCCATAGGCAGTGGCCACCTTCTCTGTAAAGAGTAAAGATTCTAATATTTATCAATATTGTTTTAGAAAGTGGCCCTACCCCCTTCTCCCCACCACTAACTGGGGGGGAAGCATGGTGTCATAGAGAGAACTAAATGGTTCATGAAGCCATTTTTAAAATGTTAAAATGTGACAACAAGCTTAATTAAACACCCATTGCATGGCAAACACACTCAAATATCATGGCAGGGGCTGGAGAGATTTGCAGCATTAATGAGAACTTCCTGCTCTTTCAAAGGACCAGAGTTTAGTGCTGAACATCAATGTGAGGAAACTCAAAACCCAGCTCTAATGAGATCCAGTGTCTATGGCCTCCAATAGCACTCTTGTACACCTACCCACACACCCAGACATAAATAAGAAAAATAAATCTTAAAATCAAGCGATAAAGCATTCCTGTGTGGTAAGCACTATTATTATCATTCAGATTTTTAAATGGGTGAAAGAAGGATGGAAACTTTATTTAACCCACCCTAATTTATTCATCTAGCAAATGCCTTAGCTTGTCTCAAGTTATTTAGCCTCTACTTGCTCACTGGTAAAGAGAATATCTTGTTTGTGAAATCATTCATGTTTACCAAAATCACTGAAGCAACCAATGTGCACAGAGTGTGCAGCTGAGCACCAAGCAGGAGCCAACACTCAATCTCATCTCTCGTAGCTGTGATTGTTATAGAACCACAGAGTTTAGTAACCGAGTCACCCCTTGCCCATAAAACCTCCAATAAAACCTCTTAGCACGTGGCCCTACTCAAGCCCGGGACTTCCTGGCTTCAGGACTCTTTAGTGCATGCAGCCGAGATCATCTGCTTCCTACATATACTAGGGAGCAAGACTGTATGTTACACTTGCAGAGATCTAATCACATGAAAGTGACCTTGGGTGAGACCTTCACAGCGGGCAGCTCTTCTGTGAAGATGCCCCCTGTCCTCCATTGAAGGGAACTCACCACGGTAGAGGCATTCATCCCAGTGTGGTTTAGTTTGTTACTCACTACGAAAAGCATCTGAAAGAAAGGCTTCCATCCTCACCTCATCTCAAAAGGAAACTTCCCTCTGTGGACTTGTAGTTTATTTAGTGGCAGTTTTCTCCTCACCAGACACGTCCTCACCAGCCCTGGCCACTTGTCAGGCTGCTATGACTCAATTAACGCATAAACAGTCCCTGTGCCATTATGTTTTGCCTGCCATATTGTTTCCAGTGTCCCAGTTACCTACCTACCACTGGCTGTTAGGAGAACAGAAATGAATGACATGCCTTGACTGAAGGTGAGGAAAGCCCCACCACATCCTGGTACAGGGGTCCCGGTGAGATGATTAATGACTGACTTATAAGACTGTCCCCTTAGGTTAGACATGCATTTACAACACGCCATGTCTTTCTCACAGGGACTAGGCAATAGAGAATCCAGGACTTGTACCTTTAAATTTCAAGCCCTTTTTTCTTTTCTTTCTTTCTTTTGCCCTCCTGGGCAGAAAGAAGTCTTACATTATAATTGTGGCTCACCTGTAATTCACCACATAGGCTGGGCTAGCCTCAACCTTGTGGCAATCTTCCTGGTTCTGACACCTGAGTGATAGGAATGGAAGTATGCTCCCCATACTTGTCTTATTTATTTTCAAGCTGTTAGATCATCCTCACCAAAATCAAACTTGTTTTTTGATGCCATGACTTATCATTTTAGAAGTTTGTAGAGCTGTCTGTCCTTTATGAGAGAAACAGGTAAGGAAAGCCAGGTCCAGTGACCCCGTGGAGCTCTACAGAGGAGCCATTATAGTTTCTGCTGGCATTTCACCTGGGGCATATCTCTTTCAGCTTGGCTCATTGGTCTGATATTCACTTTCATATTTACTTATTTTTAGTATTTTGCCTACATGTATGTATGTGCACCGTGTTCATGCCTGATCCCCTTGAAGGCAAGAATAGGGTATCAGATTGCCAGGAACTAGACTTAGAGTGGTTACGAATTACCACATGGGCTTTTAAAGCAGAAGCCAGGTCTTCTGCAAGCACTGCAAGTACCCTGAGCCACTGGTCTTACTGCTCTGAGGACATGCTGACTTTTGGGTTTTGTTTGGCTTGAGATTTTTGGGTTTGTTGTTATTGTTTGTTTTATGGTTTGGCTGCTTAAGAGTTTTGTTGTTGTTGTTGTTGTTGTTGTTGTTGTTTCTAGCCCTCTCTTAGAATATCTAACTTTTTTCTTTGCTATTTCAAGGTCTACCTTTTCTTCTACTCTTGACAATTTCATAAAAGAGCTAAAGTTTCTGTATCACCATGGCATCCTCCATTCTCAGCTGCAGCCACTCCCACATGTGCTTTTGTGTCTCACTGCTCCTTACATTCCTATACTTACTTTATATCTCAACTCAGTTTATCTCCACAAAACTTCCTGGATTCTCATATGCAGAATGAACTACCCTGACCCTCCTTTGTATATACATCCAGATGATAACATAGTAAGGATTTGTCACATCTTGGCTATTTCTAGTAGACTGCAGTATCTTCCGTGAAAAAGCACTGTCCACTCTGGGCAACCAAGAGTGCTGTTCACCCCATGGAAAATTCTCAATAACTGTAGTGGCTGAATAAGTGAATGGGAAATGCATGGCATCTCATAGAACTATTTGAAAAGCATGCTAGCATGCCAATGGGGGATCAGGCCACACAGAACATTCGTGCCATTTGTTTGTTTGTAAACAGATATAGTTCAAGCTCGGTTTTTGGAAAGACCCTTTAATCTTTTTATGTACCCTGATTTTTCACAGTTAATGATCACAAACACAAGCTATGAGCTTTGAGAACATCTGCTGTTGATTTAAATCTCCTTGTCATTCGTTTCTTGGGTACCAGAACTACACATTACCAGAAATGAAAGAAGGAAAGAATGGGCAATGTGGAGTCAAGCTTTTCCATATGGCACTGGCTTGCAGTGTGTATGGACTGAAAATAATAAAACCTGGCTGATTCAGAATAGCTATGTTATCATAACAGTTTTTGGAAAAACTAGTACAAATATTACACAAAAGAAGGGGAGAACAAAGAAATTCCTTAAGTTGATTAAATGTGAAGACACAACTGTAATGTTAGTGGTCATTAATTTTCCTTGAAGTAAATTATACAAGGTAACTCTAAACACGTGCCTCATCCAAATAGAGAATATGTGATCCAGACTGTTCTGTTGCACACCCTTGTTGCACACCCATGTGCTTTGTTAGTTGTAGCCTGACAAGTGATTCCCTAAAGCTTAAAACTCTCAACTATGTTCACATACATAGAAACTTCCATGGGTTGTTAGAGTCCTTTCTTTTATCATTATAGGAAACAAAGTGATTTTCTTTCTCACGCTATTTGCAAAACAAAAGTTTTAAAAAAAGAACAATGGCTATGAGGAGATGAAATGTTTCCAAGAAGCTGTTATTAATTTAGAAAGCATGTTTAATTAAAAGGACATTTCCTCTTTTTTTCCTGGATTTAAATCCTGAAGCATAAATCCCACAATTAATTCCGAACTTTTGGAATGAGCCTGGCCTCAGAACTTCTAAAGGATCAATCAAAATCAACTTCTGAAATAACCACTTTACACTATGGAGTTTGATAATTGGGCAACTGATGAGAAAGAGAACATACACAAGTTAGAGACTAGACTGAAGTAGGGATTCACTATAGTATGTCCAGAATGTCTCCAGAACACTGGGGGGAATTCCATGAGAAAGGCTTAGTCATGGGAACGGGGACAATGCCTGCAGAAAGGTGGGGATGAAGCAAATGTTGCCCGTTCCTTAGAAAAACTCAAGTCTTCACAAATCAGGAAGGCTGGCGGTGATGGACATGAAGCCACCAGTTGTCTATGAGTTCTGCAGAGACACAACAGAGATGTGAGCAGCAGAGAGGCCACCAACTGATTCCTTGATAGAGCAGACAGGCGCAGCAGGCATGAGAGACAGGGAGAAACCTGCCCATTTTCCTGCTTACTTTTCATAATTAGATATCCAGTGGTTTATATCCTGATAAGAAAACTACCAAAATGAAAGCAGTCAACCAATGAACTTAGAATACAATGTTGAAAATGGTATCCTGCATCAGGTCCCTGCATGAGCACTCGCAGAAGACAGTTAAGTAACTTCTCGGTATTTCTTCTGCACAGTCAGTTCCAAACAGATTCTCAGAATCTGCATGATAAATAGTGGGAAATTTTCTCATACTCACATTTGGCCAAACCACACTATTGGAATCTAGCAAAAACAATAAAGATGTCAGCTCTCTTTTATTCTTCCTATTGTTAGAACTTCTGTGGGAAAAGTAACTCTAAAACTTAATAAGCTACGATGATCCTGGGTAGCATCTTAGCTAAATGCTAATCCTGTCTTTGAGGGAGTGGAATATCTATTGCAATTTATTTTCAGAGCGAAAACATTGACAAGTTTAGACTTAGCCTCCGGGAAAAGTTTCCAGACCCCACAATGGTCTATAATTCACTGATGTCTCACAGAGCTCACATGAGGCTCTCGTTGAGCTTCAAGACCAAAAAGCAATTTAAAATAAAATACTACACACACACACATACACACACACACACACACACACACATACACACACACACACACATACACTAACAAAAATAAATAAATAAAATACAGCAATAATAAGGGAGAAAAAGAAAACCCTAGAGCTGACATATATCTAAGTGGACGGTCTATGTATGAGGCCCAGACCCTGAGTTTGACCCCAAGCACTGCCAAAAAAAAAGAAGGAATAAAAAAGGTGACTCTACATTTACTTCCCCCCCCCCCCCTCTGTCCCCCCCCTCCCACCCCACTTCTTTCCTAAGTCCTTTTCTAACTCCCGCCTTTTCTTTTGTTTTCAACCTAAACTAGAACACTGGGAATGCTGTATCTTATAAATTTGGTCCACAGCAGTAATTCACTTCTTTCTCACCCATTTTCAGTACATTCCAAACACTATGTGCTCAATTCCTTAAAGCACATACTACTGTAAATTCACTGTCAACTAAATCCTTCATGTTATTTTCTTTTTTTTTTTTTAAATATTATTTATTTAATTATTATGTATACAGTGTTCTGCCTGCATGTACACCTGCAAGCCAGAAGAGGGCATCAGATCACATTATAGATGGTTTCTGGGCATTGAACTCAGGACCTCTGGAGGAGCAGTAGGTGCCCTTAACCTCTGAGCCATCTCTCCAGCCCCTTCATGTTATTTTCAATAGGAAAAATGACATGTCTTAAGGGAGATATCAAGAAAAGGTGTGAACTAAGTTTATAATCAATGAAAGCACCTTGGCAGTTCAAATAATTGAAATAACACAGTTTTAATCAGGATGACTTGTGGCTTCTATTGTCACATTTTACGTTTAACTCCATGCTTACCTATTCTAAGTACAAATATGACTGTTTCGCCTCCAGAACGTCCGGTGAGCTATGCTCAACAAAGATATGATAATGCTTTGTAAATTGTGATGTGTCCCACAGATTAGTCAGTCACATTACTGTTCTGAAATATGTGTTGCTAACAATAAAAGGTACAGAAAGTGGGAGGAGGAGGGGAGAGTGGCGTGAGGACACCTGGTGATGGATATCATCACAAATGACACCCCCAGAAAGGGATTGTGAGAGACAAGTGTCGTGGACAGCCCTGAGCAAGGAAAGGCTATCTCCGCAGAGTGACTGGCTTGGCAAAGGCAGAAAGAGCCGCAGGTACTTCACTGGATTACACGAGAGCCAAACTGACCCTTCAGAGAGGATTCCCACAGGGTGAGGGCAGCACACTGATGTGGACAGATGCGGCTGAAGGCTTTCTCATAAAGTTCTACATGACCAGGCCAAATCCAGGGATGCCTGACCATCAAAAAGGCGAATGGCATAATAAAATTCTGCACAGTACAAAGATCTACAGAGCTAAATCCAATCAGTTACAAATGAAAAACCTCTAAAGAAATAAAACTAAATATTCACTGAGCACGTACAAACTGTTTTCTTGTCGTTACCCTCCAGATAATACAATCTAACATCTATTTATGCACTGTTTACATTACACTGGGTATTTAAAGTATGTAGAGATGACTGAAAGCATACAGGTAATATCTAGGTTCCACCCTGAAACAAGTCCCCAGTGAACACAGTCTATGCTGTACTTCCTCCTCTATGGTTCTGCCATGCTGCTCCACAGCACTCCAGAGTTCAGCTGTCCTTCTTTGCTTTGTGACTCCCTTCCATATCTATGCTTATGCTTTGGGGTATCAATAAGTAAAGTTGACTTAAAGGTAGGACCTGCAATCTTGTGAGTGGGCACATGCTGAGTGTGTGACATGACAGAGGGAGGCATGAGGAAAGACAATAAATCTAGAAACGTTTACCAAAGGAATCAATACAATACATGTCTTCTGGGTATGCGGCTAAAAATAAGAAGGCAATGACAGCAAATCTGGGGAGACTTGAGAGAATTATAAAAAAAAAGACAAAAGGGAGGATAGAGACTGCTCAGTAGTTAAGAGCCCTAACTATTCTCACAGGAGACCCAGATTCAGTTCCTTGTACCCACATGGCAACTCATAAGCATCTGTAACTCCAATTCCAGGGAAGTCAGTGCCCTTTTTGATCTTCACACACACACACACACACACACACACACACACACACGTACACACACATGCACACACATGCACACACATGTACACACACACGCATGTACACACATGTACACATACGTGCGCACATATGTACACACATGCATACACAGATGTACACGTACACGTACACACACATGCACACACATGTACACACATATGCACATACACACGCATGTGCACATGCACATGTATGCACGGTGCACATCTACACATGCAGGCAGAACACTAGAACACTCATACACTTAAATAAATTTAACCAAAGAAAATAGTGGGGAGATAAGAAGCCAGAAGGTCAGCGTCTGAGGGGAAAGCAGTGTGTTTAGTGCTCAACACTCCTCAGTTTGCCGTGCATCAACCTACATGTAGAAGCTAAGACTCAAGGTCTTTGCTGCAATGCTAGAATTGTACTTAATTGTTTATAGATACCTGCAGAATCCATGGTGAGCTGATAAGTCCAAAGGAAGGAGTAAGAGTTATGTGAGAAAGAAATCTGAGAGATGGGGGGGGGGGGGAAAAAGCAAACAGCAGAGATCCATGGATAAGTCTAAAGGAATCCCAGCAGAGGGAGTGCCAACATCTTTACATCAAGAAACAAGCTGATATGAGCATATACAGGGGGAGGAGGTCCCCCTCAGTCACAGACATAGGGGAGGAGAGTAGGGGGAAAGTAGGAGGGAGGGAGGAATGACAGCATACAAGGGATGGGCTAACAATTGAGATGTAATATGAGTAAATTAATAAAATATTTTTTAAAAAATAAAAATTAAATGTTAATTGCAGGCTGTAAAAAAGAAAAAAGAAACAAGCTGACCCCCAATAAAGTCAAAAGGAGATGAATGTGGGATGGCAGTACAATGTTAAGAAACACTGAAAAGATGGGCACTGGAGCCCTAGGAACCATCTTTCAAAAGAGAAAGGAAGCCTGACAGGATGACAGTGGAAAGGGAAGCCATACAAAAAACATGTAGGTAAGGAGCTGAGAGGACATCCACAGCTGCAGCCCGGAGGCTCAGATACGTCTTTATTCGTGATACCTATCAACATGACACACGGGACATGCCACACATTGGTGGCACAATGACAATAAAATTACAATTATATATTTTTTTCCTCATTCACGTATAAGAGTAGGCTCTGGGGAGGTCACAGTGGCTTGGATTTCTTTATGACAACAGTTATAGAAAGTGCAAGTCAAGGTCTATCACATTCATCCAAATAAAGGCATGTGCACCTCTTCTAGCTGGAACTTGAGTTAAATATCTGGATACAAGAGGTGAGACCCAAACAACACAGAACTATTAAGAACAGGATATCTAGCCAGGAGTTTGGCTCAAGTCAGTGCCTTGCATTTTAAATCTCCTTGGTTATGCATGTGCGTGATCACAGTTGACACTTGGGGGGGGGGAAATAACTCCATATCCATCACAACAAAGAACATAGGAAAGCAGACATTAATTTCTACAACATCCTTACTTCCCAAAGTGGCCTACTTCCTTTCCCAGATCAAAGGTGCTTCCCACTAAGTGCTGCTCTCCTGCAGGAAAAGCCATCAGTGACTGATTCAATGGTATTCCAGTCTTAACACTATCTTTTGCACTATCAGTGCTGCTCATTACTATTGGAAAGGATATTCCCATGTGACCACTGGATTCAAAAATCTCCTTCAAAAATGTGGTCTCCCAGCTAAGTTCATTTCTCTTTAGCTTCTTCTCCAATGTCTAGTTATTTTGTAGTTTTACAAGCACTTTTTTTTTTTTGTCAATCTATGTCTGGTCATGTAATTATCGATATCGTATAATTCACTTTCATGAATTTGATACCTTTCTGATCTTTTATATGTCTCCAATCCACTATGAGTGCTCCAGACTTTTCCCAAGCAAAGCAAGCTCATGGTCTAGGAGGGGAAGCAAGTACAAACAAACAAAATGGCTAAGGTTAGCAGTGCATCGGCAAAATGCCTTGCTGGCATTAAAGTTGGAAAGGAGGTGTTGCTGAGTACTGGGGTGAGGTGATCTCAGAAGTCCTCTCTGTGAGATGACATCTTTAGCAAGGGCCTAAAGGAAGCACAGGATCTGGACAGAAAAGAATCTAAGAGACCAGTCCAAGCCAGGGGAACAATTGTGCAAAGGCAGCGGCAAAGAGACGAAGTGGAAAGAAGGGAAGTCAGCAAGGTGGGGAGCAGAGGTGCAGAGCTCATGGCCACAGAATCCACCAGAAGGATGTGGGATTTTACTACGCTGAAACTGGGCCGAGTGAGCCAGCCCTCTCCATCTTAGGGCTCTGCATGTTTATTCAACTAGTGGCAAATTTAAAATACTGGAGAGAAAACGTGCATCTGGACTGAACACACACAGACTATTTTTGTTGCTAGTCCCTAAGTGATACAGAATAAGGCTATTTACACAGTGTTTTTTTTACTGTATTGAGCATGAAAGTAATCCAGGGATAACAGGAAGAATGCCGGAAGACGTGCTTAAGCTACAGGCAAATATGTTGCTATCTTATGAGACACTTGGACATCTGGATTTTGGTATCTGTGAGAGATCCTGGAGCCAATTCCCTAGGGACGCCAAAGGACAACTGTATTGGGAACCTCAGACGATCTGGAAAATCCTTAAAGAAGTATTCAAGCTATGATCCAAAAGTGTAGCTACAGGAATGTAAGAAAAGTGACAAGAAGCCAGGTAAGCTGTGAGTTAGAGGCTAGCTTGGGCTACACAGTGAGTTATATGCCTGTCTGAAACTCTGGAAAAAAGTATCTTTTTCTCCACAATCGGATGAGTGGCAGCAGATATAAATAGTTCAAGGGGGTAAAGTCTACCTAGTTTTTAATGGTAGAGCTAGACAGATTTGTTCATATTACACACAGCAAGTAAGAAAACGATCAAGTTGTTTCCCGGCCACCTGAGGTAAGATTTCAGAGAGAAGTGGAGTAGCAGGGGGAAAGTGGTGTTGAGAGAAGTGTCATGAGCTAGTGTTGACCTTGGTAAGTCTGAACTGCTTGCAGCAGAGAAGCTCACAGCCCAGAGAGAATCTCAAGATGGCTAACAAGTTGGTGTAGGTAGGAGAATGAATTCCAGGGCTCCCCAGTGCTACAGCGCATGACAGGAAGAGCAGCCAGAGTGGAAAGTGAGGGTGAAGGACCATAGGAAGAGCACCGCAGGGGCCATGTCCCAAAGGAGGTGACTGAGGACACACAGTTGAACATCCTGTGGGGCCAGATAAACCAGGATTAGGCAATGCACCACGTAGTCCCTGATGACTTTTGACAAGTGCAATTTTGGGAAGAGGAACAGGCTGGAAGCTGTGAGGGCAAAGGTTATTCAGCTTTCTTTGTCACTTGTCTTGGTTTCTGAGCATGCCACCCATCTGGAGTTTCTCCACAATCACAAAGAAAGAGAGTGCATTGGTATAGAACACTCCCTGCATGTCTGTCTCCACTGTTTCTCATCTATACTGAGGCAGGCTTTAGAGCAAAAGCAGATGTATGCTGTCTTTGAGTCCCCATTTATTACTTAGAAAATTGGGACATTCCTATCCCCGTTTTTCTTCTTTCCTAGGAAGTACTGGGAGAGCTAAGAGTTACTTGCACTGTTACCTCAAGTACCTAACCTGGATCTTACTCTGTTCTTTTCTTTTCTTTTTTAAGAAGGGAACCTGGAGCTGGGGAAACAGCTCAGTGGGTAAAGTGTTCATTGCGAACACAAGTTTGCAGTACCAGAGTTCATATAAAAAGCCTGGCATAACAGTACATATCTGTAACCCCACCATCAGGCACAGAGACAGCTAGATCTCAGACGATCAATGGCCAGTCTAGCCCAAATGGGGGCTCTGGGTTCAGTGAGAGACCCTGTCTTAAAACTTAAGATGGAAAGCAAGACACAAAGACAGCCACAGTTGATCTCTGGCTTCTATGCACATATAAAGACTGGCACAAACATGTGCACACGTGTGCGTATACAAACACACACACACACACACACACACACACACACACACACACACACACGTGCGCGCGCGCCTGGGTGCATGCATGCACACACACACACATAATAAAAAGGGGGAAAGAAAACCCTCTTCCATAGGTTTATATATCTGGAGAAGAGAATCAGGAACTCTATCGCATGTCAGCAGCAGGGAAAGGCTGTCTGCCCTGCCAGGGGCCACTTTGCTCCCCTTCTGGCTCTTCTGGCTGGTCAGTAACACCCCTCTTTCTATCTACTGGTTATTTTTAAAGTATTCCATAACCACACCCCAACTCACAACTCCTTCTTACTCTTTGCCATCACAGAACTCTGAAACTTTTCAAGGAATCAGGCACACAGGGAGAATCATCTAACCAACTTTTGTTGCACTGGGGACCCTGATTTGCCTCGACTCTTTATTGACATAGATGTGAACTCTGTACCATTTTTCTTCTGTATTTCACAACACTACCTACAAATTCAAATCACCTAGAGATGCCTTGAAAATACTGTATCTTCATTTGTGTGTGATACACACACAAATATATAAATATGTGTATGTATGTATTATATATGCATAAGCCAATCTCTCGGTAGAGAAGAGACGAGTGGTTACAGAAGTGGGGAATTTAAGATAGGAACAAGATTTTAATGGATTAAGAAGATGTCACATATGAGAAATATGTTCTACTGTTCTGCTGTACAATAGGGTGTGCAAAGTCAACAACAATTTGCTGCATCTTTTAAAACAGCTAGAGAAGAAGATCCTAACATTTTGCCATAACAAACTGATAAGCTTGTGAGGCGATCAATATGTCACATGTGATATGTTATGATACATATACTGCAGATGTATTTGTACCAAAATACCACAAGATGCCCCATAAATATGAACAATTAGGGCAAGTAAAACAATCTAAATTCCCATCACCCTTGTTCTCTCCGTTCTCACTGAAGACATCCCTAAAGACCCATGCATCTTCCTGTTGTTCAGTGAGCCAGTCTGTCTGACTTGCGCTAGAATCCAGTGGCTCCCTTTCTCTAGCCCCAGCTGGGGCCACAAAGCCACTCTAGACTCTATTGCTGAAAGCCTCACTGCCAAAAGGCTCACCCTTATCAAAAACATTTGGAATCTACCAATTTAGCAGATCACTGGCTTCTACCCAAACCAAAGCTAAGAATGTATCAGATAGTATCTGAGACCCTTAGGAGAGCTTCCCCCATCTTGATTTCAACTCCCTTCTGATGAACCCCGACTTCTTTTCTACATGGGGCTCCCTGATAGGTGCATGTAATTGTCTCAGGGTTACAAAAGGCAAGGGAAAAAAAAAGTTTTTTCTCTCCTGATTTATTTTACACTGCTTACTCTGAAGTCAAAATTTACCTTTGGACCAAGATGACATCGTCATCAAAATTACTGGTCACAGCCTGTGCCCTAAAAGTTAGGTTTGGCCATTTGCCTTCAATAAGTCAATTAGAAGATTCAAATTAAAGTGAAAAGCAGAAAAAAAAAAGAGAGAGAGACGCGTTTGTTGACCCATGTTAGGAATGGGAACAGAGAACCAGAGAACTCCTGAAGTCAACGTTTGGGATTCTGAACTGAGATTCAGTTTAAATGCAAGGCCAAAAATATGCAAATCTCATCAGTGCAAATCAAATCAAGGTGTAGATTGGCCCAGCACTGGTCCATCACTGTCTGGGCTTAAAGTGGTCTGAGGGGTTGTTAGAAGCTTGTCAATCTCTTCCCTGGAGACAAGTTCCCCCTCTATCTGGGGCCTTTTTCTTCCCTCAAGCATGCCTAGGGGAAATCCCCATGTCTTTTTTGTCCACTGTTTGGATAGGGTGGTGGTCATATTGGGAGACTCTCTTTAGAGCCCTGTTACAGCCTGAGTTGGTGGTATTAACTGTGAGAACTCAAATGCCAAAAAGAATGTTTGGTAGGTTTTCCCTAACTAGTAGCCCAGCCCTATCTCTGTAGGAGGTTGGCGGGGCTTGAGAACTGCAGAGCAAAACTATCAGCCTTCATGTGTAAATTGATTCCATCAGAGCCATGGAGCCATGGACTAGATTAGGGCAATTGTTATTTTTGTGGGATGATGCACCCCGCGTTGTTGAAAGGCTGATGGTCATTATAGTGTTTCTTTCTAAGAATTGGAAAAGCTTTTATTTGAGGTTTGCAGGCTTGAGGTTTTCTATTCATTTTTGGTTTGGGATGCGGAGTGGAAATTTGATGACTAAACTGCATATGGATCGTGCACTGCTTTCCATGAAATTTAGAGGCTTTGGGGAGCAGACATTAGCCTCACTGGCAACAAGCACTACTCAAACCTACACATCAGGTTAATTAGAAAAGCAGCCCACCTTGAACTCTGGTCTTCTAAAATGAGGGTAACAGGCTTTGTGTTCCCTATATATTTTCAGAATTGTTTGATAAATCATAGCAACGGTATAGCCAAGCAAGGAAGGAAGTATTCAAGGTGCTGGAATTTTAACAAATCAAGTGACAGAAATTTTAATCATAGAGTAAAACTAGAATTGAGCTCAAAGGATAAACAAGAGAGTCTTGCTCTGTCCCTTTTATTTGAGCCTGTTCCCTGTGTACACACTTGGATATGCATGTGAGGTGGAGGAAGGACCTGCCCAAATGTACACAGTGGGAGCCAAATAGACCTGCAGACCAAAATAATTAGCAGCCTTCAAGCAATCTGTCAGGTTCCCAGGCCTTACTTAATGGCTTCATCTCCAGATGGGACCAGATTTGATTTATTAAAGGAAGTCCCGTGGGTGGTAAATAGTCCTCAAAATTACTCAATAATCATAAAACATTAATAAGCCTTCTTAGGTAAAAAATGGCTTAGGAAGAGTCCCGAGAAACAGCTAGTTCAAATAATTACTCTAATCTCCTGTGAAAGCAAGTCTAACACAGTTCACCTGCATCGCTAGATGAGTTACATTTATTAGTCCTAAGCCCTATCATCAGGAGTTAGTCAGTCCCTTGGTCTTATCACAAGCCGTAAGTCTAACTCCAAGCTACCCAGGCAGTTCAGGAAAGAAAGCTATGTCTTTGCCAGGCTCTGAAGAGGGGAAAAAATGGGGGGGGGGTGATTAGCAAACCAGAACATGCCAGAATGGGCTGGGCAACAGGAAGTACATGTCCTAAATCTAAAAGGTGGCAGATGGCTGGAAAGATGGCTCAGCCATTAAAGGCCAGGCCCACAACCACACAGAAACAGTGGCAGAGATCCAACAGATCTGCTCCTCTGTCTGGGCAGTCCTAGACCACGAACCTCAGCTGAGTTAACCACTAACCCCTATTCCTTTCCTGATTCCCAGCTGTGAACAGCTATTATCTTAGAGCCAAGACTTAAACCCTTAGCCTGTCTTCCCAGTGATAACTGTGGCCACACCCACTATGCCCTCTGCCCTGATGGTTAATGAGCCTTTAGCACTCGGAGCCTCATCAGCTGACTCTGCAAAGAGTGGTGTCCAACAACACCACAGTCCAAATGACCCAGAGGAGCAATAAGGAGTGGAGCAGAAAAATCACAAAGCCTCCAATTGGAGCTTTATGTGGGCTTAGACATTTTCTGAAAGAATTTGAAGGGATACTGCCACTGATTTTTGGTACTCCAATGTTCCATTGGCAAACATTGCCTTTAAAGTGCCCCGCCATATCCTGGCTTGCCTGTTGTGCTGAGTTTGATACAGTGGCTGTTGGTAGCCAGGCTGATTGTAGGCCCCATTTTGTCAGGCTCACACCACAGTCAAAATTAGTTTCCCTGATAAAGTATAGATAAGAAACCCAAGTTTTTCCTTACTTTGAAACAATCAGGCAGACAAGTCACAAATAGCACAAAAGAGAAGGTGCTGGAAAGGACTGCAACTCTCTGGCCCAATTGTGTTTGCATTTCCTTTTAACTTGTATGATGAAAGAGCCATAGAAAGGGCTCCTCGGAGGAAAAATGGGAGAGGAAAAGGCAAAACCTTATTTAAAAAAAAAAAAAAGCAAACACAGAAAGAAAGCAAAATCCCTTCCCCTCAGTGGTACGTTTTAAAATACAGTATCAGGAGTCTGGGGAGATGTCTCAGCAGTTAAGAGCACTGGCTGTTCTTCCAGAGGTCCTGAGTTTAATTCCTCAGCACCCACATGGCAACTGACAACCATCTATAATGGGATCTGATGCCCTCTTTTCTCATGAAGGCATATGTGCAAATAGAGCATTCAAATACATACATACATACATACATACATACATATATACATACATACATACATACATACATACATACATAAACACACACACATACACACATGAAAGTCTTTAAAAAAGAAAACTCTGTATCAGTACAATCATTCACCAATTTCTAAGTTGGTAGCAATGATCTTAATAAGCCTATTTCCCTGTTTGCAAGCTGACGTACCAACCTCCACAGAAAGCCACTTTTGAGACATCATTTACAGAACTAACCCCAGCAGTATTTCAGCTCCATCACCCACGCTCTCAGCCTCCAAAAAGTTAAGCAGGATGCTGAGCAGAAAGGGAATGTTTACCACACCACTTAAGTGGCCTTTCCCCTCTGCACAGCCTCTGGCAGCTGCTGTTAGTGACACTTTATAGGACCCAGAGAGCTGCACACAGATGCCTAACATCCCAAGGGAGGGGCTTCCATAGGGCCACCAGCAGAAGACATAAGGATGGGGCAGGGCTAGCTAAAACTCTCCCCTTCTCCCTTCTTATCAGGGAAAAGCCTTGAATAGCTGGAGTGGAAGCATTTTGCATACTCGTTTTGGACTGTGTCAGGGATAATCCAGGGTGGTGTTCAGAAAACAGCTTTCAGGTTCTGTTGCATGTTCAAGATCAGCCTCCACCCTCAGCCCACTTGTGTAAGGCTGAGATCGTTGCTTTGCTGGAGACTGCCCTTCCTCATAGAGTGCAGCCATCAAGCAAGCACGAGTTACTCAGTTCCCACCAACTGGGAATTTGAACAGTGGCTCCAATTCCCGCTAGGCACCGAGCTGCTAGGGTAAACTGATGGGCAAAACCTTCCACGAAACAGGGTCCTGACCAGTGTGGTAGTGCACATGGCTCAGCACTCAAGAGGCAGAGAGGCAGAGGCAGGCAGATCTCTTTCAAGAGTTCAAGGCCAGTCTGGTCTACATTGTGAGTTCCAAGCCAGTCAAAGCTATATAGTGGAACCCTTTACTCAAAGAGAAAAAAAAAATTGCTCCTTGATGCTATAAACATATAGCAGAATAAGAGAGCGCATTTATAGTTTGCACCTCCAAAAAGTATGTATCTGTCTCTTATATTGAAATCAGTCTGCTGAAAAATAAAACAGCTAAGGAATTAGTCATGTCCATCTTTAAAGCTCAAAGGCATCAGGCTTTTCCTACACTGTCCTATTAGTTGTACAGCTAGAATGTAGCTGGAGTAAATCTCACCTCTGCCTCATAACCATACTGAAGAGTTGAAAGGCTCAAGTAACACGTTCCTCAAGAACACTGCCTGTGACTGAGGGGGACCTCCTCCCTCTGTATATGCTCATAGGGTATCAAGAATCTTCTTGTCAGTCACAGGCGTAGGGGAGGGGAGTAAGGGGAAAATGGGAGGGAGGAATGGGAGGATACAAGGGATGGGATAACTATTGAGATGTAATATGAATAAATTAATAAAATTTTTAAATGCAAAAAAAAAGAATACTGCCTCTTACAGTTAACCCACAAAAGACAAGTTACTTTCAGAATTTGTAAAATTGACAGAAAAGAAAGCCAGTGTGTGCCTTCTTGCCTCACATAAAATATGAACACACACATACACACACACACACACACACACACACACACACACACCTCTATTCCCTTTCTCTGCTTGATTTACTCTTGCAGGCACTTAGAATACCTAAACATATCATGTGTTTTATTTATTTATCTTGTATCTTCCAGACCAGACTGGTGTTCCATGGGGCAGGAATTTTTAGTTTACTCAAAACTAATGTTTTAGGATAGTAAACTAATTAGTTGGTAAAAGAAGGTTTTTAATTTTTGTCAGCCGCATGTTCTTCACATCTATGACAACAATAGGAACACACGGCTGTGCTCAATAAATATGTTCTAGACCATTAAGAACCAGGACCCATCTGTGTGGCATATGCCAAGCCTGTAATCCCAGGACTTGGGAGGCTGAGGCATGAGAATAATGTGTTGTTGTTGAGGATTTTGTGTTTTGAGGTTTATTGCTTCGTTATTTTATGTGCATGGGAGTCTTGGCTGTGCACCGCATCCTCACCATGCTGGCACAGGCTGGACAAGGCCGGCAGACTCCCTAGAACTGGAGTTGTAGACAGCTGGGAGCCACCTTCTTGGTGCTGGGAATCACATCTCAGATCTCTGGAAGAGCAGTCAGTGCACTTAACTGTGAAGCCATCTCTCCAGGCCCCCAAAAATGATGAGCATTAAAGCCAGCTGGAGCCGGTGACTCTGTCTAAAATGAAAAGAAAGAAAGAGAGAAAGGAAGGAAGGAAGGAAAAAATAAAGAAAAAGAAGAAAAATAAAAAGAGAAGGAAAGGAAAATAGGACCTGTAAATCACACTATGAACATATTAGAAACATTATTCAAATGCCTTGACTATAAACTGTGAAATACTGAAAATCAGATCCCCTCCATAAACCAATAGAGTTGGTTTGGACATGAACAATAACAACAACAAATCACTCTGGTTCCACTTTGTGAATTTTAAGTTCCATATTACTTATTTTTAAAGTTACTATAAACTTCATTACATGTTGTAATCTAAAGAAAAGTATATAGACTATCATAAAGGACTTAGAACCTTGAGTTCTGGATATTGGGAAAAGAAATATTTGTAGGAAAGATGTATAGTACAAAATAGGAAGTACATATGCATTTTTCTTTAAATCCAAAAGCAAGCTTTTTCTTTTCTTTTTGTTGTTGTTGTTGTTTTGCTTTGCTTTGTTTTGTTTTTTTTTTGTTTTTGTTTTTGTTTTCAAGAAATGCACCCATATATACTAGCTGACTTTCTGTGTCTTTCAATAAAAGTTTGTTTAGATTTCCATAAATGCCAGAAAACCTAAATCTCATCCAAATACCCAATTACAGAAATGTATGTTCTAAACTAAGTTTAAACACTGAAGTACTAAATTCTGAAATATTTAATATCACAATGATCATATTCCTTAGACCTGCCTCAACCTTATGGATAAACAAAAATGTAAAAGTCTTAAATCCCACAGCTCAGAGGTAGAGCTCTTGCCTGGCATGGCTTTACTTCTACCACCATTTAGAAAAATCTTAACTCTCAAAGGACTCTTTCCCTATGTGAGGGTTTGAATGAGAATAGTGCCATAGGCTCAGCCATTTGAATATTTGGTTTCCAGTTGGTGTACTATTTAGGAAGGATTAGGAGGTGTGGCCTTGCTGGGGGCAATGTGTCACTAGGCTTTGAGGTTTCAAAAGCCCATGGCAGGCCCGGTCTCTCTCCAGCTCTACCTGTTGCTTGTGGATAAAGTGTAAGCTCTCAGGTACTGCTCCAGTCACGTGTGCCCGCCTGATGCAATGCTTCCCTCCAGGATGATGATCATGGGCTCACCCTCTGAAGTAGTAAGCAAGCTCCATATTAACTGCTTTCTTTTATCTGTTGCCTTGGTCTTCACAGCAATGGTAACTAAGGAAATCTTCATGATAACTAAGGCAATCAACTGCCTTCAGAGACTTTCACCATCCTGGGCTTGAGCTTGGCCCCTAGACCAGCAGGGTGGAAGGAGAAAACTTACCCCTGAAAGTTGTCCTTTGCTCTCCACATATATCCATGGCATGAGCATTCTGGCACACATACATACATGATAAAATATTTTAAGTATTTTTAATTTCATCATAAAGAAAAGACCCTATTCATATACCGAGAGAGCATCAGCTTCTCTTGTTATAACTAGAAGCTATGCTCACCCACTTTATGCTGCCTTTCAGACATTTTGATTATATGCTTATGCTACTTTTAACCAGAAACTAAAGACATGTCCTTAGCTCACCTGTTTATCAAGCTTTAGTCTATGGCTGCAATGCCAATTACTCCCCCTTTGTCCAGCCTATCAATAAATGCAGGACTAACTACTAGGCAGTGAGAACACTCTCACTCATAATGGTCTTTTTAACAATAGATTTATCTGTGTTTAAATTACCATTTTAATTTCTGCTGAAGCAATGTATAGAATATAGAACAAAGGCAGTAGGCACCCGCAAAGCTCACAAGAATATGCATACTAATTTTATTTTATGACTTCATTATATGTAGGCTAAACACATGGACTCTATTTAAACCAGAATCAAAGATTTAACCCTGTTAGGAAACACTAGGTACAGTGAGATCAAAACTTGACCCCAGAAGAATTAAACAGAAACCAGTAACCTTAATGGTGCATATTAACAGATATTCAACAAGAGAGCCAAGTTCATCTATCTTTAAAAGGCTCACTCTGCCTTCTTGTTCCCATGAGAGCAGCATATGCTGACTTCTGGGTCATGACTGGGTGGTTGCCTGGCCCTGACATTCTCAGGCCAACCAGCAGCTGCTGCCACTCGGTTGCTCCTACGGGTTGGCCTGAGATGAACCACTGTTCCTGCCTCACTTCTATCATCTCTGTTTTTCCCAAGTCAACAAGTTCTGTCCCTACCCCGACATCTGTCTTGTTTTCCCTGGTCCTGAATAATCATACCTTTTCTGCCAACCAGAAAAACCTGGAGATTATGGGCAAAACGTTCTGGAACAGCCACAGAGAAGATTTATTTGTAATTCTCTTTTGCCCCCTAAAAATTCTTGGATTTTAATCCTTGGATTTCTCCACACTAAGATCTTACTGTGTAAATTTAATTATTTCTGTCTATCTAACCCACATAGGCCTCTATCTAATATTTATGCATGTTGAGACTTGCAATGCAGGAATATTCAGGGACACACAGCAAACACACAATACTTGATGTGAGAACATTCTAAGAATTACATTAAATCTCCAAATTCCCCCCAAGATCTTCCCATGGAGGCGTCTCATTTGGTTTGTGTTGCTGTGATAAACACTATGACCAAATCAACTAGTTGTTGGGGCAGAGTAGGTGGAGAATTTACTTGGCTTGCAAGTTACAATCTATCATGGAGGGAACCCAAGGCAGAAGCTTGAAGCAGAAACCATGGAGGGGGGGTCACTTACTCTAACACGGCTCAGCTTGCTTCATAACACAGCACAGGCCAGCCTGCCTGGGGCTATAACACCCCATGGTGGGCTAGGTCTTCCTTTATCAATTAGGATACAGGACACGCCCACAGGCCAGTTTCTCAGACCAAGTTCCCTCTTCCCAAGTGATGTAGTGACAAAGCTGGAATTTCAGTTTTGTTTTGTTTTTAAACACAGAAATATTATAAGAATAGGTGTTAATTTTAATCCCAGGTGCAGGGGGGGAGGGGGGCAGGGCTACTTCTCAGCAGTTGACTATGATTTGCCTTGTGCTCTGGCAGGGGTACGATGTTGCCCAGCTGCAGATAGTTTCTGCAATTGTGGGATTTTTGTTATTCTGGAGACTTTTCAGAAGGGTATATATAAATAGTAGGATCCTCAGAAGTGGAGTTGGTGGTTGTTGGTCATGGGGAGGGTGGGGTTGTTGGTTGCAGTTTGTGAACTAGTCATGAGCAGAGAAGAAACAAGAAAAAAAATAGATATTTGACATTGAAGATCAAACTTGCCCCAAGGATCTCGACCCCCATCAGCAGCAGGAAGTATCTAATGACAACATTGCCCCTTTATTCAGGGATCTCTTTTCTTTTGTCTCCTTTTTTTTCTCTCTTATCTAGTATTAGAGGCTTGAAAGAGTAGAAGAAAACAAGTGGAGAAGGGTGGAAGAAAGAAGAGCTCACAAAGTAGCCAGACCAGCTACAAAGTGTATCGATTTGACAACCAAGATTAGCCTCACATAAAGCAAACTGATGAAAACAAAAGAGGCACCCTTACAAAAGAAATAAATGTTAGATAAAGATCTGTGTGGTTCAGAAGAAGAGATAAATAGTTATATTTTCATAGTAAATTCTTAGAGTATAGAAACTGAAGGTTAAAATTAATCATTCTCTGAGGGTATGAGACTAAACTGTCACTGGGCACCAAATGCTCCCCTCTGTATTTATTCATATTCTCTTTCTTTAGTGCAGGATTTCTGAGATTTTGACACTTGGCTGTCAGACTAATCTGCACATTTTCCCATTTACCTTAAAGCTAGTTTGGTCATGTTACAAAGAGATCTGGCCACAAAGATGACAGTCAAAGTGACGAGTAATTTCCAGGTCACATCCTTAAAGGGACCGTATGCCTTTCACATTGTCTCCTACCTTCCATCCCCTAAGGGTCAGGATGTGAAAGGGATCCTGACAAGTGAGACAACATCAACCATGCAGGACATACCAAAGCCCAGTATCCCGCTGCCCCCATCATTCTGAACATTGAACCATCTGTAGACACCATGTGAACAGGGATGCTGGGTTCACACCCTACACTCTGGCTTCACTAGTCCTAGGGGGCTAGCAGAGCAGTAAGAGGGAGGGGACCAAGATCTCTGAGTAACTTGATGCATTTGAGCATCTTAAGCTGCTGGGTCACCATTAGGCATAGTGTCAAAATGTTAACCAGACCCCAAAGGACTCCGAAAAGGCCATGGGGACTCCATATGGCTTTCCCATTCACAAACCCCCTTGCACTGTCTAAACTGAGGATATTTGGTCTGAGTCAAAGCAGCTGAATAAATATCCTTACAAATATGCACAATAAACATAACATCCTGGTAGTCTGAGAAAAGAATATGTACATACAGACTTCATGATTTAAGCATTGTTCATTTTTCTTAAGACAAAAATCCCAAAGTATAGATGTAGAAAAATATTTAAACATTAAGTTTGGGGATAATCCATGGAAACCAAGACTGAACTAAGTTAAAAATAAACTAAAAATATTGTAATGATAACATTCAATTATGCCATGCTCAGTTGATATCCCCAGGAGGCTTGCTCTTTACTAAAAGGAAATGGGAGAGGAGTGTATCTGGGGGAGAGATGAGGTGGGAGGGTGAGACTGGGAATAGTGAAGGGAGGGGACACTGTGGTCAGAATATATTATATGAGAGAAGAATTTTAAAAAACTTTCAATCTGACAAGAAATGAGAAATATATTAAGTTGCTCGATTCATTGATGACCTTAAATGATTCACCAAAAACTCAGAATCAAAAGTGATGATTTCACAGCAGTTAAAGAAATACTGATTCATTTCATCTGACACAAGTGAGCCTGCCCTGAAATGGTCAACTTCCATTCTCTTGCTCCGTCATTCCTAACATGTGTCTTACATTTCATGGTCCAATGTGGCTACTTCAATGCCTGCCACCACATACTCATGCCAGCAGGAAGAATTTAGAAAGAAAAAAAAAAAAAAGAAAGAAAAAAAATTTCCCATCCCTCACTATGTATTTAGAAACTACCTTTTGTCACCTCTGTTCACAATCCCATGCCACAACCTGAAAAAAAGATCCCTTCTCTTATCTACAAGGAAATCTTCAAAATGAGATAAGACCAGATATTTAAGTCTTACATGGAGGCAAAAGTGTATCACTATAGAAAAAACGAACAATGAGCAATGAGTGTTTGGGCAGTCTGAAGGCATTTCCAGGACCTTTTTTTTTAAAAGAGAGAGGTGCAAGAATCTGGAGATGGGCCTGTGTCTAAATAATCAAAAGAAACTCTATGAAAATATAAAAAAACAGATAGGCTTTTACATAAGATATAAACATACATTAAAGCTACACATAAAATGAAAGTCCTCCTCAGCGTTAGAACTGACCAGTGAGGCAATGGTGAATGAATACCATAATAACCTTGAAATAGTGGCAAGAACCAACCTATGGGTGAGTGGGTACAGTATGATAACGCCTTCCCCTACACCTACCACCCTAGTGATAACAAACAGATAACTAACAGAAAAACAAGCGTGAAAAGGGGAGGATGCCATTTCTGGAATCCCAAGAACTCCCTTCTCTGGGGCAACAGTCACAAAAAAGAAAAAGCTGAAATTCCAAACAAGCATGGAAAGAAGGCCAACTTGAAGCATTACAAGGCATTAAAGGAAACATCAACATTTCTTGCACAACCTCTGGAAATGTGTCACCATCTACAAAGCCTCTGGCTCTGGCAAGAAGACAACGACAGAGAAAATTCAAACAGCCGCAGTGACAGCTAAGCCAGATCTTGGCCCATGCTCGACTAAAGGAGATAAGGTTTTTAAAGAGTGAAAATACAGGGCACCAGCATTCTATGTTGCCAAACTGTTCTATAAACCCAGAGGATGTTTTATATCAGTATTCTAAATTTAACGCGCTGGAATCCTGTCCTATTATACCATTTAACCTTTTCAAATGAAGGCTTTGCCTTTTCATGGAAAGTATGTATTTTGTACTAGTGACAAAACACAATGTCCTTGGCTTAGACTTTCTCCACCAAAATGGGCCCCTTCTGTGCACTATGCTGAGTTACACGGTAAAGCAGGAAGACAGTACACTTACACAAGGAAATCCAAGTCTCAAATCAAGAATTGCATTTAAATGACAGTTTTCTTAACATTATCATTTTTGAATTACTGCATAGAAATTGTTCATATGAGTGAGAGGAAAGTAAAAAAAGATATTCATATTAGATGTCTCAAGAGTCAAGGGTTAAGCTCAATACTATCGGAAAAGTGAACTGACAGTAGTTTTAAGCAATATAACATTCCTAGGGATATTTTCCTGGGATTACAATGGTAATTTTATGAATAAAAGATATTAATTTTCATATAGCAAATATAACTCTAATAATAAAGAACATTTTGAATTAATAAACCTCTTGGAAAATAATAAAAATCCATCTATTATCAAAATTCAATACATAATAAATATAATATATAAGAATTTATGCACATTAAAACAAGCTGTATTTCAGGTTAATGTGTAATTAAATTTTTATTTGGTATCAATACTAACTATATGGTAAGAGAGCCCTGCACAATACATTGTTGAAAGTACTGAGAAACAATTTAATTACGCCAGTTGTCAGGCAACTCATTTGAAAAAAAAAAATTGTATGTGTATGCATGTGTTTTAATGTGTGTGTGTGTGTTTGTGTGTGTGTGTGTGTGTGTGTGTGTGTCTGTTTGTCTGTGTCTGTCCTGTGTGTTAGTTTTCTATAAAACAAAACGTGTGTTGGGGCTCATGATGGCACAGGACTAGAGTCTATGATCACCAGGGCAGGGAACATGGCATCAGGCAGACATGGCGTGCTGAAGCAGAAGCTGAGAGCTTACATTGATTGACAAACATGAAGCAAAGAGAGGCAGAGCTAACTGGGAATGGTATGGGTTCTTGAAACCTCAAACCCCTCCCCACATTGACATACCCTTCTCCAACAAGGCCACGCCCTCTAATTCTTCCCAAACAGCTGCACCAACTAGGAGCCACGCATTTAACCATGTGAGCCTAGGGTTCCATTCACATTCAAACCAGCACAGTATGTGCATACATGTTCATGTGTGTGAAGGTGGGTAAACATGTGCAGGGACTTATGTGTGTCGGTCTTCTCCTTCCACCTTGTTTGAGAAAGGGTATCTGTGCTGTTTTTTCATTTCATGAGCCAGGCTAGCTGGCCCTCAAGTTTCTGGGGGGGGTTCTCCTGTTCTTGTGCACCCATTTCCCCCACAGAAGCTCTGGGCTTGCATTCACTTGCATTATCAGACTTTTACATGCTTATGCTTTGTAACTAACTGACCAATGATCTCCCTCAGCAAAAGACAGTACCAACTCAGGGAAACCTCTAAGTTGTGCCCGGTTAAAGGCTTAAGGAGGAGCCCTTCTTTGTCTACCATGTTTTGAAACTAGCAAGCGAGGGAGGCCATAAAAGGGGAAAATGAACCAAATCTACAAGTGAAACTCTGCCCACTTCCAAGTGCCTTGTCATTCTCTGAACCACAGTGACAAGCACAACCAGTGTCCCCTCACAGATGACCCCTAATGCCTAGAGTTAAAGTAGGACTCCCCAAGAATAGAACCGTCCTCAAATTGGACCGATTTATTTCATCTCCACCAACAGGCAAAACGCAACAAGCCTCTAGTCACAAGGAAAGTTTCAGCATTGCCACTGTGCCAAGTTCTGCCACACCAATACCCACAACACTCATCCTGCTCTTAGGGGACAAACAGTTCTCCCCCTAGCCTAGTAAAGCCCTCCTCATCCTTCAGGGGCCTGCTCTGGCACTACTTGTACAAAACTGTCCTTACTCCCAGACTGAGTGTGTCCCTCTGGGCCTCTCTGATCCTTTGCATATGGCTCTAATGTTACTTCCTGAACACACAACTGTGATTGTCGGGACACTTTCCTCCTTCCTCCAATAAAGTATGTTTAATTTATGTTTATATCTCTAGTACCTAACATAAGCAACATTTGTCATCTTGGGCTGTTAAAATGAGCTGAGGAAGCTCTGAGTGAATGTGCACTTTGACTTGAGAAGGCCTCGTCAAAGACTGGAAGACCAGTTGACCCATGGGAAAGTGGCAAAGTGATTGCCCATATGGCCAGGCTTGAGAGAAAAGGCAAGGCTTTTCTCAGGAGTCCCAGTATAAGTGCTTATGAGGAACCAATCAGTGTGTGCAAGACTAGTGACTTTAGCTTCCTTCTTCTCCATGACACTTCTGGCCTCTGGAGACCTCCCACCGAAGCAAGCCAACCGTCCTCCATGCTGTAGCTAAGAAACAGGAGGAGGTTCCAGGTTTCAGTGGTCAGGTTGTAGAGGGGAGAGAACCCCACCTATCTCACTGGCTATGTATTCGTTCTTCATTCCTTCAGTGCCCCGAGGCAAGGTTCCAGGACCCAAGCGGCATAGGACCCGGGCAGGCTGTCCAAACAAAACACTAGATTGATAGCTTAAACCAAAACATATTACATCACTTTTCTGAAGATAAAATGTTCTAGATCAGAACAGCTCCTTGGTTTGTAATGGTCACATTCTCTAACTTCTGTGCACATGCATGCCTCCCTGGCATCTCTGGATGTGCTCAAAACACTGTTTCTGAGACCACTGAGCAGAGCCTACCTAGATGACTCATTTTAACCTAATTCTGTTTTTTAAAGATGCTATCTGTAAATTCAGCCCAATTTTGCAACACAGGGTTAAGATTTCAACATATGGATCTTGGGGAGGAAAGAAGATAATTCAACCCATAGCACAAGGATTAGGAACAATAGGTCCAATCAATGCCTGTTTACCGATGAGCCAGACAGGTCTAGAAAAGATTGCTTTCAGGTGCATTTTCATTCGGCTTTGCTTATTTTTGCTTGGTCGGTCTGTTTGTTTTCAATGAGTGCCTGCAACTGGCGGAGCTCACGGAGGAAGTAAACAGACCCTCCTCCATGTTCGGAAATGGATCATCTAGTTAAAAATGGCATCTCTAACTGCTATTCCCAAGGTACAAATAGGAACACCAGGAGAAGCCAAGGTGGGGAACCTCAGGCCATAAAATTCAGCTCCCTCTCACTGCTTATGAGCCCCCCCCCATAGCTCCCCTGCAAGGAGCTAAGAGACCAAATTAGATATAGAAAATGCAAATGTTTAGTGAGCACTATAAGGAACCATGTTAAGTGATTGTGGCTATTACATGAAATATAGAGTCTTTTCATCCCCCCTAAAGTTAACTGGGCATAAAGAATACCACAAATGAGGCCACTGGTGAGATGGCTCAGCAGGTAAAGGCTCTGGTGGCCAAGCCTGATGCCTTGAGAGGCAGAATTAGCTACCCCACACCCAAACAGTGGAAAGAAACAACCAACTGACTCCCACAAATGTATTAGCAACAGATACACACACACACACACACACACACACACACAGAGAGAGAGAGAGAGAGAGAGAGAGAGAGAGAGAGAGAGAGAGAGAGACCAAATAAATAGATAAATGCAACTTTAAAAAAGAACACCCTATCAGAAGACCTAGAAACAGGAAAAAAAAAATGTAGAAGAGAATTAGAGAAGGAAAGTTTTAATTCTGATGATGGCCTATCTTCCTGACTCTTTATAACACCAGCAGAAGTAAAATAAACCCCTTACCACGGCCCTCGCATGAACCAGACCACAGCCACATCCAGTGCACTCCATCGCCTCTGCACAGCACCCTGGAAAAATGCTATTACTTCACTTGTACTGGTGAGGGAAAAGGAGCTCAAGAAATTTAGGGGTGACCGAAGTTACACAGACGGGACCCACTTTTTAGGGTATCAAAGCCAAACAGGCAACAAATATCAAAGTCATTTACTTCTATAAGATGCAAAGCTCCAATTCTTTGCCCACTGAGGCCATAGTGTGGCACAGCTGTGCCTGACAGCATGCCGAAAACAATCCCAGCAAACACGCGTCTCAAGTGGTTGGAAATGACAAATCCTCTTGGTCCTTACAAGTGTCCCAGTTTATACAATGACTTACGTAGCCACCCTGAGCCCACTGAGAAACAGCTTTTCAGTTCTCTAGGACCAGTGGAAAAGAAAACAGTGTGACCCCTTGCTCAAAATGCAGGAAGAAAAATTCTAGCACAGGTACAGAGATGCAAGACTGGTTTTCTTTCATGTACCTGCTAGGGTCTTGCTCATTTGCCCCAGATGACATCATTTGCAAAACCTAAGTTAAAAGATAAAAATTAGTAAGAATTTCAAGATGGCAGAGGATGACTATTAAGCCAAACGGGTTTTCCTGAGAACAGAGCCCTGAGCAGCAAGGATATATACATATGTACACATAAATACCACAAGGGTCCAGTGTCTCCCTTCACAGTCCACTCACATGGTCTATGATCCTGTACTGTGTCATGGACTGAAAAGAGTAAGCAAGACACAACCAACTATTGTCCAGACTTAGATATTAAGTACTGGTTCTATGAAACCATTTATCTAGAAATGTTTTCTAGTGTTTCTAACGAAGCACACAATTTCCTTTCCCAAGCATAAGTAACAAGAAAAATGCAAGCAAAGTAAGTCACTCAGTACCATCTTATCTATGCAGCATTCATCTAAATAATGTAACTCACCCATGATCAAAATGAAAATTCAGATCACGTCACAGGAAACGATAGTGCAATACAAAGTAAATTCAAATTTAAGGATGACTGAAGAACTGTCATTTTAAAAACAGGATAGAGACATAGAGTTCACTGAGTCGCTCATCATTCATTCAGTAAACACTGATTTATCACATATAACATTAGGAGCACTGAACAACATGGGCAGACGAGGGGCTGGGGGCAGGGCGGGCAAGCAAGAGATAGTCTGGTCTTCTGGGATCAGTCTACTGTCTACTAGAACAAAACACAAAGAAACAAACTAAGCCACCAACTGCTTTTTCTATCAGTAGAATGGGTATAAATCAGGAAATACCCAAGGGGAAAGATAATGGAGCCTTGAATCCCAGCTGACTCTACCAGATATAGAGGAAAAGCCCTTCCCAGGTATGAAGGTAAGCCAGTTGTGGTGGCACACTCCAGTGACCCCAGCAAGGGTCAGAGGGTTGGGGGAGTAGACTCCTCAGGATGTTTAGTTCAAGTCCAGCCTGAGTTACACAGCAAACCTGCTCTCAAAACACAACAAAGGACTGCAAAGGCATAGCATGCTCTGGAAAGGGCCTGTCACTCTCAGTAACAGCCACCTTAAAGCAAACGGTGTGTTACAAACTGATACTCTGTTACAGAGGCTGGGGTTGGGGGGTGGGTGGTGATGGGAATTGTTCGGAGCCCTGGGAAGGGTGTGGAAAAGCACTATCCCCTCAAAAGGCCAAAGGGAAGACAGGACTAGAAAGTGCAAGATCTGGTGCTGTGACTTTTCTTTAAAGGAAATACTATTTTGTTTGCCAATTTGTGGGCACGGGTAAATGCACGTTTTTAGTACAGCAAAATGTGCTGTCTACCTCTTCTTCCTTTTCCTAATAAAGATATGAGTCACCCTTCAACTATGTCAGTGGCTTAAAGCAAAGGCCCAAATATAAAATGATGGGCAGCCTAAAACATCTGTAAGTAAGTCTTAAGAAGGAACAGTCAGTTTGGTGTTTTGTTTTGTTTTGTTTTGGCAATAAACTTACCAGTCAAATTTTTTTCAACACTATGGCTAACTTCTTAAATAAAAAAATCATATATATTGGTTGTCTCCATTTCTTATCCTTCCTTTAGAATAGGTTCCTAGAAGAGGAATTTTCAGGCCAAGCAATATGAATATTTTTAAGCTTTTGGCACAAATGAAAATAGTGTAATATGAAAACTAAATTGAGCATATCAACTACAGATGACCATGCAAAACTCAAAGGGGACAAAATGCTGCTGCAAATAACTTCCTGAAAAGAAACTTGAAGAATGTAGTATGAGTAAATTTAAGGTATTGAGCAGTCATGACAAAAAGAAGCAGAGTTAACTTTTTAAAGCCACATCCAGGGATCCAAGCATGGAGGTTCCTACCTCTAACATCAGCACAGGAGAGGCTGAGGGGAGAGGCAGGCACAAGACTTGAGTCTAGTCTGTGCTATGCGGTTCATTTCAGGCCAGCTCTGGGCTACACAAGCTATTGTTTGTCAGGAAAAAGAAGAAGAGGAAGAAGAGGAGGAGGAGGATGAAGACGAGGAGGAGGAAGAGGAAGAGGAGGACAAGGAGGAGGAGGAGGAGGAGCATATGATTTCTGAATAATGAGCAAAATACTATTCCTAAAAAGAAAATGCAATTGACTTTATAGTTCTACTATCTCTTGCTTCACTATTGCAACAATAATGAGATTTTTAATTCTAACAATCAGTGTTCAGATAAGAGAGGAAACATACTTTTATTTTACTTTATTTTTGAAACAGAGTTTCTCGTAACTCTGGCTGTCGTGGAACTCGCTCTGTAGATCAGGCTGCCTCTGGCCTGCCTGCCTCTGCCTCCCAAGTGCTGGGACTGAGGGTGTGTGCCACTATGTCTGGTGAAAATTCACATTTTAAATAAAGATCAACAAGTTGGTTTTTGAGACAGTGCCGGAAACTTGCCTATTTCTGCAACGTAGCATTGGCAGTCCCCTTTTCATCTATTTTCAGAAAGGCTGTTTCTAAGAATGACTCAGACTCTTCAAATCCAAAGACTTATTTCCCAACAAAGTTTCATTGAAGTCAAATTTGAAGCCATTACAAGTTATATCTCCTTGACATGTTCTTGTCAGTAACTTCTACATTGCCGTAAAATAATCCTATCTAGCACTAGATATCAGGATAGTCTCCCAATATGTGTATCTTTTCAGAGATACCCTAGGGGCTTGGGTAAACTGAATTTGAGAAGCCAGCCTGTGTGCTTTGCATTTCCTGAGACATTGGTCTTTTCTTCCTGACTTAGCCAAGTGAATTTCTACAGAGTGGTGGCTAGCACAAACTTTACAGATAGAACGAAACTCGGGAGGAAGTTTGGTATTTGAAATATTTCCCTTCGAACCTAGGCACGGGGGTGGCAGGGGTGGGGTGGATGGGACATAGCGCTGAAGAGGAGAAACTAGAGGATCCGAATGGGATGTTGGAGGTCAACTCCTTCCTCAAAGGATGCTGTCACATGTATCAGGGTGGACAGGAACCGACTGTAAATTCCTTGTATTGTTTGCAGCAAGGAAATTTCCACCTTTAGGTGAAGTGTTGGGAGTTCATTTTCCCACAGTTCTCTCCTCTCCTGTCTGAAACTGAATGAAATGCTTCTAGAGCACAATTCCAGTGAGCCAAGCTGGGAGCAGGAAACAGCTCCTGCCCAGGCTACGAAATCCTGAAGTTGTCAGACTGAGGCGAATTTTACGACATTGCTTTCAAAGGGTGTGCACAGGGGACCAAGGAACCAAGTGGAGGGCAGATTTAAACTGGGAGAAAGGAGGTTGTAGGGCTTGGAGGGAGGGTGCACACATGTGGCTTTAATATGCAACAGCTGCCAGAGAGGGTGACCCCACTGCGCTCAGTCCTCCGCCCCCACCTTCAGAATCCAACGTTTCAATGATTATACCTAAAGGCACTTCACTGCTATTGATATAATAACTGAATCCGGCTGCACCACATTCAACGACTTGTTAAACACTGCGTGTACCTGAAGGTAGGAAATTTAAGCATGAAACCAAAGCTTTTAAACAAAATATGAGCGGAGGAAAGGGGGGGATAAAGAAAATGACACAATGAAATTAGCCCTGGGAGATGGATAAAGAAAATTGAGCGCAGATGGGACAGGCAGAATGGCCGCAGGTTAACTTCTCCCACGCGAGTTTTTCAAGGCCCTGACCACTCGGTGCGAGTTCAGCAACGAGCCCATCCCCAGGGTCCCCGCGCCACCAGCACGGATGCCGGGGACTGGCGCAGACAATGCTGCGGACTTGGTGCTCGGCCGGCAAGGAGCGGGTCACTCACCGACACCAGGAACTCCAGCGTGCCCACGTAGTCGCGCTCGGTCTTCTGCAGCTCGCTAAGCACGCACACGCGCAGGCGAAGCTGCTTGTCCGCGTCCCTAGCACCCTCATCACTCATGGTGGCCGGCGGGACGCGGGGCTTGGGGCAAGTGCGCTGCCCCGCGCCTGCTGCCGCCACTGCCGCCTACAAAGTTGCAGCCTCTGTGGAGTCCGAGCCGGAACGCGCAGCTTCACTTGCTGGCCCAAGGCCGGGGCGTGGGCAGAGGAGGGTGCTCTGGCTGTGGCGCGCGCGCGGGAGGCGCGGGACTCTGAGTAGAACACTCCCAGGAGAGCGGGAGCCGGGCTTGCCCGCCGCTCTGGCCTCACGCGGCCCCAGCCCGAGGGGAGGTGGCTCCGCCAGCCACAGCGGTGGCTTGGACATCAATCAAATGCTTTCAATCCATGTGACTCCGACCCTTTACCCTTAGCCAAATCTCAGGAAAAAGGAAACACAACCCTGGGGAAGTGTATCGTGCCAGCTAAATAAACACACACACACACACACACACAC
>OU015743.1:79496767-79522088 GCA_907169655.1 Acomys percivali | reverse complement strand
CTCTCTCTCTCTCTCTCTCTCTCTCTCTCTCTCTCTCTCTCTCTCTCCCTCTTCCTCCCTCCCTCCCTCCATCTCTCCCTCCTTCTAAAGCCACCAAGATTTCACCTAACGACCTAAACTAATCTAATTATTTCCCACAGCATAGTTATTCCCAGCTTTACTTATAACAAAACAATGAAGAACAAAGTGAGAGTATTGATACTGCTGACTTCAGTACTTCCTATAAGGCTTATGATGAAGACATGCAAAGATCAAGCAGTGTGACGTCTATGCAGCATAGTTGAATTAAGCTTCTGTTTTCTTGTCACTCTCAGCTTGAGGTTTTGGATGCTAAACTAATGAGTGAGTCTGGGGAAATATACTGTGTTCAAAGCACAACAATGATCAATATTCATACATGTTGTTCACTAACATCCATGCTTCACATCCAGATCCACCCTGTAGGCTTTGACAGCTGTGTAATGACACGTATCTTCTGGTGTAACACTTTATAGTTACACCTGTGTTCTACCTACTCAGGCTTCCCACGTCCTTTGCTCCACACTCCTTGAAAACTCTGATCATATTATGATCTTCTTGGTTTTGCTTTCTGCATAGTGTCACAAGTAGACCATATAGGAAGCACTGTCTTCAGATGTGAGCGTTATGTCCATCTTTCCTTCAGTGTAAATATGTAACATTTGAGCTGCATTCACCTCTTGCCTACATATCACTGGGTTTGCTTCTAGATCCCTATTCTGTTCAAATGGACCTATTTAGTCTTTTGTGGACGTCACACTGCTTGATCTCTGCATGTCTTCATAATAAGCCTTATAGGAAGTACTGAAGTCAGCAGTATCAATACTCTCACTCTGTTATTCTTCATTGTTTTGTTATAAGTAAATCTGGGAATAACAACCACCCCCATGCTGCTGTATCTTCCTCTCCATCTACATGAACTGCTTACCAGCTCACCTCCTTTATGATTCTTTCATTAGAGTTTTACATGTGTTGCCAAGTACTGAATTTGTACATCTTTTTGGATTGATACTAAAGAAATCTTCCTCTTCTTTCTCAGTTAATGCACATGTCTTTTAATCCTCCTACCCACTTACTGGAAATATAGAAGAAAGAGTTCACTTTTCTGCAAGCTTCACGTAATCGCTTATTAGTTTCATGGGTAGGGGTTTGTGTTATTTATTATTTTAGATTTCATATGTGGATAATTATGTCATTTCTATCCTTCTCCGACATATATTCTCTGTTTTGTCTTCTTGCTCTGTTGACTTAACGAGAACCTCCAGTAAGAGCTTTATAGGCCCAGGCATAGCAGCTGTAGCTGCCTCGCTTCTACTCCCACTGGGAACACAACTAGTTCCTGGCCATTAGGTAAATCCTAGATGAAACCTTCTCATAAGTGCACAGAGTTGAACCATTTCCTACCATTAAAATGTTAATTCTTACACTGATAACTTTGAATTGGATGCATAGCTCAGGCCCCGATTTCTCGTCTTGTGGAGTTAGGCAATGTTTCTAGACTACTGTGTGGACTAGATGAGAAATCAAAATTCCATCCTTTCTGCTCTCACCTCTTACACCTCTGACATCTGAGCTTGGATCTCACATGTTTTATATTTAAAGTTTGGTGGTACCATATTTTCTGTAACCACAAGTATATCACCATGTTTCTTCCTGAACTCATAACACTACTAAGCAAGGTGTGTGTTGCAGAATTATCTTAACAGGAGATAAGATCACATCTCATTCTCTGTGGGCCCAAAGTCATAGCCTTCATGACCCTCAAAGAGCCATTTCTTGGGTAACTGGAACCTGTTTCACAGAGCATTAACTGCTAAATGGCACAAATCATCCTTTGATTTCCTTCATTATTTAAATCATTAATTATTAACATCATGTTTGGTTAGTTTTTTTTTTCTTTTGTTTTGCTTTGCTTTGCTTCTTATTTCTAGTGGATGCTAAATGGAAAGAAGAAACATAGCATTTTTTTATGAGTTCAGAGCATTATCTCATCCCCTAGGCTAGATTTTGTTTGTATTGTTTCTATTAAGCTTTCCAGTCATCTTGAAGCCCTCTGATTCTGTTCCTAATCAAGGACCAATGGCTTCAGGATCTAATCGATATGATCATCCTAATATTGTTTTCCTAAGGCCTCTGGATGGATAAGCTCAATCAGAAAAGTTTTCTCTTAATGTTCATCATCTAGGGCTGCCATAGCCAAGTACCAGTGCCACACAGTGCTAGAGATGACAAGATCAGAGGTCATCACAGTTAGCTCCTTCTGAAGAGTGTAAGAAAGGTTCTACCCACAACTCTCCTGGCTTCTCATAACTTCAGACAGTCTTTGCTCTACACAGGGTACCCCATCCGTATCTTCACATCACCCTCAATGTGGTTCAATTTTTTCTTCTTTATAAGGGCACTGGCATTTTGAACTTGAACCCCTCTCAATGATCTGAACCCAGCTTGATGATCTTAGACTTTCTGTGGTCACAGGTACTGAGGTTTAGGTCCCCAACATTTTTGGATTGGGCACAACTGAAAATTTTCAACTAAAAATATAATATTAATGGCCAGGTTGTTTCACTCTTTCTGAAATAGCATCGGTTCTTTAGACACAAATTTTCTGTCGTTTGATGCCTCTCAAATGTAATTTGTGGCTGGTTATGTAACTCAGTGTTGATTGCTTATCTAGCATACCTGGACCCTGGATATCATCCCCATAAAACAAATACAGTTATTTTATTATCATGTTCTGTTGATTTTTTGCTTTGAGAATATTAAGCTAATTTATTACATATTAGATTTTTTTAATCTGTTGTTCATTTAGTGTTGGTGGTCAGAGTCATTGCCACCTTAATCTTGTATCATGTGTAAGGGCTGCTTTTTCTATTGGAAAGTGTTTAGGAGTGTTTAGGAATGTTGTCTTTTTGTGGTTCTGACAAACCATATTTCAAGACTGTGTTCACATATATAAGATGTATAATTATTTGTTAGGATCTTGAAAGACCTTTTTTTTTTCAAAGAGATGATTGGTCACATCTGATCTGAGTAATTTTTCCTGTTATTTCTTGTAAACATATCTCTCTCTCTCTCTCTCTCTCTCTCTCTCTCTCTCTCTCTCTCTCTCTCTCTCTCTCTGTGTGTGTGTGTGTGTGTGTCTGTCTGTCTCTCTCTGTCTCTCTGTCTCTCTCTGTCTCTCTGTCTCTCTCTCTCTCTCTTTCTGCCATAATATATCTGTTTTTATAGACCTTTCTATTTCTTGAATTAAGAATTATTCTTTGTTAGGTGTGGTGACACACACCTTATTCCCAGCATTCAGGAAAGGTAGATAGGACTACATAGTGAGATCTTGTCCTCTCTATCTCTCTCCCTCCTTCCCTCCCTCTCTCCCTTTTCCCCTCCCTCCCTCCCTTTTCCCTTCCCTCTCTCTCTCCCTATCTATAGATGCAGGTATATTCTTTTATCTCTCACATGTTCAATCATTTTGTTCTCCTGGTTGTTATATTTGCTTCAATCCACACTTTTTATATTACAATATACTTAATTTATATTTTAATATTTCCATAACTTTTCCTGTGTTTTACGATGATGCGTATGATAGTAGATTGGATCTGGAATGTTCTCCCATAGGGTCAGCAGTTTTGCTCTCAAGTGTGCCTGCCACAAAACTGTGTGCAGCCAACCACAAGCCTGAAAGAGCTGATGATTACAAACTGAAGCCTCCTAAGCAAGAAGCCAAACAAGCTCTTCTTCTTCTGTGTTCATTTATCTCTGATCTTAGGGATAGTGACAGAAACTGAATAACACAGTCCCATTGTTCCTTCCCAGAGATGCTGCTCCTGTACGTTGGGAATAAGACATTTTCAAATCTTTCTCTGATCTGTCGTTGCTTTTTGTTTTTTGTTTTTGTTTTTTTCTATAGAATGCTATTGGCTTGTTGTTGTTGTTGTTGTTGTTGTTGTTGTTGTTGTTGTTGTTGTTAATGGTAGCCTTTCTTTTATGATGGTGGTTATTTTTGAAAATTCATTTTAATAACAGGAATTGTATAACTTCTGTGTGCAGCAGGTATGTTTCTGTTGTAGTTTGGATATGAAGACCCCCTCAAAAAATAGCATGTTGGAGAAGGCTTGGAGGCCAGCAGGCATGCTTTGGGGGTGGGGGTGGTGAACAGACCATAGGAACTCTTACTTGATGAATCACCCATTGATGGATTTATCATTTCACAACAGTATTAAGAGGTGGAAGGAACTTTAAGATGTGAGACCTAAATGAAGGAAGTAGCTCATGGGGGAATGCTTTTGAAGAGCACATCTTATCTCTGCCCTTTACTCTGCTTTTTAGCAGATAAGAGAAGAGCAGGTGCTAGCACCATGATATACATATCCTCACCACAGGCCCAGAGACTTGAGCCTAAGTGATGATGCCCAAAAGCCTGATACAAAAACCCTAAATAAATCTTCCCTGTTTATAAGTGTTTGAATCAGCTATTTCTTCCAAGTGTCAAAAGCCAGCCACACAACTTCCTATAGCATATGTCAGTCAATTTTCTTGATGGTCTCTCCCATGACTAGGAACACAATAATGTTTGCATCTTGGGGGGGTGCATGGAGAAAGATATATTAACTGTAGCAAATAAGGAGAGCACAGGGGTTAGGATGTGGTCTCACCATATGAACAACACATGGGTTGGTTTTGTTCAATTTTTTGTTTGTTTTGTTTTAATTGAGGAGCTGCTACATTTCACATAGAAATGCATATATGTATGTATATATATATATATATTTATATATGATACATTTTTGAATATCCTCAATTTAAGATCATACATCACATATTTAAGAAGTAAAAAGAGTGGTGACAAATACTCCAGGGCATGTTCAGTTCACTATGACAACATGTCTGGTTTAATCTATGTCACGTGTGTCTGTGATTTTTTCTCACTGTTGTGAAGGAATGCCTGATAAGGGCAACTTAAGGAAGGCAGGGCTTGTTTCGGCTCACAGTTTCAGGAATATGAAGTAACTTACCCATATCATAGGCAGCTCATCTGGCAACAGAGAGAGAACTTGGATGGGGCTTGAACCCATCATGTCTGCCCCCAGCAGCCCAATTCCTCCAGCAAGGCCCTACCTCTTCAAGATCCCATAGCTCTGGAAAACGGTACCATGAGCAGTAAGTATTCAAACACAGGAACCTCTAGAAGACATTTTACATTCAGACCATAATATCCACTAAAATAATGATTCAGTCGGACTCAGTGACCTTGCCTGGTACCTTTGTAAGTCTCCTCAAAGAATTTTAGTTTGGAGGAAAAATAAAAGAATAATTCTGAGACTGTATAATGGTCATTTCAAAAGACAGTAGGAATTTTTAAAGACGTTTAAAAGACTTATTTTATGTGTATAGATTTTTTTTTTTACCTACATATATATGTGCATGGCATGCTTGCCTCTTGGATCCCTTGGAACTGGGGTTATATATGGATGTGAACATTCATGTGCATTGAGAGAATAGAATCTGTGTCCTTGGCAGGAAGATGTGCTCCTACCCATTAAGTCATCTCTCCAGGATGCTGGCAGCTTTCCTACAGTGTGGATTAGGCATCACCTACAGTGCGACACTGTAGGCCTACTGTGTGCCTGCCTCACCTACAGTGTGACACTGTAGGCCTACTGTGTGCCTGCCTCACCTATAGTGCCACACTGTAGGCCTACTGTGTGCCTGCTTCACCTATAGTATGAAACTGTAGACCTATAGTGTGGGTTAGGCCTCACCTACAGTGTGTCTGCCTCACCTACCAGCTAAGAGGAAAGCTAATTGAGCTTTGATGAATATTTTCAAGGCTAGTCTAAAGAAAGAAAAGGAAGTTTGAGAGGTACCACATCCCACACTGAGGAGCCTCACTCTGCACACTAGGACTTGCACATAATGTATATATTATATTTAGATTTTGTTATAATTCCTTAGGTATTTTCAGCTTTTCTTACATCTAACATCAGAAAACATAGACAAAGAGAACAAATAAATGGGCATGCCAGGAAGCTGTGTGGTTTTCTACAAATTAATGTCATCTTGCCACTTTGACATCTCCCACAATCCCCTGCTGCAGCCTTCTTCTGTCTCCCTAGGGAACATCTTCATTACTCTTTCTTCTCCGATGAAAACCTTTCAGCCTTTTTTGTCATGCATAAATTTGTTGCAATAAACTGGGTGCCACACCTATAATCCCAGCACTCTGGGAGGCAGATGGATCTCAGTGAGTTCGAGGCCAGCCTGGTCTACAAAGTGAGTCCAGGACAGCCAAGGCTACACAGAGAAACCCTGTCTCAAAAAAACCAAACTCTTAGCTGGCCTGGCTAACTACCTTTACTAAGAGAACATAATGGGTATGGGGACGTTGACATTTCAGAGAAAATGGCTCAAAAGGAATTGTAACTACCTCTCTTCCTCTTCTGTACACCTAAGACATAGTGGGCAGAAATCCGGTGTAGCCACCACAAGAGGAATAGCCACAGAGAGTCCTGCAATGCACTCCACCCAAGTTTATATCAAGTGCAGATATGGGGATAAGGCTGTCTGGGACCCCATGGTCCTAGTGGAGATGTCAAATGCACGAATGGCCTCTAGTTTGATCAGAAGAAGAAACAGATACAGGACAGGTCCACAAGACCACAGGCAGGTTCGCTCCACTCCCACTCTCTATAGTCTGACATTTTAAACACCATCTGTTTGAGTTATATTTTCCTTTTAAAATCTGACCCCTACCTGATGAATTTACTTTGCTACTTTGCTAACTCTTTATGCTACATTTGTATGTGTAAGATGAGTACATGGGTATAGCTTTCTGTGCGTTCTTTCACAAGTGGTGTTGGACCCCAGATGTTACTTGTTCTTGAGAGTGCTTCCACACCCTCTGTGAGTCCCTGCACTCTGTCTACACCACTGGAAACCATCCCTCCACCATGCATTTCTCCTTAAAAATCCCAGCTGACGATGTCATCTGCCTTTTCTCAGGGCCTTGACTGAAACATCTCCTATGCAAACATTGTTCTAGTGAGATTTGGGGATTTGTAAAATAGAGATCCCATTTCCATTTCGGAGACTGATCCGTATGATAATTGCTATGGACATGCATAGGCAACGTTGATTGTCAGCTTGGCAGGATCAGGACTCACCAAGAGGACAAACAGTCATGCACAAATGTGAGGGATTGTCTAGATTAGGTGAATTGAAGAAGACTTATCATGACACAGGAAGCACAGTTCCAAGGAATAGGGTCCCAGACTTCAAAAAAAAAAAAAAAGGAGAAAGCCCAGCACAAGGATTTTTCTCCTCTGGTTTCCTGACTGTGGAGGCCATGTGACCAATTGCCTCACTTTCATGCTACCTTGACTCCCCCACCAGGAAGGACTGTGTTCCCTCAAACTGTGAGCCAAAAATAAACTCTTCCTCCCTTAAGCTTGCCTCTTGTCAATTATTTTGTCATAGCAATATGACAAAAAATAACTAGTGTTACTTGTGTGCCCCAGTTCATAATTCAACACTGAAACCTGCCCCAGGGGGTACTGTTGAGGAGTGAGGCCTTTAGAGGACAATTAGGACATAAGAACTCTGACCTTGTGAATAGAGTTGCTTCTCTTATAAATGAAGGCCAGCTGAGCTTGTCTGCTTCCACCATGTGAGCACATAGTGTGAGGGTTCCATACAGAAAGGGATCTCACTAGGGGCCAAAACTACTGGTTCCTTGATCTTAGACTTCCCAAGCTCCAGAAGTGTGAGAAATACATGCGTGCTATTTTAAATTAGTTTAAGGTGTTTTGTTATAGTACTTTCAAAAGACTAAGATAGGAAAGCAAGTAAATCCTGAGCATAGATGAATTAAATTGTTTTTCTGTAAAATTATATTTTATAATTAAGGAGGTTTACTTTTAAAAAAAGATAAACATGCAAAAAGTGCTTGATTGTATGCTAGAAACAAGCAAGAAATCAAGATAGAAAATGTATTCTATTTTAATGTGGCTGAAAGCTATAGCACATATTTATTCAGGTTAAGTATTAATATTAATTAAACGATAAACATAAGCTATTCTATTTTTAAAGATGTATTTGTTTATTATGTATTTAGTGCTCTGCCTACATATTCACCTATGTGCCAGAAGAGGGAACTAGATCACATTATAGATGGTTGTGAGCCACCATGTGGGTGCTGGGAATTGAACTCAGGACCTCTGGAAGAGCAGTCAGTGCTCTTAATCTCTGAGCTGTATCACCAGCCCCCAATTAAACTATTCTTAAATATCATAAATAAAAATCTAGAACTGGAAATCTTTATTTGCTAAAACATCCTTGATAGTCTTTAAACCTCATGAAAAGAAAAGGAAAGCCAGATACAGAGGTTCATGCCTGTGAGCCCAACCCTGGGGAAGCAGAGGCAGGAGGATTGCGAGGGTCTTGCAAACTTTAAAATGTCTTAGGAAGTCTCTTAATAAAAGGAGTATGAAACTGGCATTTGAGTGCCTCTATACAAAGGAGGAAAAGAATAAGCAGCCATTAGGCATTTTAATATTCAAGGAAACTGAATATCTAACAGAGGCAGTATGCATAGAGTTTCCTTTTGCTGTCATGACATGGACTGGGGTCAGCCTCTCATTTAAAACAATTAGAAGAGCAGCCATAGGCCAGACTTAGGTGGTACTGTCCCATAATCCCAGCCTCTGTGGGGACTAAGGCAGCATGATTGTTATTTCAAGTGCCCCCAGGAATACAAAGCAAGTGCAAGGCCACCCTGGGTTCTTTAGTAAGACCTGCCCACCCCCCTCCCCCCAAAAAGAGTAACAGAGCTTCTTGTTCAGCAGGAGTAAATGAGGTCCTGGGTTTAATACCTGATATCACATGAAAAGAAAAGACAAGTAAAAGAAAGGGAGCGATAAAAAGAACAGGGAAGGAGAAAGGAAAGAACAGAGAATATTAAAGGCCTGATAAAACCACAGCAGTCTGAACACAGATACACACACACACACACACACACACACACACACACACACCACATTAAGGAGAGGAAGTTAGCAATTTAGATGTTGTAATAATTAAGAAAGCTTAGGTCCTGATGACTAGGCCCTGCGCCTGATCTGAATGCCCTTCCTTGCACGGTTAAGTGTCAGGAGGGGGATGATCAGGCCAGCACTGTGCACACACCTGCTAGACATTCCACCCAGATGTGGAGGATATCAAAGGAGGCGTCAGGAAATATGTGTCTGAGTGATGAAAAGGCTTAAGGAAGGAGAAAGAGTGTGAGTGAAGGATGCCCTAGTCAGGCCAGGGGCAACATTGTAGAAAAAAGGCTAAAGGGACGGAGCTATGTATAAAATAGGTACTCAATTAAGCAGAAGAAATAAGCTCAGATGCATCCTGGGATGTTGACGATTCCCAGCTTGAAGACCTACCAGAGAGGAACTCTAAAGCTCCCAAAACAGGGGAAAAAAATAATTATTTTCCTGTTTTGGTCATGGTACCCATGTTAAAATATAACAGTATGTTTATTAGCATATACAATTAATACACATTAATCTACTAAAACAGAGCTGGATATACAGCTTAGTGGCTAGGTGTTTGCCTGGAATGAGTGAGGCCCAAGGTTACATCTTCAGCACCAGAAAATAAGATTTTCATTTAAAAATAGTGTAGGAATGTCCCAATGTATTTAAAACAGTTTGAAAAAGTATTTCCTTTCTTTTTTAACCTCCTTAGCACCCAACAACACACTTTTGATAAAAAAAATAAGAAGAAGCTATTTTGTGTATTTAGCCTAAAAATAAAGTTTATATCCAGGTGAAGCACCTGTACAGTATATGCCTGTAACTGGCACTTGGGATGCAGGGCAGGAAAACCAGGAATTCAAGGCCAGCCTAGAGTGCATGAGATGCTGACTCAAAAGACAAAAAAAAAAAAAAATAAAATAAAAAAAAAAAGAATGAAGTATGTTTTAGGCAGTAGAGGGCATTAGAAGAAAAGTCAAGGAAATTTGTAGGCTTTGATCTTTTAAAACCATACTTTAAGATGGTTTTTGGGTTCTTTTTGGGTTCTTTAATGTCTCTACCTCCCTTCCAGCCTACCTACCCTAGATAGGAGAAAGAGGAACTTAGTAGAGAGAGAGGAGTTAGAACTTTAGAGAGTCAGTTAGTTGAGGTGATTCCACTCTTCCTTGTCAGGATTTGAACAGCAAACACAGCACCAGGAACAAGCAGCAGCAGGAGCAACAGCAGGGACCAAAAGCAGCCTCTTCAAAGTTTTCTCTAGAGTTTCTAAGAGCATCATTTTTTTTTACATTTTTTATATTTTATTAATTTATTCATATTACATCTCAATGATTATTCCCTCCCTTGTATCCTCCCATTCCTCCCTCCCTCTCATTTTCCCCTTACTCCCCTCCCCTATGACTGTGACTGAGGGGGACTTCCTCCCCCTGTATATGCTCATAGGGTATCAAGTCTCTTCTTGGTAATCTGCTGTCCTTCCTCTGAGTGCCACCAGGTCTCCCCATCCAGGGGACATGGTCAAATATGAGGCACCAGAGTTCATGTGAAAGTCAGACCCCACTCTCCATTCAACTGTGGAGAATGTTTTGCCCATTGGCTAGATCTGGGTATGGGTTTGAAGTTTAGTGCATGTATTGTCCTTGGCTGGTGCCATAGCTTGAGCAGGACCCCTGGGAGCATTTTGAAGCGGAGCGATGCATAGCCAAGCAATGTGAAGCGATGCTAAATATGGGAAGCCATGTCTCTCTGCTTTTTGAGTGTTTGGGGGCAGGGGAAGGCAGGGCAGAGGCTCCTATTTATCTCATCTCCGAGTCACACCAGGATGCTTTTCAACTGGCAAATGCCATGTTCTCGCACAGGCACTTCCCTGCTGACAAAGATCATGAGCCCTCTCCTGAGTGTTTCCAGGGGACAAACATCACAGGCCCTCACAAGAGACAGCTTCACATCCCACACTTGGGATCAAAACAAAACAAATAGTTTGCATCCACTACAGAGATTCAAGGCACAGGAGACAGCAAAGCCTAAGAAAGTTTGCTGAGCAGGAATGAGGCCAGAGTGCCAAAGCACAGACAGAGATTTAGAGACTATAAACATGAAATGGATGCTTTTTCTGTGCTAACACGAGAAAGTACGAAGTGGATTGGACGTGCATACGTGGACCAATTCACCCTGGTGCCTATTTTATCTATGAAATAGGATGTGAGTTCATTTTTTTTTTATGGAGTCAGAGACTGGAAAGGAAGAGTGACAAGGGTCCAGATGAGCTTGGACACTGGCTTCAGAGAGGCTCCATTCCGTGCTTGTGTGTGTGTGTGTGTGTGTGTGTGTGTGTGTGTGTGGTAACTTCCAGAATACCACCATGAATCTCAGGAAGAAGGAAACCTGAACGCAACATCAGGAAGTCTGAACATTTAAGGGCTTCATAGAGCTTCAGACATGCAGCAGTCTCTGACTCCACAGAGCTGGCATCGCAAGTGTGGACCACCACACTCAGTTTCAAGATCTCTAAGAAACAAAAGGAAGTTGGGCGGATGAACAAAGAGCGCACATTCTATTGCTCTGAAGTCAGAACTGACAAGTTGAAACTCCAGGAGTAGAAAAGAAACCCTGTCCACCCATTTCCTTCCCCCACCTGTCACCTTCATGTCTGCAGGTGTCAAGCAACACTCAGGGTATTTCTAAGTGCTCTTATTGAAGAAAAGGAGACAATCAGTAATTTACCAGGTTTTCACATGTGAAAACACAAAACATAACACTCCCCCCTACCTCTTCAAAGGCCCACTTACAGAAATAGGTTTCCAGAAACACCTCAACACTTGTCATTTATCTATCTCTCTTTCTAGAAAGATATTTACTTGTGTATTCATTTATTTCATGCACTTATTGATGTACTTATTTTCAGGCCTAGGATCAAGGCCACAGTGTGGCAGGTAAACATTCACCCACTGAACTGCATTCTTACCCTGAGGTCAGAGTATCTTAATTCATTTTGTTGTTGTTTTCTTTAAAGTCTTGTTTACTTGGATACATTCTATAGTCCTCTCCTATATATTTTAAATTTATATTTATTTTTTGTAACTATTCAATATGCTCATAAACATACTAGTTGATATGTTCTTCAGACTCGCAATCTCACATGCAACTCTTATGGGGTTCCTGTGACATGCTGAATAGGATCAAACGCAATGATTATCTTGGCGTCACCAAAGCTTCAGTTTTTCTAGTGTTGAACAGCAAGCAGGTTGCCAGGGAAACTCTAAAAGAAAGAAACCCCCTGAGCTATATGTGGGCTTTCTCTTAGCATCTCACAAAATGCATGAATTCAAAGAAAAAAACTCTTCCAGAAAGAATAGACGAATTCTTAACTTCAAATTATTTACATTTTTACTTTGACCCCAAAAGGAGAAATAAGAGGTTAGATCACTAAGGAGATCAGAAAAGAAGAAAATCGGGAAAGAAATTTCTTATTTCCTCGATGTAAACTTTTGGTTCTATTAAGCCAATTTTTAGGGGTGGAGCTATAACTCAGTGGTAGAATAGCATTTGCCTATTTAGCCTAGCATGTGTGATCCAGGCACATACACAACACATGCTCATGCATGAGCACAGACGCACACAACCAGAGGTGAAGGACAGTGGTGTCTCTAAAGGCTGTCATTTAAAATTCCTAAATATGGTGGTGCATGCCTTTAACCCCAGCACTGAGGAGGCAGAGGCAGCCAGATCTGTGTCTATGATATATGTGTATGTAAACAAAAGTAAGTAAAATTCTCAAACAAGCAGAATCAGAAGTTATTCAAACCAACAGATGAGGAAGTTGCTTTATTTATCTAAACTCAGAGCTAATGGCACACACACACAAAAAGGGACACAAAACAATATTAATTTGATATATGAAGTTCCAGGAAATGTGGGTTGTTTGTATCTTTCTCCAGTTAGAAACAAACGGGACCAGACTTCACCTGCACCATCTAGAAGCATAGAGAGCCTATGGGCTTTTCAAGAGGTCCAATTTTATTAAGAATCATTAGGAAAACCCAGTAACTCTTATTAGATCTAACTTACAAATTTCTCAGTTGAAAAGACTAATCTGTTTTAACTTTTCCATGACAAATTATTATTAAATTCCATGATCCAAGTTGAGATTTCTGGTTTTAAAAAAATGCTAAGTGGTGGTGGCAAATGTCTTTAATCCCAGCATTCTGGAGGCAGAGGCAGGAGGATCTCTGTGAGTTTGAGGCCAGCCTGGTCTACAGAGTGAGTTAAAGGACATCCAGAGCTACAGAGAGAAACCCTGTCTCAAAAAAAACAAAACAAGGAAATACAAAATTGTCAAGAGTTGGCCAATTCTCCAGTTCCACACACTGTCTACAGACTGCAGGATAAACAAAATCCTTCTGAGGAAAAGGGGAGGAGGGAATGGGGGAAGAGGGTGGGACTGGGAGGGGGAGGGAGGGGCCTGCCATGTGGATATAAAGTGAATAAATAAATAACTTAGTGGGAAAAAAAAAGAAACAAAATCCTTTGTCCTAGCCCTTGGGGATCTCAATGAGTTCAAGGCCAGCCTGATCTAAATAGTGAGTTTCAGAGACCCTGTCTCAAATGCCTAAAAGAAAGAAAAAAAGAAAGAAAAAAGAAAAAGAAAAGAAATCCTTTATTTGAAAATCGCCATTCAAAAGTTACTGCCTGACCACACTGTTACTCCTTAGGGAGTCAATATTATCCATAAGAATTTTATTTTTTGATCGTATTCCTGTGATTTCTCTTTGGCTCTTTTTCTTCTGTTTGTTTTGTTTAACTTTGATATTATATTTTATTTTGTTATATTTTATTATTATCCTTTGGATTCTAAAATTTAGAAGCCTGTTTGTTTTCTAATGAGAGACAGAAAGAGAGTGAATCTAGATGGGAGGGGAGATGGGGAGGAACTGGGAGGAGCAGAGGGAGGCGAAACCATAATCAGGATATATTGTGTGATATATTCTCAATAAAAAGGAGAAAAGAAAAAGAAGAAAAAAACTTCCTTTTTCAAGACAGCTTTCACTGGACAGTATTCTCTTTATTCTATACTTTACACCTACACAGTAGTTGTCAAATTAAAGAGAAGCAATCTATTGCATCACGGCTGACTACCCTTCAATGTTAGCACCATGCACCCTCAAGCACAGACTCTAGAGATCAAACACTCATGTGTCTAGCCTTTGAAATTTTAAATTTTGCATTATATGTTTTTAAAGGTGTAAAGGATAACTGTCATCCCAGGTGAGAAAGCTTTATTTAAAATACATAATATATATGTATATATAAATATTTTTATATGCATATATTTAAATATGTGGAATTGCATGAATCGCATGTTTTGGGATGAGGGGTAAGTAGGTAGTATGATTTCCTGTGACATCTTAGGGCTGAGTGTGTGGATACATCTACACACAGTCCCACAGCTGCAGTTCAAGGAACATCTCAGAAGATGGGGAGGCAAGAGATGGCCAAAAGGAAAAACCTTAGCAAGTGCTTTGGGATTACTGATGGGAGGCAGCCCAAACAGAAATTATCAGAAGCAGATGGAATAGTACGGAGACTAGGAGATAGTGGAGGGGAGCGTAGGAGGTAATATCTGCCTTGCCACAGGTGAAAATAGGCCATTCTAAAACACATCAGGTGTCTGTGTCTTTACTGATTATAAAAACAGGTTAGATAATACTGGCATAATAATTATAAGCCTGATAATACACATTTATTAGGCCATATCTTAAAGTAACAGCAACACTAAGGCATTACACAAACTCTGTTTCTTGTAAAAAGTAGAGATATTTATTTGCTTATTTATTTTTTATTTTAGACAGGTTGGCCTGAACTCACTATATAAACACACTGGCTCCAAACTCAGTGGGTGCCTGTGTGCCTCTGTCTCTGTCCCCCAAATGCTACTGGATTAAAAGCAAGTGCCACCTTGCCCAGCCTCTTCCTTAGTCCTGACTGGAAGTTTCTAGTGGTCTGGTTTCCATAGGAGATACATTGCTCACACTGTGAAAAGATTCTCAAATGTTCCCTTTAGAAGAAATACTATTTTCACTAGTCTGTGAAATGCTGTTGGCTGGATCATGCATGGAGCTTTCTAGTTTGCTGGCTTGCTTTTAACCAAAAGCAAAGATGACTTATATGGCTGCTCTAGGCCTTTTTCCTGGCCTTTGCACGAAGGCAGAGATGAAAGCCCACTTGGGGAGTCCAGATGCTTCTTATTTCTCAACAATGAGTAGCTTGGCATGCAAGTCTCTTAGCTAAGAAAACAACAAAGCTCTTGATGCTCAATTTTGCCATTGTATTTCTAACCCACTTTCCATCCTCAGATGGAAATCAGTATGCCATCCTCAAAATAACCAGAATGGCTGTCATTCATAGCGAACCTCCCTCCACCCAATTCTTTGGTGCTTGTTTCTAATTTTTCTCAACTTTACAACATGACAAGTAGGCACAGTTTCAGGGCAGGTCCCCGAGTTTTTACTCTCCCTGCCCCATTCATTCTCTGTAAGTGTCCTTGCTGCTCTTCTCAACATGCCTGTCCCCCACTCACATTCACCAACATGCTCTTCTCATCTTTCAATCTTTTGCGACAGAGAAATGGGTTACCTGGAGATTTCAATGACACACGAGTAGAAAGGATCAAGCAGTATCTTTTTTTCAAAGTCGAAGCAAATATATTCATGGTGATAATGACTTCCCATCGTGATAATAATGGACAAAACTTCTGACACTGTAAGCCAGACCCAATTAAGTGTTAGCCTTTGTAAGAGTTGCTTGGGCCGGGTGTGATGGCACACTCCTTCAATCCCATCACTTGGGAGGCAGGGGCAGGCAGATCACTGTGAGTTCGAGGCCAACCTGGTCTACAAAGTGAGTCCAGAACAGCCAAGGCTACACAGAGAAACCCTGTCTTGGAAAAACAAAACAAAACAAAACAAAAAACAATTGTGTTGGTCATAGTGTCTCTTCACAGCAATAGAACACTAAGACACCAGCTTTTTCTATGTAGCCCTGGCTGTCCTGGAGCTAGTCTGTCCTCAGCCTAACAGAGGTCCTCCTACCACTCCCTCCTCCCGAGTGCTGGGATTGAAGACATGAGCCGCCAGACCTAGCTGCTTATTACTTATTCATTTATTTTTAACTGTGGATTCGAGGGTCTTCACGCTTCTCAGATAAGCACTTTACCAAATGAGCAATTGCCCTACCACGTTGTTTTGTTTTGGTTTTTTCTTGAACATTGAGCGGTATCTTTTTTGTCACAATGAATTTGTCACTCTATTTACACAACATTTGCATAGTAATCAAGAGTTTATTTAAACATGAGTCTATTTTATTCAAACCTCAAGTGACTGGAATTATTTAGGGAAGCTGAGCTTAGACAAAGTCATTTTCCCTCTACCAGTGACTTTATATCCAGACTTTAGCTAAACGGAAGTTCTCAGACTCCTTAAGCAGGGAAGGCCTGGTGCAGAGGTAGCAACTTTATGTTGTTTTCTCCAATTAGAGAATAAGCTTGCTTCTCTAAGACAATGAGTATTAGGAATAATAACCTTTGTATAGAACAGCTCAAGGCTAATGGCCTAATTTGTACAATGTAATAAATAGGATCAAGAATAAAACTGTATGCCTACAAGGCTAGGGAAATAAATGGATTAAAATCACAATATCACTTCATGGAAATGAGTTTCTCTGAACCAGCAAGGGTATTGTTCAAAGAAAATATTTCAAGGGCATTTTCCTATGTGATTAAGATTCTTCACAATTAAAAATCTCTGCCTTAAAACTTCAAAGGCATTGCTAGCCAGGAAATCATCCCCACCCCCCACCAAATTCCTTGATGACACTTCTCATTCTTTTTCATTGATAAGAAATTATAATATCAAAAATACTATAAAACCCACATATTCGTGAACCTCTTTTGCAGGAAGTACTCAACTGAGTCAAGTGTGCCCCTTGGAACATGAGGAGGGAACAGAAACAAAGGACAGTGACTGCAACCTGAAGCAGCAAAACTATAGGCAAAGATGACAGACAGGAGCAAGGAAGAAAGCTATATATTATTTACTTTATAACATAATCATCCATGAGTGTGTGTCTTTGGACCAGTATATTTTTGTCTGAGCACAAAGGCTGAAATGGCTGACCAAATTTTGCTTTGCAAAATAATGATTCCTCATAAGAGACAGAATACAAACAAATCACTTGTCATTCAAAAACCAGTTTTCCTATTCATGTAATCAGAATGGAAAAACAAGCTATTTGTTTATTCATCCAATGAGAATGCATATATAAACACAATGAGGCAATACAGGGCTTAGTACTTTCATCATCAAACACTGAACAAATCCACAGTCTTGATTGTTTGATACAGAGATATTCCACAACCTGTGACAAATGCTGGGAAGCTTGCAACAACCCTACTATTAGTCATTACTCCATCTGATCTACCACTCCATTTTACAGGTGAAAATTTTAAGGTGGAGGTTGGAAGATGGTGCAGTGGATAAGCACTTGCTATACAAGCATAAGCACTGGAGTTCAGATCCCAGGCACAAATGTAAAAAGCGGTCAGGCATGGCCCCCTCCCTATAACCTTAGCCATCATGAAACAGACAGGTGGTCTCCAAGGCAAACTGGCTAGCTAGACTGTGTGGAATTGGCATGCTCTGAATTCAGCAAGAGTCTCTGCCTTAATAAGTAAAATGGAGAGTGACAGAGAAAGACAGTTAGTGTCAACTTCATCCCTTTATGTGCATACCCACTTGTACACACATAAACATGTGCCAAAACATGTGAACACACACACACTCGCACACACACACACACATACACACAGACACACCTTCCAAATAAGTAAATAAATGAAGGTGGTACACCTGGTCCCATAACAAAGTGGTAGCAGAACTAGCTTTGCTTAGAGGATGCAGCACTGGCCTAGGACCTGTGATGTATGTGAACTCTCAAATCTCTGCCCCAGTTTACTGAATCAGAAATAATAATCCAGATTCTAAGCAATTCTAATGCCTGCTCAACCTTATGATTTTCTACTTAGCCTAAGCTATTTCTAAAATATATTATCACCTTATAATTGAGTTAGTGTGTAGGAGTGTATTAGGCCTGACTCAAACATTCCAGAAATTTCTCAGGTTGGTCATGGTTTGTATAACATCAAATGCCATCATAAGTAGCAATATTATAATGTTAATAGTATAAAATCTAGATTTATTTAATAATTTATGCAAAAAAGCAGAGATATTAACTCTGAATATATGTCAAAATTAAATTTGATTGCCTAGGATCTTTCTTTTGTAATATGAAACAAAAAGTTGAAAGATCAAGCTAATAAGCATAATTTTTAAATTGAAAGTATACTTATTCTACCATTTAATCAACTTAGCTCTTGATTAACATTTCTTAAGATATAGATATTAGCTTATATATAGATGATTGAGGTTCTGCAGGTTGACCGTAATCAAGCATAGTTACTATATACAGACAACTGCTCAGACATTCTTTAAAGATATCTAATTTAAAATAGACATTTTTACATGGCATACAAAAATGTCTGTCCCTAGATTTATCATACTGGGAAGGAGAAATATCCAGCTACTTAAAACAGTTCAATTTTAATAAATCATGGACTTCATCTAAGCCAAGACCTGCATTTCATATCTAAGCTCCTCTATCAAGGGATAACATCCAAAGACCTAGGTCTGTGTGATCAGGCTTGAATACAAACACCCCTTAATATGTACCCCTTTAATCCTTCTGGCTGGAATATAGACATGCCTTTAGTATATATCTTTAATCCCAAACAATGTAAATAAACTTAGTTTGTAGAAGGAAGCAGCCATGTTTGAAAGTGACATCCAGTTGATGGGCAAAGAGAAAAATCAGAGAAAGGTTTGACAGAATGAGTCAGAGATAGGATACCCTCCAACTGTCACAAGAATAGTGAGTTGGGGGTCAGTGCAGTTCAAGCAGTGCAGTGGAGTTGAGTTCCTGCATGAATTCATGCATATCAGTGCAGGTCAGCAGATGCAGTTGTAGGAGTCAGAAGATTAGAACAAGTTGTCAGAGTTAGCTGAGGCCAAGCAGAGCAGTTCAGTGAGAAGTCAGATTGAAACAGTCAGTTTAGAGAGGAGTTTGAACCATAACAGCTGAGATAAACTAGCCAGTCACAGTTCAGAAAGAGCTAGAAAGGTGAGTTTATTTAGCAGTAAGCCTCTGAGACAACAAATAAATCTGGTGAATGAAAGTTACTTTTACATCTGGTGCCCAGTGTGATTGGAAAAGAAAAAAGCCCACCAAAGTTGCAGAAAAAAGAGGACATCTGACAGAAACATCACAGAGGACAGGAGACATCTGACAGAAAGCCACAGAAGAGAAATTTGCCTGGGATCGTCTCCAGAGGACTCATCAGTTCTGAATTTAGCTGGATGACCAGAGAGACTTAGGAGACTCTGAAATGGTGGGAGCCTCAAGCCCAGAGCAAGGAATGACACAAGAACCTCCGAGAGAGCAAATCACAGTAAGCCATTCAAAAACACAATTTTAATTATATAGGCAGACTTTTCCTGCATTGAAAAATGGGAAACTCCATTTCAGATCCCTTAACACCAAGGGTGGGAGTTGAGGAGATAGAAATATTACTTTAAAAAGTTGTTGCAATGCTTATTGCAACTGTGACCTCCTGAGTAAACTCCTCCCTATCTTCAATTGCAATCTTCATATATTTCCTCTTTTAAAAAGTTGAAAAAATGGCTGTACAATAAGAAAAAATAGCTATTACAAAGCTTCAGAAACAAAAGACAGATGAAGTAAGAGAAAAGGAAATGCGTAATTGTAAACCTATGTATCTAATGACATCAAGGAGCAAGATAGACAGTCCACTGAACCTGTGGCACCACCTCTTAATAAAACTGAGGAAAGTCAACCACTCCCACTGGCTTTCTCAGTTACCTAGGAACAATGTCAGTAAATGGGGAAAATTCACAAAATGAAAAACTAGTCCGAAATCCTGTTAACATACAAGCTCTTAAACATTTTAAAGAACCAATAGCACCAGGCTCAGTGGCACACACCTGCAATCCTAGCACTCAGAGAGGCAGAGGCAGATAGGTAGATCTCTGTAAGTTGGAGGCCAGCCTTGTCTACAAAGTGAGTCCAAGACAGTCAAGGCTACACACACACACACACACAAAAAAAAAAAAAAAACCCTGCCTCAAAAAAGAAAAGAACAGAAAAAAGAAAGAAAGGAAGAAAGAAAGAAAGAAAGAAAGAAAGAAAGAAAGAAAGAAAGAAAGGATAATAACTTATGGAATGCACTTACCCTATGTGAAACAGATATTAAGTAACTGGACTACCCGAAACAGGTTTATCCCCCATTTAGCAGCAGCTGTACTGGAAATTGGTTCTCAATTAAAATGGCTGATGTGGTAGTGAGAAAAACTACAATTATTTTAAAAATCGTAAGTCTAAAGGCATTAATATTGTGAAAAATTAATTTTTAGGTGAAGGTCAGTATGCTGATTTAAGACACCAGATGCTATTTGATGACTATTATACAATGTACTTTAATAGCTTTAAAAGCCTGGGATAAGGTAGAGGAACAAGGAACAGAGCTGTGTCATTTACAAAGATTATGCTAAGCCCTGGAGATACTTTTACTGATATTTACATAGAATATCATCAACTATAAATAGGACAATATCAGATCCAGATGTGAGATAGGTATTAATTGAAACTTTAGCTTTAAAAATGCAAATGCAGAGTTTCAAAATGTCCTTATACCTTAAAAAGCTTGGTCAGAACTCATGGATGAATGGATTAGAACTACTGCTGATGTTGACCCTAATGACTATGTAGTTGGATAAGCAATGGCCAATAATCCTAGATATCAAAACGTTTGTTGTTTTGACTGTGGGAGACAGATAGTTTGAAAGGTGATTGTAGGCAAGGCATTTCTAGATACATCTTTAGAAGACTTTAGTCTTCTGGAATTTGTTGAAGGTTTAGAGGGTTTTGTTTTACAGTCCTTAGTGTTCTCTGAGCTCCTTAGATATGCAACTAGATGCCTGTGACTGAACATATTCCAGTCTCTGTTTCTTCTGATGTTTAGTTCTTCCTTCTCCTCTAGGATTCTGATTCTGCCTGTGCTCCGCCACTTGCTACCATCTCACTTCTCTGCTCTTTTCTTCCTTTAATATTTCAATTTGAATAATTTCTGTTGGACTATCTGCAAGTTTGCTGCTTCTCCTCTAGGATATAGCAAATCTTCCAGTAAGACCAGTAATGTTATTTTGCATCCTTTTGCTATTTTGACGTCTAGAATTTCACTTGATCTTTTTTTATCCTTTCCACTCTCAGCTGAAATTCCTTAGTTGGAATATTTTCCTTTCATTGGTCCTTTTAACAGACTAGTGATAGTATTTCTGAATTCCTTTTAGAAATTCTACCACCTTGCATCAGCTCTGAGTCTACTTATGGAAACAATAGTGTCTTTGCAAATTGTTTTTTATTTCTTATGGTACATACTCCAAGATTTTTGTTGTATGTGATACTAGATTGCCCAAGAAAAACAAATTGGGTGATTTGCAAACACATACGTCTTTCCTTCTGCCTGGCTTCTAGGCAGAGATTGATATTGGTCTAATCAGAAACTGGGCTGTATTGAGAGTTTCTGTGGTCATGACTATCACCAGTGAATCAGAACTTCAGTTTCCTCAGTGACGTGTTGTGCCGTGGATCCACTTGCCAGTGAGTTGTTTTTGTTTTCACACCTCCACCTGGCTTACCTTTAGCTCTTTTGTATTCGTTTGCCTGTGTATGTTCCACTCCTATTTGTTCTCAACACTTGGAGTGGTTGGGAGGAGACAATTCATTTCAGGTGTTCACTAAACCTCTACTACAAACCTGTATCTCAGGTGTCTGCCTTTCTTTGCACACAATGCTAGATCTAACACATATCTCTGCCCTCCCCATGTAGAAAGCTTCTTATTTTTTTTCCCTAGCTATGATAAATTACCAATACTCTCAAGATAGTGTCTATGTTGTCCCTAAAGATTGAGGCCTTTTTCCCCCACAATGGGAATAGGTGGAGATCTCTTTGGAGATCTCTTGGCAGATCTGCGGCAGTGATGCTGCCTAACTTAGATGCTGTCTTGAGAGGTTTTTCTCAGGCCTCTACATGGCCTTCCCTATGAGCACCTGCTATAACACTTACACAGAATGCTAGAGTCCCATGCACAGTTGCCTACAACTTGATTTGTACTCTTATTCTGAACCATACTTGTTATTAGCAGTTAGTTTTCCAAAAGTTGATAGCTGACACTTGTTATTACTCTATGTAGTGTTTGGCTATAAGTGTCCCTTGAAACAAATTCTCAATTTAAGTGTTGCCTATGTAATCTTATTTCTTCTCAGGCTTCAACTATTTATTGCTTTGAGACATTGGTTCCTTTAAGAATTCACAAGATTCTTTTTGTGTTTTAAGTGTGGAAGGGATGTTTTATCCAACTCTCTAAGGTGAGACATTTCTTCCCTAATATCACTTTAAAATGGCCTTATTGGGTGACTATCTTTGACCAATAGGGGTAGTGACATCTTGGGACATCTTCTCAACCAGACTTAAAGAAGAGTAGCACCTCTATTCTGCCTGTTAGATCTTAGAACTACAGTAAAGAAATTTGTCTGCTCAGTGAATAGAGAGGTTGAATTTGGAGCCCAAAGGTGCATAATAGCTCAATGAGAAGCCATCTTGCATGGCACAGCCTTATGGCTTCAAGCAATGCCAACAGAGCAACCACCCGGCTAAGCCCAGCTGAACTTTAGAAACCTAAGAAACAATTCACACTACTATTTGGAGAATCTAAATTTTGTTGTGACAATAATCACTAATAGAAAACTGAGTCAGTGGTCAATAAATATGAGTTACCAAGATGGCTCAGCATGTAATGATGATTGCTGCCAAGCTTGAGAACCTGAGTTCAATCTTTGCAACCCACATAGTGGAAAGAGAGGCCAACTTCTGTAAATTGTCCTATGCCCTCCATGTGTACATACATGTCCATACAGAATAGCTAGTTAGGTAGCTAGATGATAGATAAATAAAATATAAAAATAAATAGATATATTTGTGATAAATGAAACATTGAACATGTTACCAAAACAATAGTTAGTGAAAACAGCACAACTTTGGTCTTTTAAGAATGCTGGGTAGACAAGGCTACAAGGCAAAGAACTACAGGGAGAAAATCACCCAGAAGATAATACAAACAGTTGTTATTTATCCCCATTAAATTAGTTCCACATGTCTCTGTAGAGTAAGGTCAGAGATAAGAGAATTAATGTGTTCTCTTGATAAAAGTGTGTGTTTGAAGACATTGTCACAGAAAATTCAAATTAAATTGCATAGAACAAGGAAGCTACTTTACTTGAATACAATAGCACAAAAACAAAAACCAATCTTCACTGATCATGAGTAAAACAATATCTATATAAAGTGTCATTATTCTAAGGCTTAAAGTATGTGCATATTCAAAAGATATTGCTTTGCTCAATCCAATTGTGGAATTATTCAATTTACTTTTTAAAAGCTTGGAGATTTAACCACTCAGAAGGCAGTAAAATAATGAGTAAAAATGACTAAAATACAAACATTACCAACTCAGGAAACAAATTATACAACACTGTAATTAGTACTGTTTCCTAAACTTGGCCTCTTTTAAAACATATTAAAGTTTAACGAAGACAGACTAATGAAATGAATGAGTCAACAGCTGCCCAGCACAAAACAAAGCTAAGTTCTAGGACTGTAGATAAATAGGGCAAGTTCACAATTGGGATAAATTTAGAAATCACTCTGAAGTATAGTCCTCTTATCAAGATTTCTTAAAACAATTCCTCTTTCAAATATTCTAATAATACCAACGATAAGGAAAAGATCATAGACATACTGCTTTTAATTTTGTAAGATGACAGTCTCTGGGCTCCAGGCTTGATCGCAGTTGATGAAGTGTGCTTTCTAACAAGAACTGCCTGATTTCTGAGCCCATGCAAGAAAAAAAAAAATCACTTTAAATTTCATTTCCTAAATGTAATCTCTGAGCTCCCAGTTTCCCCTAGCTGAAATCAGGCTCCCACAGAGCAAGTACCATGGTCACCACACCAAGTCTGGTGTGTGGGGACAGTGCTGTGCATTAAAGAGGGAAAAAAAATCCCCTAGAATATATACTTCTGTCTGTGCCACATTTAAACAATAGTCACAGAACCACTAACAAGAGGACAGAAACAACAGTGAGAATTTGGGCTTGGAATTTCCTGTGGTGGTGTAGCTTTTAAATTCTTTCTGTTCTTATTTGTGCAGGGACTCGATGACTAAGGCTGTTTTTGTTGTATTTCCTACACAGGTGTAGGTAGGAACCCAGAAAAAAAAAAGACCCTCCCATTTTGTCTCAAAGAGAACAATGTCACTCCAACTTGGAGCATACAAATCATCTTAGGGATAGAAATGACTTTTTTAAAAAGAAGAAACAGTAGCATAGAATATTAACTAAAGCTTTACTGTCTGCTGGGCACTGTGTATAATTTAACTCACACAAATCTCTCAAAAGCAGTGTTGTTGTGTTGTTCCATATGCAGATGCAAAGAGCTGAAGCTCAGAAGAAAATTTATGTAAGTCTCTAAAGCAAAATTATACTAAGCTGTTGGTTATTGTTTAGTTCATGTGTCATCCTGAGAGTACCGGGGCAAATAGAAGGCACCCATAACTCATTTGCTTATTCATTCATAGAATGCTTATTTATTGCATGTCCACTATATCCCAGATACTTTGTAAAGCTGTGAGTAGGGAGTGGAGAATTGCTGAGACTTACTTTTTTCCTTAAGGATCTCCAATCCTGTAATTTGTAAAAGTTAATCCTCATTCCTTCATTCCTTCAATGAAACTATAAAAGAGGCCACATTCTTTTTAACTAAATTTTATAAGCAGAAAAGAAAACAAATTTTAAAATATACCTGCATTCTTATATTGTATTGTTTTTGTTAGTTTTTGTTTGTTTGTTTGTTTCTGAGACAGGGTTTCTCTGTGTAGCCTTGGCTGCCCTGGATTCACTTTGTAGACCAGACTGGCCTCGAACTCATAGAGATCTGTCGGCCTCTGGGATTACAGTTGTGAGCCACTGTGCCCAGCTTATACCTGCATTCAAAAAGTGTGTGTGTGTGTGTGTGTGTGTGTGTGTGTGTGTGTGTGTGTGTGT